>CM068957.1:31832020-31855853 GCA_035128595.1 Eptatretus atami
ACAACAATAAACAACATTCACTGTGCCACATATCTTTCCTCGCCTGCCTGCAATAAATCCTTTCGTAGAAATGTTCCCAGTTCTTTTTTGTCTTTTCTTTCATTGATCCAGCATGGTCCATATCCTAACCTAGCCGGGCCTTTATTCCCAACTATCCTTTCCTTTTAGCCGGTATGTGGTTGGCAGTGTCGCTCAGCTGCATCTGATCCGGTAAAGTGATCTGGTTCGGACAAGGCGTACCGAGGGCATCCCCCGGTAATTAGATCACGTGATTATTTTTTAGGTAACCGGATAAACTAGACGGAAGACCCTAAGTCACGTGGTTGAGTTATTGGCGTTCACGGTCGGTTAGCGACCCGCCGTGTCACAGAATTATCCGTGTGCGACGGCCTGCAATTCCGTGGAGTCTGGTGGGAAACCGAGATAGCTTCCTCCCCTGGTGGTCTTCTCACCCGACCCCCGGCCTGCAACAATATATTTGTACGTTTGTTTTATTATTGTAAACTTGACAAATATCAGTCTTCGGACTGCCTTGTCCAGTGTTTGACATTCTCAATAAACCAAAATGATTATGATTATGATTAAATACCTATGGATTTTTATATTTTTAAATGCCATGAACAAACTGGTCCATCATGGGTAATGAAGGTTGTGGTCAAGCTTCACCGGAATTGTGTGTAGTTTCTCAGAAGAAAGCAAATACCTCTTTTGGGGGACAACCCCCCATAAAACCCCTTAGGGTCCAATTATTTTTTTTAATGCCGTGAACAAAGTTTGGTACATACTGCATGATAAAGCCTTTTCATCGAAATTGTGTGTTTCATCGAAGTTTCAAGTTTCATCAAAATTGTGTGTGTAGTTTCAGAGAAGTTGCAAGTGTTTACTGACAGACTCACGGAAAGACGATGGGCCGTCACTAAAAATGCGTTCACTCCCATTTTTTCTTTAAAAAAAAAAAATAAATTTTTTTTTCAGGTTCTATGATTCGTGGAAGATCTGGAATACAAATCATGCACACACAACCAGACAACTACACAAGACAACTCCAGAGACAGCCTCTGAACTTGGGAGAAATGACCTAACTTCCCAGGCCACTATACCCCAACCTTGGGAGGAAATGACCAAACTTCCAGGGGCACTCTCCACAGAACTATGGGAAAATTACCTCACTTCCCAGGCCGCTCTACCCTGATCTCGGGGAGGAATAACCTAACTTCGTGAGGCGCTCTGCCCTGAACTTGGGAGAAATTACCTAACTTCCCGGGCCGCTTTGTTCTGAATTTGGGGAAATGACCCAACTTCCTGGGCCACTTTGCTCTGAACTTGGGGGAAATAACCTCACTTCCCCTACCACTCTGCCCTGAACTTGGGTGAATGACCAAACTTCGCAAGGCCGCCTGCCCTGATTTTGAGGGAAATGACTGAACTTCATGGGGCAGTTTGCTCTGAACTTGGGAGAAATTTCCTAACTTCCTGAGCCGCTCTGCCCTGAACTTGAAGGAAATGACCAAACTTCCAGGGGCGCTCTGCACTGAACTTGGGGGAAATGACCTAACTTCGCGAGATGCTCTGCTCTGAACTTGAGAGAAATGACCACTTCCAGGGGTGCTCTGCCCCAGAGTTGGAGGGAAATGACCGAACTTCCAGGGGCGCTCTGCACTGAACTTGGGGGAAATGACCTAACTTCCCCTGCCGCTCTGCCCTGGACTTAGGGGGAATGACCTAACTTCGCAAGGCGGTCTGCCCTGAATTTGAGGGAAATGACTGAACTTCCCAGGGTGCTCTGCCCCAAACATTGGGGAAATTACCTAACTTCCTGGGGAGCTCTGCCCCAAACTTTGGGGAAATTACCTAACTTCCCAGGCTGCTTTGCTCTGAAATTGGGGGAAATGACCTCACTTTCCAGGCCGCTCTGCCCTGAACTTGGGGGGAAAATGACTTCACTTCCAGGGGTGCTCTGCCCTGGAGTTGGTGGGTAATGACCGAACTTCCCAGGGCGCGCTGCCCCAAACTTTGGGGAAATTACCAACTTTCCTGGGGTGCATCACCTCACTTCCCAGGCTGCTCTGTACTGAACTTTGGGAAAATTACCTAACCTCCTGGGGGCTCTGCCCTGAACTTGGGGAAAATTACCTAACTTCCTGGGGGCTTCTGCCTGAATTGGGGGAATACCTAACCTTCCTGGGGCTCTGTCCTGAACTTGGGGAAAATTACCTAACTTCCTGGGGGCTCTGCCGTGAACTTGGGAGAATTACCTAACCTCCTGGGGGCTCTGCCCTGAACTTGGGGGAAATTACCTAACTCCTGGGGGCTCTGCCCTGAACTTGGGGAAATTACCTAACTTCCTGGGGGCTCTGCCCTGAACCTGGGGGAAATCACCTAACCTCCTGGGAGCTCTGCCCTGAACTTGGGAAAATTACCTAACTTCCTGGGGGCTCTTGCCCTGATTTGGGGAAATTACCTAACTCCTGGGGGCTCTGTCCTGAACTTGGGGAAAATTACCTAACTTCCTGGGGCTCTGCGTTAACTTGGAGAAATTACCTAACCTCCTGGGGGCTCTGCCCTGAACTTGGGGGAAATTACCTAACTTCCTGGGGGCTCTGCCCTGAACTTGGGGAAATTACCTAACTTCCTGGGGGCTCTGCCCTGAACCGGGGAAATCACCTAACCTCCTGGGAGCTTCTGCCCTGAACTTGGGGAAAATTACCTAACTTCCTGGGGCTCTGCCCTGAACTTGGGGAAAATTACCTAACTTCCTGGGGGCTCTGCCCTGGAACTTGGAGAAATTACCTAACTTCCTGGGGGCTCTGCCTGAACTTGGGGGAAATTACCTAACTTCCTGGGGGCTCGCCCTGAAAACTGGGGGAAATTACCTAACTTCCTGGGGGCTCTGCCCTTGAACTTGGGGAAATTACCTAACTTCCTGGGGGCTCTGCCCTGAACTTGGGGGAAATTACCTAACTTCCTGGGGGCTCTGCCCTGAACCTGGGGGAAATTACCTAACTTCCTGGGGGCTCTGCCCTGAGCTTGGAGGGAAAATGACATCACTTCCCTGAACTTGGAGGAAATGGCCTAACTTTCCCTGCTGCTCTGCCCTGGACTTCGGGGGAAATGACCTAACTTCCCAGGCCACTCTGCCCTGAACTTGGATGAAATGACCTTACTTCCAGGGGTTCTCTGCCCAGGAATTGGGGGAAAATTTCCGAACTTCCTGGGGCGATCTGCCCTGAACTTGGGGAAAATGACCCAACTTCCCGGGCCGCTTTGTTCTGAATTTGGGGGAAACAACCTCACTTCCCAGAGCGCTCTGCCCTGAACTTAAGGGAAATGACTGAACTTCCAGGGATGCTGTGCCCCAGAGTTGGGGGGAAATTACCCAACTTCCAGGGGTTCTCAGCCCAGGAATTGGGGGAAAATGACCGAACTTCCTGGGGCGATCTGCCCTTAACTTGGGGAAAATGACAACTTCCCAGGCCGCTTTGTTCTGAACTTTGGAGGAAATAACCTCACTTCACCTGCCGCTCTGCCCTGAACTTGGGGGAAATGACCCAACTTCCAGGGGTGCTCTGCCCTAGGGTTGGGGGGAAATGACCCAACTTCCAGGGATGCTCTGCCCCAGAGTTGGGGGGTAATAACCTAACTTCCCGGGCCGCTCTGCCCCAGAGTTGGGGGGTAATAGCCCAACTTCCCCTGCCGCCCTGCCCCGATCTTAGGGGAAATGACCTAAGTAATACAAATTTGGATTTGATATTTGTATTTTCCTGCCCCCTGATGCTCCGACCTTCTAAGTTCCATTCTCAAATATTATTGCGATTTATCCCTCATATCCTACACCACAGTAATTCATGCAATACATGTTACATGGGGTTTGTAATACATTCGGAACAAAGGGAATGATGCATAAAGAGCAAAAACACTTTATTTAATACACGACAAGCTCTTCCATGAGCATGACACACGAGTCACGATGGACATATTGAGATTTCTCAAGACGTTTTGTCGATCATAAGGCAGACGTTATCATTCAGGAAAAGCATTCACACACAGACTGAAAAGTTTATATGAAAATCAAACGACAATTTCCTAAAATATTGGTTTGATGTTGTCTTTATAACGTGGATCGATAAGAAAGTGACAAGTGCAGAGAGAGGCTTCACGATAACATGGAGTCTAACTTATCAGTAAAGTTAATGAGTGATGGATAAGTAAATTAAATAAATCCGACAATTGATATATGATGATGATGACACGGGAGAGGGGACGAAGTGGGAGAAAATGGGAAATGGTGAGCAAGTTCGGTTAACTGGAGCATCATTAGACGAGGAAATGCGAATACAAGGCAAGGCAAGGCAATACCGTTCCTCCTTCCTCGTCAGACAGCGACTGCTCGATCTCCGTGTCGTTGAGATCGCTAAGATCGATGTCAAAAACCGCGGCCATCTCGGCCTCGCTACTTCTCACTTGCTTCCTTCCTTTCAGCAGTTATTGATAGTACTTCCTAATCACAAATTATGTGTATAAACTAAAATAAAATATACACCGAATTAAAACAAAATATACAATGCATAACAATCGAGGGCCACCACCCCACAAACAAATCCGGACTCAACGGCGAAAGTACAGTTGCCAACTACACCGTCATGGCGTTGTTTGACAGCTCAATATCGGGGGGGGCGAGAAGAGGGATTTACAACGAGTATTATGTTCTTTTTATTTTTTTGTATCCCTTGTCGAGGCTCGTGTGAGAGCTAACACACAACGCACAGCAAGGGGGGCATGAGGCAAGAGGGGTGGGAGTGGAGGAACAGAGACATTAGATCTGTGGAAGGGAGAGGGATGGGACGCGGGAACATGGGGAATACAAGATGGACATTACAGGGACTTTCGGAAGGAAAGCAGGGAATTTGAAGGAGGTGGGCTTGGGTGGATTAACGGGGGTAGAAAAGATCGAGGATTTGGATGGGGGATGATAAGAGGTGGTGGTGAACGGCTGTTTTGAAGGCCTGGAGGGAAGAATGGAATGAATAGAGTGAGGGAGTTTATTCCAAAGGGGGAAAAAAGAGGAATGAAAGAGTGAAGGTGAGCAGTGATTCGTGATTTTGGTAGTTTTACCAGAAGTGGGTTGTTGGCGACCTTGAGCCCCTGCGGAAATGTGGTGGGGACAAATCGCAGAGAGAGCAGGGGGGGGGGGGGCGAGGCTGGAGAGGAGACGATAGAAGACAGAAAGACCACCGACCAACCTGCGGTGATTGAGTGAGAGGCCCAAAGACTCAGCCTCATTGCGGGAGATGCCGATGATCCGAAATGCCTTGGTTTCCACAGCGTGAAGCCGAGAAAGGTGAGAGGCAGGAGCACCAGCCCAGAGGGGAGAGCAGTACTTCATCAGGCTACGGCTCAAAAGCTTTGTAAGTGGTCACGAGCTCAGGTGGGCCGAGGAAGGACTTTGCACGACGGAGGATTCCCAGTCTGTGACTGGCTTTGCAGGCGAGGTTTGAAATGTGGCTTTCCCAGGAAAGGTCATGGCAGATAGTGAGACCCAGAAGCTTGAAAGAAAGGACTTCTTCTTTTTACATCACAAAATAAATTTTTGTTTTTGTTTTTATAATCTACACATTTCTTACCCATGTTTTTAAAATTCCATTTCCTTCTGGTTCCAAAGCCAGCCAACCTGCGCAAAGTGAAGACTATACAGCAGCCATCAGAAATCTGTATTAAATACGAGCCACACAGACCATCAACAGTAAAATGTCATGTGAATAAACGCAAACGGGTGGATAGGCATAATGAAAAAAACAAAGCGAAAGATAAAGAAAATGCAGTGAATTTTTTATTGACGTCACTTATCACATATGACGTCGTCAGCCATGGTTGGCACAACTCTCAAACATTTTTTTGAAAGTGCCCACATCGGGTGCAGAAACTTCTACCTCTGCAAGATTGTTCTTCATGTAAAGAAATCTATGGCAACCAATGTCCTCCACTTTGATTTAAAGTTTTGTCGAGTGCTCCCTTCTTCTTCTTCTCTTTCGTCACAGCACAAGGCTGAGCACGTCTGTGCCGCGAATGCAGTGCCCTCTATAGGTGAGGGCAGGAATTTGTTTAGGGTGCTGGTGTTGTTTCACCTGCTGTTCGTGAAGGACATCGTGGGATCTTTAACGTCCAACGAGGGACGGCACGCACATTGATCATTTGATGGCCCACCCTTGCCTGCAAGACTTTTTTAGTGAGATGACAATTTTAGTGAGGTCAAGATTCGAACCCAGGCTCGACGGTTTAGAGTCGAGTGTGCATACCTCCAAGCCATCCTGTCAGCCTGAGAGCACCCTCTAAGAATAGGTGTCAGGGAGTGGCGAGAAAACAGAGTACTATCTGTACAGTATGGCAGAATCAGCCACAAAAATGTACATGTCTCAACCTAATCAAATTCTCTTCTTTCAGTTAAGGATGTTGTTGAGACAGGCTTATTACAAAAATTAAAGCCTGATATCTGCATCTTCTCCAACAAGTCGGGATCGATTGCACAGGCTGCGAGGATAGGTAGATCTCCAAATGTATGCCCACTTAGCCTGGGTTTGCATCCCAATCCAGCTGTAAACCGTCACCCGGGTGTTTCACAGGCATCAGTGTGTGCGGCATCCATCAGAAGGACGTTGAACTGGTTGTCCGTATCCTAGCATTCATTCGTGTACGGTACGACATCACACAGTGTTTTTCACGAAAAGTAAGTGAGCTATCGCCGGCCCCCTGGTCAAATGACAAATGCATGCTCTAACCTACAGGGGGCATCAGCAGCACAGTCATGCTCCCAACAATGAAGCAAACCTGCAGCCATGTGCTGTACCAAAAATGATGTTTCGCAAAATACATTACATACCATAAATGGATCCATATTTGAGGGCCAATCTTATGAAGGGGTTAAAATATAAACTTTTTCTTCAGTGAGATCTCCAAAACATCTTTTGAACATCCCAATTTTTTGCTATGCATGAGATGAGGGTTTGTGAATACATCATTCGATTTTATCACACTCAAATCCTTTAGTTCTTGTACTTCTGATGAGAGTTCCAACTGCTAAAAAAAAATAAAGCGTTCCTTTGTCCAATTCGCACACTCTTTGACACTCCATCTCCTTGACCTCCGGAGAGTTGTATGGAAAGCGTGAAGGGAGGGGAAGGGAAGGCAGCATGAGGGGAGGGAAGGGATGGTCGTGTGAGGGGTGAGAAAGGGAAGGTAGCGTGAGGGGAGGGGGAGGGAAGGCAGTGTACCAAGTCATGACTAAGGCGATGAAACGTGCACAAACAGCAACATTTTCTTTTTAACCACCGTGTTCTACATAAAACCGGGCAGGGGCATTTAAAAATTAAAACCCACACTGTCTACCTGGCAAAGGCCTGCCTGAATGCATGCTCACACATGCAGTGAGCTTTGCACCCCTCCACTTGGCTCACTCCAAATCGGATTCGTATATGCTACACTCTGGGGAAGCTGGTTTAACAGAAAAAGCTTATCCATCAGTCCTTAACCTCAAACCTCCTCGCGGTCCATATTAACCTTGCACGCTCACCGGCGATATACTCTTCACTCACAAACGTGCATGGATTTCCCTCAAATCACACTACACGGCACATACCGCAAGGCTTCGGGGCCACAGCACGTCCGCTCCCCGCTGGCTTCTGCACCGCAGTATGTTTGCTACCCGCGTGCAGAAGCACATGGTTCGCGAGATGGCTGCGCAACCTCCTTCACAGCTCCACACACCACGAGTCCGGGTGCAAGTTTGGACCGCATGCCCACACACTGCACACGCAAAACCAAGCATCCAGGCATGCACACACCTCCACGGAATCATTTGTAGCCACTTGCACCACGTCCGTGTGTGCTGTTTATGTACTCTTCATTTGCAGCAACTGCCGAATATTAATATTGTTGCAGTTCTGCGAAGCCGGCACTCCCCCAAGGCTAAGGCACACAACATATAGCAGTACCAAGACAGTTATGTAATTCGTATCCGTTTTAGATAGCCCTTCCCTCATGTCTAGTGGGTATATGGCACAGGATGCGTTGCAGGGGCTTTTAGGCAGGTACAGATAGTATACTCTCTTATGTATTTTATTTTACTCTACTTCACACACACGACCTCTCCTTCATGCAAGCATGCACACAAGCAGCTCATTCGCATATGCGCCCTATTTCCTATTTAAACCTCCCACCATTCTTCGACATATCACTTCAGACCTTCGCCGTATTCGGACCCCAACACTGCAACATTCCTGTAACCACTGTCAAAGTGAAATTGCATTAGACATTTTGCAATTAGACATTCACACACTCACATTTCATATAATTTGTTTAAAGTGCCTGCTTTTGTTTTTAAAACTCATATGCACTGCTATTTCTGATGAACTTTTTACATGTACTTGCTTAACACTGATTATTAAAAGTATTATGCTGCGTATTATTGAATCCAATTAACAGTATATGTATCTCTGTTTATGAGAAATTTACTCTTATGTTTCTTGGAAAACATAAAACGAGTTCTGGAAGACAATTGTATAAATCTTTAAGATTCCTGTATTGAATGTATATGTTAGACCTTGTAAGCATCTGTTTTCCAAGAAATGAGCTGGACAGAGAGCTTGTGTGCTTTCTCAGCAAAAACCTCATCTTACATTTGGATGTGACCCTCGCTTCCATTCAGTTATGTTGTTATCTTCCTCTGCTTTTACAATACAATGCATCCATTCTTACCCTTTTTCCTCCCTCCATTCCTCTACAAACTTGGTTAAGAAATACAATGTACCCTTTTCCCTCCTACCTTACCTCTTCAAATTTTGATAAGAAATACAATATATCTTCTCCCCTTTAACCTCCCTCCTTTCCTCTTCAAATCTGTTTTAAAACCATGCTTTGAGGGCAAACATATTAGAAGGGTTGTTCCCTTTTCCATGTACATGTATTAAAGATTTGAGCTCTGTTGCATCGATCCTGAGTTGGAGATTGGTTTCTTCGACATCGGAGACGAGGGTTTCTTTGACAGTAATTGGCGAGCCAGGCAGGAGTGTCAACCCCGGAGGAGGCGAGGTCGGTGAGCTGCGATTGGGTGATGGAAAGCACTGAGAGCCGGCACACTAAGATCTAAGGTGGGGGGGGAGCCTGTTTAAAAAAATCCCCAATTTCCAGTGCTTGTCCTCACTGCGGTCTAAATGCCCGGTCCTTCTTTTTACCGGGTAGCAGGCTCCTAAGAAATTAGAGAAGTGTTCAGAGCTCAAATCTTTAAGGGCCTGCTTAGAGTGGGTACCCTTACCCTGTGGGTGAAAGACTCCACTGGGTAGTACAAGTTGATCCTGCGTGCGCGCAGGGTGGGGTGAAATACTCCCCATCTCGTGGGTGAAGGAGGCAGTAGGTAAGAGAACTCACTGGTGATCTCCACCCCCTGTTGGTGAAAGACCCCACGGGTGTACTCCCTGATGTGACCCTTGCACGAGGTTAAAATCCTCAAGGCACAGAGGGTGAGTCCGGATGTGTATATATGTGTATATAGAACAAGGTATGATTGATTTCCTATATGTGTGTGCTGGAAGTTCATTGTGAATTGTATAAGCTTGGAATGTGTTGAGGATATTGGGGGAACTGGCTTGAATTTTGCAGTTTGTTGTACCTGCTTGTTGAAGAAACAGTTTTTGCATTGTGGTGGTATTGGCTGGAATCTCACTGGTGGAATGTTTTACATGTTGATGAAATAGTTTTCGTGTGCCACGTTTGAATCGTGTATGGTTTATGTTTTGGATGGATGTGTATATGAATCGTATACGGTTTATGTTTTGGATGTGCTAAACACCTATGGTTCAGAATCGATAAGCGAGATAAGAAAATGAAGTGAGTGTGTGAAAGTCTCGCGATGTGAAAACGAGTATGTTGGAGACCAAGAGAGCTTGTTTGCATGGTCTGAGTAAAAGTACAGAAGACCGTAACGGCAAAGCAAGTTGTTAAGGATTATGTGTAAAATTAGAATTAACTCGATTGGCCACCACCTCCACCACCATATGTTCCAGTGATGGTGAGTACACCACCACCACGGGGAGCATCGAGTGCGGTCATGCCACAGAGCAGGCATCGATAAGTGCCACTGCAGCAAAGGGACTAATAATTGATAGCCCTGTGACATCGGGGGTTCAAAATAATTGCTTGATCAAGTTACGGACAGTGATCAAAAAAAAAAGAGGCAGAGAGTGTGTGTGTGTGTGTGTGTGTGTGTGTGTGTGTGTGTGTGTGTGTGTGTGTGTGTGTCAGTATGTCTCTCCTCCATAACTCCTAAGCTATAAAACCTAGCAGCCTAAAACTTCACATGCATACTAAGAAAACTCCAAGGAAGTGCAAGAGTAAAAATTGGGTGTTTGAGTTAATTAAAACACCCCTTCTGAAGATAACTCGCGGCCTAATTTAATTATATCCTTCATCAGGCGATCCTCGGCCACCTCACTGTCTGGGGTTTTAAGGCATTTCCTGGGTTACCCCGCGGGAGTCTGAAGCCGCCATATTTTTTGGCCTTCTCAACCATGCTTTGACTTGGAACAAGCCACAACGATTTCTTAATGATAAAGGTTTTTTTTTTCATTTTCCTCACTCATGTTATCGAATACCTGCTCATCATAGCTACGAATTGCTGGGTATATAGCAATGCTTATAAACGCCTGGAGACGCCAGCGTTTGTGGCTTTATTTCATTTGTGCATATGAATAACCGAGAAAATCTCTTAAACTAAGGATTATTACAAAATGTAAACTCCAGATTTGAAAGTATCAGCAGTTCACACTCCCCAAGAAAGTGTTGATTTGTTACATTGCATGGGCGTTTCTGGGTGCATAGTTGTATTGAGGGCAATTGGTAATCGCTTGCCAAGTCAGGCATTCCGTTGGAGTGCTTGAGTGCTTAAACCACTCACCGAGCTGTACAATACAGTTCGTGTCCTGATCAGGATGTACAGTCGAAAGTTACTACAAAGTAGAGGTACGCATACAACACACACGGACGTGGTACATATGGGTAGATTTGGATCTGTACGGACTCTCTGCAGATGTGTGGACATGCCATGCCTGTTACGGGTGCCTTGGTGGCAAAGTTTCATCCCGTATCTCATGGAGGTTCTTTCAGGTTTTCCTTTGTCCTCGCGCCTGTTTCTAAAGCATTTGGTTATCGGATTTGCTTTATAAAGGTTGCATGGTTTCTCTTTGTGAGTTTCAAAGCAAAATATATTTCATAACGCCCGATTTCTGAGCCGATTGCCGCATTAATGTATTTTCTAAATTACCGAGCCAATGTTTTTCTTCCATCCGTCATACACAGCTGTTTATAAAGATTAATGTTTGTGATCATATCCTTGAAACGTCTACATGAATGTAACTTTGTTTTTCGGTGAAAGCTACTCAAAGTTTTTGGGTTGGAAACAGTACGTACTGTAGTTGGTAATCACACTGACTCCAACCTGCCGATTCCCCCAAAATGCGCATATCGGCCAAGTGTCATTCGTGTGGTGTCCACGTGTGGTGGGTGGGTGTCGGGAGGTGAGACAGATATTGCTCAGGTGTGTGTGTGTGTGTGTGTGTGTGTGTGTGTGAGTGAGTGTGTGTCGTTGATTGGTATCTACATATGTGGGTTTCAGAATGTGGAATGGAGTCCTCCCAGGGCATGCTCAAAGCATCCACCTTCCACTAATTCACAGACCAAGCTGTGAAGTTTTGTGTTCTCAAAGTTTTGTCCCGAGGGTTCTCTTCAGGATCGCCGTTGAGCCCTGGACAGCTTACAACTGTAGTTCGTTTGAAATAATAATCCCAGGGATGGTTTCTAGTTCACCTGTAAAGTGGTTCTGGGGAGTTTATGGGATGGCACGTTGTCCGTCCACAAATACTTGCAACTTCTTCTCAGAAACTACACATACGATTTCAATGAAATTTGACCACAACCTTCATCACCCGTGATGGCATTAAAAATAAAAAACGGGGTCTGCAGGGGTCTACAGAGGGAGTTTATGGGGTTGGCAGGGGGTGGAGTGAGTTACCTCCCCAAAGAGGTATTTGCTTTCTTCTCAAACGATGCACACAATTCCGATGAAACTTCACGACACCTTCATCACCCAAGACGTACCAAAGTTTCTTCACGACATTAGGAAAATCTGGCTCAAAGGGGATTTATGGGGGTTGCCCCCCAAAGTACGTCTGCTTTCTTCTCCAAAACTACACATACAATTCCAATGAAACTTGACCACCATCTTCACCACCCATGATGAACTAAAGTTTGTTCATGACATTAAAAAAAAGTTGCGGGTCGAAGGTTCTACGGGGGGGGGAGGGGTGTTGCCCCCCCCCCCCCCAAATATGTATTTGCTTTCTTTTTTGAAGCCACACACACAATTTCGATGAAACTTGACCGCAACCTTTATCACCTGCGATGTACCAAGGTTTATTCATGGCATTTAAAAATAAATCCATAGGTATTTACTTTCTTCTCCATTATATATTTTGTAGTTATCCATACCTTACTATGGTTGCCTGATTATCTTATCAGCCACTACAGGTGAGCACCCAGGGGTATTGCCCGTATGTTAAATATCTCTGTGAGGTTCTTTGTCATCATTTCCTGGAGGTCCAGCTATCACTGGTACAACTTTGGCATTCTTCAGCTTCCAGGATTCTTCTCACTTCATTCTTGAGGTCTTGGTTGTTTGGTATTTTTTTATTTCTGCATCATTTAGTCCAAAATCATTGTTATTAACACCTAAATCAAGGCAATTCTTCTTTTTCTTTTTTTTGATACCCCTCAGTATGCTATCTGGTTGCAACGCTTTGTTTTCGATGTTCACGCTCAATGGGAGGTCATACGTGAGCGGTCAGTACTTCCATGTTTTCAGTAATTACTTTTGGTTCGTGTTCCCCCAAATTTTGTGGAACTGGGATATCAAAGTTTTTGTAGATGTGCCAGCAGATTACATTATAAACTCTGTGTCGTTGTGTGTACAGCTGTTCTGACATGAGTTTGTTTTTGTGTGTGTGCGGTCATTAATGTCCTTGGAAAACGCTTTGAAGATGCAGGGCTGAGGGACATAGTTACAGAATCCAGTTTTATTTGGCTCTATGGCAGGTGTGCTAAATGGGAAAACATTACAACAGAGCCGAGACAGCTCACAAAATCATCACGGAGCCGATGTAGTGACGAGTTTTGACGCTTGTTCTTGGGCTTGTAATAAGTGAACAGAATCGAATAAGAAATGAGTTTTGCCTGGATGCTTATTTGCTTTCTGTGAATAAAAGGGAGGTGTTGAGACTAGCATGGCAACCATCAAAAAAATCCCTGTAATTAAGGTACAGAGGGGTACGCAGACTGGAGGACTGATATTCCTGGTAATGGCAATGCAGACAGACCCCAGGAAGTAGTGGATGCTGGATCCCAGCCTTCACATGGTGGTGGAAGTAATGATGGTGGAAGTTCAGCCAATGGGGGGAGACCTCCAGGTAGAGTAACTGCATCTCGGGTAAAATTCCTGAAAACAAAGAGAAAGTGAAAAGGAATTGAACACCAACTAGGTTTTTTCACCACTTTCAATAAACAACAGGCATGCACACACACTCCAGAACTTGGAAAAGACAAAGCAACACCTCAAGGAAATGCCCTTCGTGATTTTTTTTTTAAATCACAACTTGCAAAATTGTCAAACTTTAAAAGCCCAGGCCCGTGTGGAATTCCAAACTTCTGTCTGAAGCAACGAGATGGTTTCCACAATCACTACGCTCGAGCTTCCTTCCTTCCTTCCTTTTCTCCAACGGCCTTTCAGATCACCAATTTGGATTCAGACCAGGTCACTCCATGTTGGACATGCTGTGCCCACTCTTCCAAGTGTGTGTGTGTGTGTGTGTGTGTGTGCGCGCGCGCGCAGTGTTCCATAGCTCCAAAACCTGGACATCGTGTTCTGGACATGCGCTTGAGAGGGGGACTTGAGGGAAAGCAAGGGGTGGAGAGGGAATGGTCCCCTTCTGCCGGCATTAGTACCGGATTGAACAAAATTAGGTACATCGAAACAGCACGTTCAAACAGGTCATACCAAACAATGCCTGGACACCGCCCCGAGACGTCTGTGGGGGGTGGAGGGGCTTCGGAAGGAGGTGAGCATCGGGGAAGAAGGGAAGGAAGGCCATTTTCTTTCAATTATCAAAAAAGCCACGCCTCTGTTCGTGCCTTTATTTAATTTCCACACATACAATATGCTCTCGAGTCGAGAATCTCAACCTGAGCCGAATTGTGGAATTGATCAAGCAGCAGTTCTGCTGCTTAAAATAAAAAAAAAAAGATGCTTTCATTTGTTCAGTTCGCAACATTCTTTGACACCCCTTCCTCACCTCGAACCTCCGGAGAGTTGTATGGTGGTGGAGAGGGTTTGGAGGGAATAGCATGAGGGGAAGGGAAGGAAGGCAGGCTCAGGGGAGGGGCAGCGTGAGGGAGGGGAAGGCAGCGTGAGGGAGGGGAAGGGCAGCTGAGGGAGGGGAAGGCGCGGTGGGGAGGGAAGCAGCGCTGGTGGGGAGGGGAAGGCAGCGTGTGGGGAGGGAAGGAGCCATAGTGGGGTGGGAAGGCAGGTGAGGGAGGGGAAGGCAGCGTGAGGGGGGGAAGGCAGCGCGTGAGGGGAGGTGAAGCAGCGTGAGGGTGAGGCGCGGGGAGAAGCAGCGTGAGGGGAGAGTGAAGGCGGCGTTGAGGGGAGGTGAAGGCAGGCTGAGGGGGGTGAGCAGCGGAGAGCGTGTAGGGAGGGAAGGCAGCGTGAGGTCGGAAGGCAGGATGAGTGGAGGGGAAGGCAGCATGAGGGGAGGGAATGGGAAGGCAGCGAGAGAGGAAGGGAAGGCAAGGCAGCGTAAGGGGAGGGAAGGGAGCGTACCAGGACATTACCGGGGCGATAAAACGCGCCCAAACAGCATTTTCTTTTTAACCGCCATGTTCTATATAAAATCGGGTGGGAGCATTTAAAAATTAAAACCCATGCTATCTACCTGGCAAAGGCTGGTCTGCATGCATGCCCCCATCCATACGCATTCCTCCAACCTCCTCGCAGTCCATGCTAACTTTACACGCACATCCGCAATATACTCATCCTTTCACTCGCACATATGCACGGATTTCAGTGGTATGTCCCATGTGGTTTCGATGCGGCAGCACGTCTGCTCCACACATGGCATCAGTGCTTCAACACGTCTGCCCCTCACGTGCAGAAGCACACGATTCGCGAGACGGCTGCATAACCTCCTCCACAGCACCATGCACCACGGGTCCAGGAGCAAGTTTGAGTTCGGATCGTGCGCTCATGAAACCCATGCACCGCACACATGTAACCAAGCATGCAGGCACGCACACACCCCACGGAGAGGGGTGACCGGGTACCAAGACGTCCTGCTTTGATGCAATCCCGCTTTCATCGAATACCTGACCCTGACCCATGACTATTATTATTCAATTGAATTTAGAATGGGATTAAAATAAATTCAATTCCAATCAAATGGAAGACCAAATAAGTACAGTCCTGCATTGGAGTAATCGGAAGGAACTGAAACAAGCAAAAAGCAGGGATGAAGTCATGAGGAACCTGGATATGATTCACATTTCAGCTGCTACTCCTCTACCCTGAAACCCATCCAGGAACAGCCAAGTGAACCTTATTCAAAAAATAAAATAAAAAATAAAAATAAAAAACAACCCAGATCAAAAAATTAAATAATTATGGCTGCCAGACTATGTGTCCGATCAAGTTGAAATTTAAAATGTGTATTCACCATCAGTACTAGATAATAATTGTGAAGTTTCACATCGATTGGTTAAGCGGTTCCAGAGAAAAAATATTTAATATATTTCTTCAATCCCATATGGCTGCCAAACCATGTGACCTATCAATTATTCCTTAACAAAATTGCACACCCAATGCTCGGGGAACATTTGTGTGAAGTTTCCCCTCGATCTAACTCGCTGTTCTGGAGATTTAAAAAAATGTTTTAGGGTAAATCCAATATGGCTGCCAAACCATGTGACCTGTTACATCATATGTGTGAACCTTTTGTTCATCATGTATAGGTGGTCATACGTGTAAAGTTTTGCCTCGATCTGTTCAGCCACTTCAGAGAAGATTTTTTTGAGGGTTTTTTTACAAAACAATATGGCTGCCGAATCACGTGACCAACGACGTCAACAAAAAATTTTATGTGGACCATTTTATCCTGAGATGACCCTCAACATTTTTCATACTGATCAGTTGTAGCGTTCTTCATATGCAATTATGACGTCATGACGAAAGCACCTCTGACATCATAAAAATCACACATTCCCCATGAGGAGTACTTGCCGTGTGCCAAGTTTCAATTTTTTCCTTGGTGCGGTTTCAGAGAAACAGAGGTCCAAAATCTTTCCAACATGGTTGCCACACCACGTGACTTATGACGTCATAATTATCATTAAAACATTTCAGGTGAGTAGTCGCTCCAATCATGAAAATTTCATTCAATCCGAAAGGTTGTGTAGAAAAACATGAAAGTTCTGTGCGGACAAACAGACAGACAAACAACAAACAAATGAAAAATCGTGCTTAGCACGACACTTGGCGAATTAGTTGACCTTTCATGTGGTGGTCCAAGCTGTAATGTCATAGAATGTGTGGTGTTTATTTGTTCGTACATTAATAAAATGACGCGACGTACAAAATAAATTATCAGGCAGCGCTTGTCATGGTAACGGCAGCAGATTGAAAATTTTCACAACTCATTTAAAGCCTCATGTGACATTCAACAACTTATCATCGGTGCTTGTTGCCTTCATTCTGATCGTAGAAATATTTGAAATACCTAGGAAATTGCTTTTCAACCAGCTTTACGATCCGTTCAGGTTTGAAATATCTTGTAAACAAAAATATGTATTTTATATGTGTTTTTCATGTTTTGGGTGACCGACCTTGATTGGGTAAATTTCGATCAACACTTTGTATAGTTAATATATATAGCATAAATAGACAGTATAATTTTCAATGTAATAACTGCAAAACTCTTTGAGAAATAGCCATGTGTAATTCACAAAATTCCCCATTGGTTTATAATGGGCGATAATATAAAGTGATGCAGATACAGATCTGATTTTGAACATCACAAAAGTACACATTTTTTGCACTGTGGATCTTATCAGCTGTTAAAATTTCATCCAAATCGGTTAAGAATTGTGACCTGTAGAACGAATAGAATTTTTTTTTAAATCACGCCAATAGCTAAAAACTTTGACGTCATACGCTTGCGAAACTGTGCATAATTTGTACTAACATGCATTTTAAAAACATTTAGATATTCCATTGAAGTTTGTTTTTGGCGTCAACAGGAAGTGCTACGACTTCGGTTACTGAGTTATGTCCAAAATGTGTTTTCACGTTGTGTGACGTCAGTCGCGACGTTTAGTCCGATTAAGACGGGGTTTGGACGCGGACCGTCTCAGGTGATTGCCTATCAGGTGTAAAATTTAAGAGACTGGTCCAGCCGTTTGGGCTGTAGACGACGGACAAACAAACACCAACAAACGGAACAGAACACCCAACCATCACATCATGAACAAAAACTAAGAGATAATATGCACAACAAGTAACAACAGGACCATGGCAATACCCTCTTCTTCGGCGAGGGTAATAATCACTTCATTCTCAAAAAAAAAAATCACAATCTGGTGTGGATAGAATGGGTCACAAACCTACGGTCCCTAATTTTTGGGAGACCCTAACACTGAAGAGGAACTGTGACATCAGATTGTTATTTCTGCATACTGAAAACTTAAATACATGGTACAGCGTGAGAAATAATGAAAATCTGTGCTTTCAACGAGATGAAGCCACATCCACCGCTTTAGTGAATGTCTCACTTGACTGAAGAAAGATTACCTCATCACCTTATCGGTCCAGAACTTAATTCTTCCCCTCCCCCCCCCCACTCCCTATCCCTTTATTTGTCATCGTTGGATTAATTTGCTTTTGGGACTGGTCAAAGCGGGAGTGTTTTAGTTGAAACCGCAATTGCTGATTTGAAAGATATAGTTATTCCGATTATCTCTGGAGTTACACAAGCCACCCCCTTCAGAGAGTGAGTGATGTGTAACTTGATGCTGTGTGTAAGAAGATGTATAAAATAGAGGGGAGGTCATATTGAGAACTCAGTTTAAATATTACAACCTGAGGATGGAATACTGTACAACCTGAGGATGGAACAAATATTTCACATTAAAAATTATTTTACATCTGTCACTGGTGTAGAGTTACGAGTTTTTGTTTCATTAGCCTTTTCAATGGCCCACTAGCACAATATTAATTTCGAAAACCTAAACTTATTTCACTTTCAATATCAAAGCCACCATTTTCAGTGACCTCACAACTCTCCCATGGTGAATGCGCTTGCTAATAGCTAACTAATATTGGCACTTACCCACCTACCTACATTCTCTCACCGACTACAAACCACCCAAATATCATCCTGCACTCCATCCTCACCTGTTTTCCCTCTTTCTCAGCCAAGCCTCAAGTGTTGGGGGAGGTTGTCCATCTTTATTGAGAACCTCTTTGCCTCCTAAAAACACACAAAACCTTTGCAATTAGTCCTTCAAATATAAAATAGAACAAAATCAGTTATACAAAAAAGGTACATTCCTATTGCAAATAAAACAATTTTTTTTCGATTGGTTGGGGGAAGGAGGGGAGAGAGGTGATGGGGGGAGGGGGAGGGGGGGATGGGAAGGGGGATTACATGGTACAGCTGCCTTTTGGGTGGTAAGGGTGCTGCCTTTTTTGTACGTTGCATTTTCGTGCCATTTCAAGTTGTCCTGAAACCACATCGAGAAAACCATAACATGTGTACTGGCATTTTACATGGACAAAACACCAGGGGAGGCATAACCTCCACTCCACCACCACTCCCAACCTTTTTTTAATAAGTCAGCTGTCTTTTTACAAGCAATCTGACAGTAACATTGTGTAATTGGGATTGGGATCCTCGGGTCTTGAGTTCAAATCCTGCTTGGCTGTTGAATTAATACCAGGTGGGGTTGATTCAGCCTGTTATCCTTCTGAGGTTGGCAAAATGAGTACCAGCTTGGTGGTATCCTGCGTCGGAGTGGCGACCCATCCAGAATTGTATCCAATAGCCCAGGCGACTGCTTAGGCAGCACCATCGCTCTGCACAGAGTATGGTCCCCATGGATGGATGGATTGTGTAATCTTCTGTTACTAAAATGAGCACCATCTGTCCTTCAATGTGGTGTTTTCATGGCGTGTGTGTGTGTGTGTGTGTGTGTGTGGTGTGTGTGTGTGTGTGTGTGTGTGTGTGTGTGTGTGTGTGTGTGATGCTTTATTCAAAAGGTTCCTGCTGTTGTAGAATAATAAAAATAGGTCCACGGGTTCTGAAGCTCACCTGGATCAGGGCAACAGTCAATGATATCAGTAACACATAGAAATTTGGTTCATGCACACAATCTGGTCACGTGATTGGTTAAAAGGAAGCTTTCTCAGTGCTGATTACAGTGATACATGCTTACAGGCCATGTTTTTACAGGTTACAGGACATGTTTTTGGCTGAGGGCATGGCTGTGCTGCTGATGCAACGCCACCTGTAGGTTATGGCAGGAATTGTTTTCGCGTTTTTGGCCTGATTTCAACCCGTTAATGAGCCCAGATTTTGATGCGGTCAATAAACCTTCGTTAGGCAGCAGATATGAAGCTTGTGGCCAAGTTTCACCAAAATTGTGTTTTTGGTTCAAGTGATAATGACTGAAGTGTTTGACTGAAGAGACTCAATGACTGACTAACTGATTGCAGCCTGGTGTTGGCTTAGCGGTTAGGGTGGTGGCTTGGGATCATCGGGTCCTGAGTTCGAGCCCCGTTGGCCACTGAATTAACATCAGGGGTTGACTCAGCCTGTCATCCTTCCAGTTGGCGAAATGAGCACTAGTATACTGGTAATAGGGGCACTGCATCAGCGGCATAGCAGCGCCCCAAACCAATGATGCAACTAGCAGCCAAAAAGGCAGCACACGATGGGAATTGACTGACTTATCTACAGACACTACTCGATCGCATAAGCTCACCTGGACTAAGTCCAGGTGAGCTAAAAATGGTACCCTTGGAAAGCCAATAACCGATTTACTTTTGGAATAAAAATTAGTGTTAATTTAATCATAATGGCTTCTGTTTTAAAGGAGAAAAAGGGAAAACGTGGGATTTGGAGCATAATATAGTGGTTTTAGCTTTCCACAGTTCCAGTTTTAATAAAGCTACGACAGCAGGGCGGTGCAAGGGTATTTGGCACCCGTGGCGAACCTTCAGCATTGCGACCCTCCCTCCCCACGGGGGTGGCACTATTATATTTCGAAAATGCAAAGTGTGCATTAGTATGAATAAACTTCTACATTTATAATAACAGATTTATTTTTCATGAAAAAGGTGAATCTGACACCGATTATATTGTTGCGGGCCGGAGGTCCGGTGACGAGAACGACCGCTAGGTGGGGAAAGTTATGTCGATTCCACCGGACTCTCCGGAATTGTAGGCCGTCGCTCACGATAATTCCGTAAGGCGGCGGGTCGCTTAACCGACCGTGGACGCAATACCCCACCGCGTAGCGTAGGGTCTTTTTGTGAGAACGCAATTTACCTAATTAACCACGCGGTGTCGTCTACCCAGGGAACCACGCCTCGGTACGTCTTGCCCGAACCGGACACTCTTCAACTACCACTACCTTTCCGGTTCGGATGCAGCCGAGCGGAACTACCAAGAATGTACCGGCTAGGATGAACAGATTATCGGGGATAAAGACCCGGCTAAACTCAGATCCGAACCATGCTGGACCAATGAAGGAAAGACGAAAACGATGGGAACATTTCTAATAATGGTTTATTTACAATCAACTTACAAAAGGAACTCAGAGCAAGGCTTATCGCGGGATAATACAGGCAGATTACAATGATCAAAACTTAAACAGTTCTACTTAAAGACGGCGCCACACACTCAGACGAAAATAACCCAGGTGTAATTGCAAAGGACCCCCCGCAGCCAGAGAGGGAGGTGGCTGAGGTTCGCAGTTCTTTTGGGGTACCTGCACGTTGGAGGAAGGGTGCTCTGTGGTGCGGCACCTGTCAGTGGTCGTGCAGCTCGCCCACAGCCACACGCGCAGAGACCGTGTCGCGAAGGAGCCCGGGTGGAGCAAGCAGAGTCCGAGAGGGGATCAGGGCCCCGAGAGACCGGTGAAAGATCGGGCGCCTCGAACCAAGCGCAAAGACGGGCCACCGAGGCGAGACGCGGGCAGACCTCCGCGTCACGACCCTCCTTCTTTATTGGCAACCCGCGACGCAACCGTCTCACTCCAACCACTGTCTCGCTCCAACGCTGCTTCTCTCCAACCTCAGACTCCAGTGACACGGCCCGACCCACACAGAATTCTCTCTCGACCCCTCGGGTGGTGCCTATTTATCTCCCAGCCAAGGACTCTACGATGAAGATCGCTTTCGTAGTTTATAGATTCTCTCTCAGCGGGAGGGGGCCTTGGTGAAGCCGACGCCACTGTCGCCCTGATTGGACAAGGCCTCTATGGGTCCGCCTTTCTGGGCGGGTTTTCGCCATGCCGGGAGAAATCGCCCCCAATCCTCCATGCGTGTCTGGACTCATAAGAATAAGCACAACACAAAGATTTGCCCCGGCCAACGGGCCTTCGGATACAGCAGGTGGACAGTGGATCGTGATGGGGGATGGGATATAAAGATTTTATTACTAACTAAAAAACATCGCAACGCACCCCTTTCGATTTCCCTAACACGAGGAGGGAACCGTCTGCACATATACTTAACGGCATAACTAACTTTGGGTCAGCTGTATGTTTGAATGCATACGGTTCCTAGAACCGTAACATATATTTCTCATTGTTCTACATTTTTCAAGGACATGTACATGAGAAATGCACTTCATAACGTGTTATGTGGATCACGTGACGTCATATTATATGTTCCTGTAACAAAATTGATCATTCGAATTTAGAATTGTACTTTCCGTGCTCCGAGTTTCACCAAATGTATAAACGATTGGTTCCTTCAGGTGAAGGTTTGTGCAATTCCATGTTCTTTCATTCATTGACAAGGTGGGGAGGCCAACGAGTGTTTGTTGAATCATCGATGATGGATGAATGATTTGATCAACTTTACTCAGAAAGTCTTCGCTCACCATTGGCCAAGAAACGGGGGGAGGGTGAAGAGGATGTGTGGAGTAATAAATGTGTTGGGGACATTATTATCCGTGAGATTATTTCTACAAAGTTCGACACATCTCGTGGCCGTGCGATTCGTGCCAATTTGGAACTCGTCTCGCATGGCTCGCAATTCACTCGCCGTCTTCAACAAACTCGTCCACTGAACGTGCCGATTGCGAGCTTTCTCTCCGCACATTTAACTCCGCCCCATTCGCTATTTTCACCACGTGATTGTGCGTCATCGTTCTCCCCTGGCTGCTTCAGCCACGACATGCTCACCGTTACCAGCAGATTTCAGTGCGTTCGTGGTTTCTTATTTCAACACAGGTGCTGACAGAATGGATAGAGGCTCTAAAGGTACGTACAGTCGCCCCTAAGCTGTCTAACCTGGGTTTGAATCCCGACCCGACTATAAATTGTCATCCGGTGTTTCACAGGCAGGGCCATTCATACAATGTGTGCCGTCCCTCGGATGGACGTTAAACGAGCGTCGCGAGGAGTCGGTGAGCTGTCGGTGGCACCATGGCCAAATTCTTTCCCGAAGCAGCAGAGGGCACTGCATCAGCAGCAACAGCCACGCCCTCAGCCAATGATACAACGCCGCAGACTTGTGCTGCATCCAGACGAAAACTTGAACGCATACTTCTGGCGTCCCCGAGGGTGGAGTGGGGGGGAGTTTCACCTAGCGTGCAAAGCTGGAGATTAACACAGCACTTCATATGAAAGGAAAAACCCACAGAGACAGTATCTGCTTGTTTACTTGTGTAAAAATCTCATGAATCGTTCTTTCATTCATTTTTGCCGCTCCCAAATTTTGCCATTCTAGGCGACCGCATTGTTTGCCTCATGGTTGCACCGGCCTTGTATGACAGCAGAAACTCATAAGAATAAATCACGATAGACGTGGATGGACCACGCAAAATTATACTGTATAGACTATAGAGTAATACTTCTTGCAACAATTGAAAAACTTATAAAGGTAAACAGAAAGAGATCACAAACAACAACCACAGCCACAGTGACAACAACAACAACAACAACAAACAATGTGTGATGAAAGCAAGCAAAAGTATCTGCCCCATTGAGGGAAAAGTTTAAATTAATCGATCAATTTAAATTATTTCATGGACTTTAAAAAGGTTAATTGTGTTGCACTCAATTTTTTTATTCGCATTTTTGTTTTTTCCCTGCGCTGACGAAGCGAAAAGCAGGGTTAAGCGATCGGTAGCGTACGTACATATGGTGTACGTCGTGTCTGCATTTTGTTAAGAGCGTACATTGAAAACCGTTCGGCGGAGGAAATTGAAACTTTACCACGTTACATGACCATGTGATATAGCAGTCACTCTTTTGAGGTCGACATAGGCCAAAGGTCAACATTAACCAATTTTCTAAAATTCTAAATTTTCATCCGATCGACTTGAAATTTGAAGAGGATTTGCACATGAAGTCACTGAATTCAACCACCAACTATTTTTGAGGTCAATGTAGGCCAAAAGGTCAACATAGGCCAAAATTTCTAAAATTGTCAATTTTCATCCAATTGACTTGAAATTTG
>CM068957.1:31856101-31883986 GCA_035128595.1 Eptatretus atami
TGTTCCATAATCTGTTGTTACAGAGCATCAGTGCTGCCAATAGCTGTTCTTGACCAGGGTTATTCTTGGGGTTTGCCGTTGCCCTTCCAGCAATTGTAATTTGTTCAAGGGCCGGCGATAACCTCGCCTCCTTCTTCCGTGGACATCATGGGATCTTTAATGCTCACCAATTTGAATGCGGCAAATGGTGACGCCCCAGTTAAGCATCCACCCGAGGGACGGCACGCATGCAACGTCGATGAATCCACTCAGTCTGTGAAAAACACGTGATGGCAGTTTTTAGTCGGGTCAGGATTCGGAAACCCGGACTTAGACAGCTTAGGGGAGTGTGTATACCCCTCGGCCATCCTGCGTGTTTGTCAGGATTAGGATAATCTTAAATATTCCACACTCCAACAAAGAAGAGGGTTATGGGATTGAAGGTGTTTCAAAAACTTGTCAGAACCTACAAGCAATAGTTACAAGAATACCTAAAAAATATACAAAAGTTCCTCTAAACATCTTAACTCACCTGCACAGAGTGACCTGCCTACCTACCTGGTTGATCATCAGGTGTTGCATCAAACCATGTGTGGGATTTGAATACATGTTATCAAAAGTCCGACAGGAGCCGCATTCCTGACCGAAATTGCTTTCCTTGCAGTGTATGGCATTCCGTCATGACGTGCCGTCGCCCTGCATGAACTTAAGCTGGTAATCCCCTCTCTGTATTTAGTTAGGGACCTGAAAGATTGCATAGTCTTTACGAAGAGAAGGCGAATTATCGCCGTACCCTGAGAAATCACCTTCAGTCGAACATCAAGGCCTGGTCAACAGGTTCGGTAAATTGGCCAAAAATTCTGGACGACCCAAACACGAAGAATTGCCTAACCGTTCACTAGCAGTAGTAGTAGTAGTTAAGTAATAGAAGTAGTCTTTTTTCTAAGAAAGAAGAGTGTAGTTAGTAGAATAAGTAGCAGAAGTAGTAGTAAGTAAGAATAAGTACGTAGTAGTAGATAATTAGTAGTTATAGAATAAGTATAGTAGTAGAATAAGTAGTAGTAGTAAGAATAGTAGTAGTAGAATAAGTAGTAGTAGTAGAAGAAGAGTAGTAGTAAATAAGTAGTAGTAGTAGAATAAGTAGTAGTAGTAGAATAATGTAGTAGTAGTAGATAGAAGAAGTAGTAGAACAGCAAGACAAGTGACTACGGTGTTAAAGATCATCGTCGATCCCTTCACACGTGTTAAACGAGCCGACGATGCAGGACAGTGACTGCACACCTTTCAAAACATCAACCAACATTGGAGCACAAACAAACAAGGTAGATCGTTTGTAAAAGAGGCCAGTTCATGAGAATCAATGGTACGCACGGTTACCAATGAGCTTGCCATAGCCGTCTATGTCCCACAGCGTAAGTGGCCCGGTAACACCTGGGTGGTCTTCACCCACGACGGCAGCCCGACCCACGGCCACGGCGCGAACGCGATGGCTGCGGCTCGCTGTCTCGCCCGTGCTATCCTTGCACACGAGACACCTTGCATCAAGGAACTCCTGGGTTAACTTGTACGTACTGTACAGATGTATTAAATAAACCGGTCCCGCTCACTCACCTTCCATCACGACGAGTCTTGCCACTCGTAAATGGACGACAACACAACCATGAAACGAGAAACCCAACCGAGACTCTTCATCGCCGTTTAGCCTGAACTCGTGTGAACCGTCTCGTCCTTTCAAACTGCAAAAACAAAACGCTTTTCGTCACAGCACCAACTCCGGCCACCGTAGCAGGAGTCACCGCCACGGCCCCGTCCGGCCACCCGTAAGCAGAAGTCAGCGCCACGGCCCCGTCCGCACCGTAGCAAGGAAGTCACCATGCCACGCCCCTCCGGTCACACGTAGCAGGAAGTCACTCAGCCAACGCCTCCGATCCGGTCACCGTAGCAAGGAAGTCACCACCACGCCTCCGTCCGGCCACCGTTAGGGAAGTCAGGAGCCGCACTAGACGTCACCACGCCCTCGCACGTTCAAGGCACCACCCCCCGTCCGCGTCACCAATTACTGTTTAATCCTTCTGATTCGAGTGACGTCATGCTTACCGGAGAAGTGGACTAAACAGGCAGCACTCCATATTTCTTTACATTTGTGGATACTCAGGAGAATTCCAAAAAATGCAAATACGTTTTCACCAAGGAATACATTTACCATACTGATGACGGATTTATAAATCTAATTTGTCCAACGGAAAACGGTTGTTCGTCGACTCCGAAAACTTGATCCCTCCACAGCTTCGCGTCGTCGTCGTGGACGCCAAGCGAAGTGGATCTGTGGCCAAGGTTTTGTGAGTCTGTTATTTATTTTGTAGCAGTAGTACAGTGTGTTAAATTCGGCTCCTTTTTGGTGTTGAAGTAGGCGCCGATATTTCTTGTGATTTTTGTGGAAGGTGATTGCCAATGGTCATTGTTAGCGCTGGGTTTTCCTGTGGTGGTAGCGAGAGTAGTACAGGATGTCGGTGGAGGTCCCTTGTTGTTCGGTGTTACAGAGTTCTGTTACCGTGTAACTGAATTGATTTGTTACGAATGTTCATGTACATTGGCAGGTTCTGAGAGTCTTGTAGACCCGGGTAGCTCTTGTTCATTGGAAACATATTTGTGAGGGGCCGGTTTCCGGCACGAGCCCGACCGCCATGGGGGGGGGTGTGAGAGTAGAGGAGTCGGCATCACCGAACACCCGGGATTTATAGGTCGTCACCCCGTGGATAACTTCACGGAGACCGACTGGGTCCCTTATCGGATCCCGAAAATCGCCAAAGGTCGACGCCGTGTTGGAAGGTTCGATTTCCCATTCAATTTACCTAAATTACCGGCACGTGCGTCTAAACTACCGGGGAAATTCCACCCTCGGCGGAGCTCCGACGGAACGAGCCGTTACTGCGTGCTCGAACCGCGTGCGTAACCCGAGCAGATGGTTACCGACGGTCCATAATGCCAAATGCTCAATTTGCCAACAGCTCACCGTGCCTAACCAATGAAAAAACACGAAGAAACGAGCTGAAACATTTTAACGGGATTTTTTATAATGGGGGGGGGGGGGCGGCGAGGGAACACACAAGAGCAAGGTTATCTACAACTAAGCAAGGCAAGTAATGTAACACAAAAAGCACTTATAAATTCCTACTTAACAGACTGGGCCCACAACACACACACAACTACACGAAATGCGGCCGGCCTGGCCTTTATTGATGCCGCCCCAGCTCGGATGGGAAGGTAGCCGAAGGGGAGAACCTTGTCTCGACCACCCTTCCCCCGGACCTCCGCCGTGCGTTTTTCAATGATCCGGTTCGGCGGGACTTCGAACGCCAACGCAATGCAATGATGGAACGCCGGCCGCGCGAAGGGTGATCAGAAGAACGCCGGCAGCCGCAGACGATGACGACAAGCCGACGAGGGCTGACAAGGCGACCAGGCGACGCGACCTGACTGGACCTCTGCTGGACCTCAACACAACTCTGGCCAACAACTGCCGCTGGACGATCGCAACCTCACTCGCGCACCGTCGTGGTTTCCTCAGCGCTCTTTCTCTCAGTCCGATCAAACGCCAAAACCAGTATCCTCTTTCTTGGTCCAGGGGGAAAGGGGACGCCTCCTCGGACTCGCTCTCCCTCACTGGACGGATTTGGCGTGCAAATAGCCACTCGTCGCCTGCTTGTCACTGGCCAAAACAGTGCGCCAAGTCCGTTGAATTGGTCCGGGGGCATGGTGACATCCACGGCGGACACGCCCCTCTTACAAGCAGTGGAGGAGTCCCATTTGAGAAGGACGGCAACCTCGCTCGCATCACCGCACGATTGGCGAGGGTTCCGCTTTGAACTCCGCCCACTGCTGGCGCTATGGCGTCGGATGGTTGACGAAGCAGAGCGAAGGCGTGTTGTTGTTGGTGTTGTTGATGCTAAAATCTAGCTATAAAATAATTCCGTAGCCACATGTAATTCCCATTAGACCTAGGGACGGGACCCTAACAGAAACACGTAACTTACCGATATAACTGATCTATAGCATCCTGGTGTCTGTACGTCATGGCTTCAAGATTCGCAACAATATGTGTAAATTTATCTTCCCGACCCAATTTCCTTTGCTCCTTCCCAAGTAATGTATTTTTCGACAAAAAGAAATAATTCTTCAAAAATAAAACATTTCCTTTCCTCCCTTCACTGCGCCCCTAACCGTGTCACCGAACTGTTATCGTTCACACGTGCGGGAAGGGACCTGACACAGGCAGATGGACTGAACGCTCCTTTTCCTGTGCTTTCACTTACGTGGCTGTGAAGAGTGGCATCAAAGTAGATTAGTAACATCAAGAGTCACGACCGTCCCATACCAAATAAATAAAATAAAGACATCCCGGGGCACCTTCGACGGAATTGGGAGTGGCGGTGTGCAATAAAATTTTGATGAATTCGCAAATTAAAATAAATAATAATCGTAAATAATTAATTTCTTAATCAATTGCCAAATAGCATACCTAAAACCACCACTGTTAATCTGTAGCTTTTTGAAAATTAAGTAATTAATCGAAAAAGATTAATCAATATAAATCAAAAACATCCTTTATAGCGTCCAAATTATTACTTGTTGTCACTGTCGTGCTTCCAAATTTCAGCTTCCGAGCTCAAAGGATGCTGAGATATCGCCCGGACAAACAAGAAAGAAACAAACGGAGTAAAAACTGAGTACTCCTCCCTTGGTTACCTGGCGATGACGTCAACACATCGCCTGGATTTGGATTGAAAGGAGCGGTGTACAAAAACTTTATCTTAATTTGGTATGCAACAAGGTTATAAAGTTAACATTCTTAGTTGTGATTATTTGTTAAATGCAGGGTATTACGTGAAAAAAAGGTAGTGTAAAGCAAGTTACGTACAGAACTACCAGGTGCCTTGAAACCCAAACTAATGCTCCAGGTGGAGTCACTACCTCCGCCGCTCGAGGTGAAGACATTGTTTTTTACCACTTTCTGTCTTTTGTTTGTTACTTGCAAATCGAAGATTTTTCAAGTATATTGGTTAGTCGATTTTGTTATTCGTCTGTTTGTTGTTACCTACAGGTCACAATTCTAAACCGATTCATGAAGTTTTACCAAGTCGTAGAGTCGTCTCAACTGAGAAGCCTATTGATTTTGAGGTCAAAGGTCATCTTGAGGACGAATTTCTGAAATCATTTTTCATCCGATTGAGTTGAAATTTGAACAGGATTTGCTTATTGCGTCGCTGAAAATGGGAAATAGTGCAGCAGAATATCATAACAAACTAAAGCATGACATTTTTACCAGTGTTAGTACATACCATAAGCTTCATTTTCAGATCGGGAGGTAAGTCAGATTTGACCTCTGAGGATAGTGAGAGTCAATGACCTCAATTACATTAAATTGTCAATTTTCTCGATTCTGGGCAGTTTGTCTGTTTTTGGAATCATTAAAAAGGTATGTTGCCATGTGTTGGTCCTTTTATCTTCTGGAGAGCCTTTATACATAATCACAGGATGCAACCATGATGAACAAGTGCTTTAAATGAGGTCAGTGACCTCAGAAAACAAATTTATTGAAATACACATTTAGGTTATTGTGGTGTCCAGAACAGCTTGCATGAAACGTGTTTGTAAATCATCTGTGCAACCTTAATTTTCAATGTGCACTGAACATAGTCTATAAGCTTAAAGTACAGTGAGGTCAGTTACCTCAGACACATGTATAGTACATGTGTACATGTAATACACACCACATTATCCATATAGACGCATAAATATAAAGGTGTCTGATTGCACCTAACATCTCCCGAAACATGCACATAATGCAGTGCACTTGAGTGCAGCCTTGTGCACTTGCAGCGGCCGTACATCCCTTTCTCGCAGCCGCAGTGGATCAGTTCGTGGCAAGATTTTGATGCCTCTGGCAGTGTCGTCCAAAGAGGCTGCCACCCAGAGGCCTCCTTTGTCCAGCCCCAGTCAGATGGGATTGGTAACTCTGGATTCAGGAACAGAGTTTGGTTGCAGCAGTTTCCCTGGAGAGGTGCACGCTTGATGTGCTGCTGGAGTGCTGCCTGCGTTGGGGAATGTTTTCTAGAACCATAGATTGTGTGCGAAGAGCTGTTTCCTAGCATTGTTCACTTCCATGGTGTCACTGGTGCGGTCATACATCAGCACAACGAAGCGCTTCCAAGCAGTGACATTGACTCCTCACTGACATCCACTTTGGCATGCAGTTAAAGCCATCATTCATGGTAGGGAACACTTTTCAAATCTCCAGGCAGTCTTCTTCCCTCTGCCAGCGAAAGAAGACACAGTGTCACACCCTGTGAGGCATGGAAGATGGGAGAGTTAGCACATTGTCTTGGGTTCATGCGGCAGCCATTGGTGAACAGCTATGTACCGGAAGCTGGATCCAGTCCCAAGAGCTATCCACAGCTTGTCAGGATTGATGTTGTTGAATGAAGCCACAGCCAGTACCACAACATCAGTATCCACAGTGCGTATGGCCACCTTCCTGATCCCCTTCTGCACAGTATCTGCCACATGTAGAAGCAGGCAAGTGTCCGCCTCCTCGTGTGAACATGGGTGAGCTGTCAAGTCGGACTCGGCAGGAGAGCACAGGACCTCAGTTCCACATGTTGCATACATTCCTTGCCATCTGCTATTGGAAGACGAATGGCCTCTCGTGACAGGAAACCAAAAAGCTCAGTCTTGTTTTATCCACACGAAGGAAGTCCTTCCAGTTCTTAGGCATGACGGTAGAGGGAGCCACTCTCTTCCTGACGCCCTTGCCCCTCTTCTGTCTGGTCGTGCCTTTCAGGGCTGGTCAGGTGTAGATATACATCCCAGATGAGGTCGAGTCTGTTGACCTTTTCGAGTTGAGTGGAGATGTAAGGTGCAAAGACTGTGTTCACATACTCTTCAAAGGTCTTTGCCGTTACAGGATTGAGAATTTGAACAATAGCTGCTCCGTCAAGGATTTTGGCATCAACCCCAGGTGCGTTGTGGTTTCGGGTTGTCTGATTTCAGGCAGTGTAGTAATCTGCCTTGACTCCAAGGCGCAGTTTTCCTCCTTGTTGATAATGCTGGTGGGCTGCTGGTTCTCGTGGCAGAAGAACTGGTCCAGATCCCCATCAGTGATTGGCAGCAATATACACCTCGAGAAGAGACTACAGTCACTCTTCACTGCGGCGAGTTGGATCTGCTGCTTTGACTGCGTCTTGGTCTGTGCCGACTGAAAGTGGCAACTTGTTCTTGGGCAGTGTTTTTGTAACTGGCTTCGTGCATTTTCCAGTCTTTTTCTTCAACAAACTTTGTGTACTGCTCCTCACCAAGGGACTCAATCTTCCTGACAGTTCTGCCACTGGGGTGTCCATGATGTCTCTCGTGTCAAGGACCAAGCTGTTCAAGCTGCCGTTCAATAGCCTTCATCTACTGATGAAGATGTTCTAACAGCTTGGTCAAAAGCTAGGACATCTGTAAATAACTACCAACACTGTGTGGAATATTGTAGACACTTCTATTGGAACACAAATGCATGCGTTTGTACATCATAAACATGTTTACCATTAACGAATGAGCCAAACATCAATATTTTGATTTTAGTCATTGACCTCTCACTGTCCTCAGAGGTCAAAGCTAGACACCTGTAAATAATTACCAACGCATGTGTGGAATATGTAGACACTTATTGGAACACAAATGCATGGTTTGTACATCATAAACATGTTTACTTAACCAATGAGCCAAACATCAATATTTTGATACTTTGAGGTCATTGACCTCTCACGGTCCTCACGAAGTCAAATCTGCCTTACCTCCCGATCTAGAAAATGAAGCTTATGGCATGTACTAACCACTGGAGAAATTCATGCTTTAGTCATAATTTGCACAATTCTTATGATATGAGAGATTATCAGCTGTACTAAAAGCAACTATTTGTGAATAAAAAGTCAAAATTCAACTCAAGGTCAAACTTCAAAAATCATCAATTTTAATCTGAAAAATAGGTAATTTTCATCCGATTGACCTGAACTTTGATGAAGATTGTGAATTTTAATCTTAATGAAATGGACAATTGATGTATCCATGGCAACCTTTGGAGAGGGGAGTGGATTTTGCAAGTATCGTGCTCTGCACGATGTCTTTTTCTTATTTGTTTATTGTGTGCAGATATCTCAATCGATGTGGACAGTTGGGTGTGTGACAAGGACAAACTGATTAGATTTTGTGAAGATCTGGATCCAGATCCAGTTACTATAATTTTTAAAGTATTCTCACCATTGAGAGATAGGGCTAAACTAATATAAAGCACGGTATCTCAAAAATGTATTGGACCAGATATGTTGTCGTGGATCAGCATGACTTGGCGGAGGTATACACTCTACCGAGTGCCCTTCTACTATAATACTGTATTTATGCCAGCTATCATGATATATAATAGTATAAAGAAGAACCATCAAAAAGGTGTGCGTGTGTGTGTGTGTGTGTTTTCAATTACAAATCGATGTCAATAATAATATCCTCCTTTTAAGAGAATTGTTCCTCCCACAGATGCCTGACTAGTGTCTCTCCCTGGTTACTGTCTCCTCCAAATTGATAGGCCTGAACCACGCCCCAGCGGGAGTGCTCTTTTAAGGCCCAGTCACACCTTGACGTTTTAGCCAGCAATGGCAACGTATAAAAATGTATGTAAAACGCTGGCTTACGCTGAACTTTTGATGTTTTTTTAAAGATTCGGAGTATTCATAACGAGTTGGTCGTATGCATAACATATTAGTAACGGACACAGAACGTTTGTTGTTCTATAGATAACTTATACCAACGAATTGTGACCTGTTGTCGCCTTCACAACCTATGCCCAACGATAGTCTAACTTATGCATAGCGCGCTGCACGTATCGCGACGATACGTGGGTAGCCTATTAAAAGGCCGCCCACAATGATTCAAATCATAACGCCGGGAGAAATGGAAGTGTCAACATCGCAGTCACACCTTGGCGATCTTGCCAGCGTATGCCGACCTCTGAAAAATGCGTCTAAAACGCTGGCGCACGTCGAATACGGGATGGGTAAGTTTGGTATGCGTGAATAGAACGCTAAAGTACGCTATCATACGTCTAGTAAGTGGAGTACGTCTTGTACTTTTAAACGTTTAAACATTTTTATGACGTATTTGCCGTATGCCTCACACGTTCCGCATGCGATGGGAATAAGTTGTACGCACGATATTGCGATCGTTGGCAGATGTCGACAAATGTTACTTGTAAGTTACTCATAGTCGAAAACACGTCAATGTAATGGTTAGCGTCAGTGTTCCAGACTCCCTGGTTTTATTTTATTTTATTTTTTCCTTCGGTATGACGGTATGTTGACACTTCGATTTCTAGTGCGTATAATATAATTAATAGGCTGCCGTTCAATGATTTAAATCATAACCGCACTAGAAATCGAAGGTGTCAACATGACCGTCATACCAAAGAAAAAAAAAACAGGGAGTCTGGAACACTGAGCTAACCATTACATTGACGTGTTTTGACTTATGATACCTACAAGTAACGTGTGTCGACGTGTGTCAACGATCGCGTAACGTGCCTACAACACGTTACTCATAGGTTAGAAATAAGTTTCAGGTACGCTAAACATTACCTCACGTGTTTCGACTTATGATTAACTTACAATAACGTGTGTCGACGTGTGTCAACGATCGATAACGTGCCTACAACTTATGGCCAGCGTAGCGAACTTGTGTCATACGCTGCATAAGTCGTAAAATTTCAAGCATGCTAAAATTTGAGGACAACTGCAAAGTACAACGATGAAAGCCAGGTACTACGACGTATGGCAGTGTTTTTCAGCGTGCTCTCAATTTCCAAAACTTACCCATAACGTATTCGACGTGTGCCAGCGTTTTAGACAAATTTTTCAAAAATCGGCATAAGCTGGCTAAAACGTCAAGGTGTGACTGGGCCTTTACATCAAGAACTCGATTTCCCACTGCCCTTGTATTAACCTTACATCTCCCAACCCCCAGGAGTACCTCTGGCTGTGACTTCCCCTCCACTCCCACCTCTTGTTCATCTTTGTGTTGTATCATCCTCCTAACAGTGATGACTCCATCTACATCTTTTTCGTTCAGACAACTTGGACAAGCTTTGAACCACTCATTCCAACCTTCTCTTCTTCATATTGTGCAATTTCAATTGTCATCATACAACTTGGCTGGGTGTTGGTATGTCTCTCACCATCCATTGCACTTCAGCAAAAGACTTCTGTTATTCCATGGGAATGACTCGATCTGTAAACTTTCCCACCCGGATTCCTCCCAATGGCAAATCCTCCCTTCTGGATTTGGTGATGACTAACTTTCCTGCAAATGTCTCTTGCTCTTCCTCTGGTCCAATTGGTTCATCTGATCATGTGCTTGTGAAGGTAAACAACTCTCTGGCTATTCCCAGAGAGCTGCCTCAATGCCTGCATGTCTGGCATTTCACTCAAGCAGATTGGCATGGATTGCAAGCAGCATCTCTTCTTCAGGACTCATCTCCCACATCTTCTGCCCCTAATGGTAACTCAGCCTGGGAATTCTTCCCAAGAACCTGCTCTCTCTCATGCACAGATTCATCCCATCTCGTCTTCAATATCCTACCCTCTTCCCACCCATTCACTGAATCCTGTGGTGAGGCAGTTGCTCTGAAACAACTTGCATTCTCTTCCTGGAAGGATAATCCAACTAAGCAATCTCAGTGCATTCGAAAAAGTCCCCAACAAGTGTGTGTCCTCTCTCAGGAAAGCCAGAAAACAACATCTGTCTAACCTCAAAATTGACCTTTCAAACTTGTCTCCTCTAAACCTAGTGGTGCCTTTAAGTCTGTCTCTGGGTTTTGCTCCCTTCCATCCCTTCCTCTCTTCAAATGGCACCACAGCCGATTCCGCTCATGAGAAGGTCGAATGCCTATTTCTGTATTTGCTTCTAAATATTGTGTCCCCTGTGCCTGGTGTTGGCCTCATGGTTAGGGGGTAGGCTTTGGTTGATCCCAGGATCCTGATGTTCAAATCCCACTCTGCTGTTGAATTAATACCAGGTGGGGTTGACTGCCTGTCATCCTTCCGAGGTCAGCAAAATGAGTGCCAGCTTGCTGGTATACTGTGTCGGAGTGGCGACCCGTCCAGATTGTGTCTAATAGCCAAGGAGACTGCTTAGGCAGCACCGACGCTCTGCACAGAGTAAGGTCCCCATGGATGGATGGATGGATTGTGTCCCCAACCCCTCACTCTCAGTACCCAATCTTCCCGCCATATCCAAATCTCCCTGGACTCTGTGTATTTTGCATCTGAGAAGGTTCTTTCAACCCTCGACTCTGACTCTGCTACTGGACTGAACGACATCAGCTCACGTACCTTTAAAACATGTCTCTGCCTCTTGCACATCTTCTCTGCCCTTTTCACCCTGTCATTTGTGCTAGGTCTTCTTCCATGTGCTTGAAATCCGCCATCATCACAACACTACATAAAAATGGAGCAAAAACTTTTTCTCCACCAACTTAATCTCAGATCACCAATTTTGTTTCAGACCAGGTCACTCCACCTTGAACATGCTACTTATACTCATCAACAATGGATGGAGGCCCTCAATGTCAACATGAGATCAGAACCGTCTTCTGGATATATCTCGTGCTTTTGATGCAGTCTAGCATCCCACCTACTCTAGGAACTTTCTGCCTATCCATCCAAGGCCAACTCCACACGTGGCTCACTGATTTCCTCTACTCATAGCCAATGTTTGCCTCTCAACGGAATCCTTTCATCTCTTCTCCTTGTCAAGGCTGGTGTCCCCACAGGCAGTGTTCTGGGCCTTGTCCTATTCCTGATCTTCATTAATGATCTATCTGACTCTCTGGAAAATCCTCTTTATCTATTTGCTGATGACTCCATCCTCTGCCATGACCTCCCTCATCCTTCAGACAGGTGGGCTGCAGACTCTTCCCTCTCTTCAGGCCTTTAAGAAATCACATGTTGGTGAAACACTTTGAATATGTCTTTCAATCCTGACAAATCCCACACTCTCACTATTTCTCTCCAAAAGGACCGTCTGGGCAACCCTCCCTCCCCCATCTACTTTCTAAACAATCCTCTTGAAGATTTCAGTCATTCAAACTCCTGGGTCTCACTATCAGCCATGATCTTCTTGGGAAACCACATTTTCAAAGTTGGCCACCAAGCCAGCCACCGACTGGGCATCCTCCTTCATACAAAGTCCTTCCTTGGCAAACCTGAACTCCTATCCACCGACAAGGCCTTCATCCGCAGCTTGATGGAGTACTGCTCTCCCTGCGTTACATCTTGTTAAACTTGATGCCATGGAGAAAGGCCTAAAAGGTCATTGGAATCTCCCGTACTGAAGCTGAGTCTATCACTTTGCCACTGCAGGCAGGTCAGTATCTTCCTGTCTTCCATCACCTCATTTCTTGTCTTGCACCCTCTACTCTTTCCATGCTTTGTCCCCTCCCCAGGTGTCTGCAGGCTCACGCGGTCCTCCAACATCAACCCCCTTATGGTTAAACTATCTAAATACAGGATCTCTGCTCACCTCCACATTTGTTCCTCTTTTTTCCCCCCACATGTGTTATCAATTTCCACATCACCTTCAATCTCATTCTACTTCTCCAGGTCTTCAAGCCAGCTGTTCACCACCATCTCAAATCATCCCCAATCCTAAACCTTATTCTTTTCTACCCTCGTTAACCCCACCCTTATTCCTCCTTCCAGTTTTTGAGTTTTCCCTCCTCCTGTATTCATTTGTTCCACCCTGTGCATGCGTGTTTTGCGTCCTGTTTTTGTTACGTCCTGATTTGTTCACTGTTCTAGCCTCTTCCACGAGCCTCGATTATGTATACAAAAAACCCCATAAATATGTAATAATGCATTAAATCCTCCAGTGAGAAAGTTTGAATCAGGGATGTTGCTTTGATGGGCTGACTGACTGCCTGAAGCAACTGAGGTTGTGGATCTACTGATGTAATAATCTACTGATGTGAATCCGTGACCGAGGTTATGGATCTACTGATGTAAGTAATCTACTGATGTGAATCCGTGACCGAGGTTATGGATCTACTGATGTAAGTAATCTACTGATGTGAATCCGTGACCGAGGTTATGGATCTACTGATGCAAGTAATCTACTGATGTAATCCGTGACCGAGGTGTGGATCTGCCATTTGGAGAGGTTCTGGGCTAAAAGGATTGAAAGCTCGAGGAAGAACTCTGTCTAGCTGATGATCCGTGTGGTGAGAAACCATTCAATTGCTTATAGGTTAAGGTTCCTACTTTAGTTAGGGAACTATGTTTGAGGTTTACCATTTTAATGAAGTGGAATATAGGATGTTGTGAAATTAACATCATTTATAGCAATCCTTTGAACTATATTGTTACAGATCCGGGGCTCGAGTTCCTCCCCAACGCCCGTCCTGAAGCCACCGAACACGGATAACTCTGTGTGTCGGTCGGCGGGTTGCTAAGAAACCACAAGCGCCGACTGGTACTGCCAATCCAGCAGGGTTACACTACTTCGTGTGGACGGCCGCACCAGGGAGTCTCGTACTCTCGATGCATACTCTAATTACTCACCAGATCAGGTGCAGCCGAGCAGAGCTGCCAAGTATGCACCGGCTAACAAGAGCCAATTGGTGGGTAAACTTCCCAGCTAACTGCATATGGACTGTACTGGACCAATGGAGAAAAGACAGGACGAACTGGATACATTTATAACAAGCAGGTTTATTTATAATTAAGGTGAGGAAAGGGCATGGCACAATAATCAAAGGTTTTACTACAAGGCAATATGTACAGTAGGGAAAGCAAGGATTGATGAGGTGCAGAGAAGGAAAAATGGAAGAGGTGTGTGGCTGTGGGGTTTGCTCTGATTGCTCTTTTGCATCCTCAGCAGACGAGACAGATGATAAGAGACAGAACGTGTGAGAAGATAGTCTATTGAAGAAGTGTGAGAAAAGTCTGTAAGTGTAACTGCGAATGATCTGATAACTGTGATCGGTCTGGCGCCTGGTTCGCTCGCTCACCCAGCGCTCTGCTCCACCTGCTCAACTCCGCCTTCCACCCTGTACCGCTGACCAGCCAGAATTGTCACTCTCCCAGAACTCTCCACTCAGAACTCAGCATGACTACAACTCCCTCGCAGGCATTTTATAGATGTCTGGTGAGGGAGGAGCCCAAAGTCGGATCAGGACAGTCGGTAGGCATTCCCCAGCATCCCCATTGGTGCATGGATGCTTCTCCAAGTATTGCCCTGCCTCTGCACGAACCTGATGCTGAAAAGGCCCCATTCACGTCTGAACTCAGTCACGCGACAGAGCTCTGAGGTTAATATGGGGCGTGGGCTTCTGGGGTTCTTTCCGGCCACGAATGTGCACTGGACACCAAATGGGGTCTTGATTGAGTGGAGTGCCAGGCTATCCAGGAGATGTTGAACAGATTCTAGCGCATATTTGCGCTTCGAGCCACACGCCAAAACCTTCTGGACACAAGCATCTGTTATGGAAGGTAGCGTCCATGGTTCCCAGATATCTTCAAAGGACAGTGATGGTATCTGTGGTGGTGACTGTGGTTTGGCATTTGTAGCGGTTGTGTTGAGGTGGTTGAAATGTTATGGTTATGGTGAGGTGAGCGAGGCATTGTAGTCATTATGGTGAGTGAGCGAACTTGACTGGATTTGGGATATATTTTAATAAGGATGTTGTGATGGTATAGGAATGATGTAGTATTCTGGTTTGAGTATGGAGAAGATCTGAGGTGATGGTCGGTTTGTGAATGGTGTGAAGCTTGAATGGGATTTTGCGGCATATGCTAATGAGCTCTCTCTTGTTACTACGCGGCTGTGCCATGCATGCTTGCATGAAAGAGGGTTGTGTGTGCAGCAAAGTAAATAAAATAGATTAAAGGATAGAAATAGAGACCTGCGAGAAGCCCTCGCAACACATTTTTCCCATATACCCACCAGACATGAGGGAATGGCTATCTAAACGAATACCTGCATCTGGATTGCAATATGCTGTGTGCCATTGCTTGGAAGAGTGCTGCTTCGCAGAACCGCAACAATATTATATTTTAGGAATAGCCGATATTGTACAATTAATAAAGTGTAGTGCGTGCTTGTGACGGTTTTTTTTTCCCCCTTCATCATGGTTTTTGCGTTATGGTCATGTCGAGGGTCGTGGTTGTAGTGTTGACGTCCATGGTCGTGGTTGTAGCGGTGACAGTCACGTCCAGGACTGCACACAACCATCTCATCATTCATTTCTCATCATTGCCACATGCACATCTATTTCATCATTTAACAAAGTTATTTCATTTTGAATCATAAGTATCCACTCTTTTGAAAGTTTTGTTCCTTTTCTTTCTTGGAATCCTTTCTTTTCTTTTTTTTGGGGCCCCCTAAAGGTCTTTCCAGGATAACCTTCCCAGCCGGCGACCCACATCGGGGTGCCCAGCACCAGCGTCCTCGTCGTGCTTGGTACGAAGCAAACAGAGGTAAGGTACCAGGATTGTATACCTATATTCCAAACCACATTAAATGTGTTTTAAACTGGTACAAGTGTTAATTTGGAAATAATTTTGATTTATTTACTACTTTTGACTCGTTGGTCAGACCTTTCAATAGCTCTTCAAGTTTCCCAGCACTGGTATTGCTGCCAACATCTCCATATTTGCTTGTGAGAGGGCTCAATAACAGCCAAACTTTCAATGTAACATTTTAGAGGAATTTGATAAAACTGTAAACGCTCATTTTAACGGAATTTGAGTTCCTTCCTGCTGTTCAATCAATAAACCTCCATATTCTACATCAAGCTTTTAAACCACATGATTCACCTTGTGTCGACCCTTATTTTTGTTTATTTTCCAATTTAGACACGGCTACCTTACTGGCAGAGGAATCGCAGAAACGTGCTTGTCGTCAGTTCTTATTCACGGTACATCGATCCTCAGATCTCACAATCCTTGCATTATCCCCAAAATCATTGTTTTTTGCTCGTGTCTTGTTCTAAACGATTCTCTTCCTATTTTTACCTCACCACCGAAGGTGAAGGTTTTCACCCCTCTCTGTCTGTTTGTTACTTGCAAAATCAAAGATTTTCAAGTATATTGGTTAGTCCATTTTGTTTATTCTGTTTGTCTGCCAATCACCGACAAGTCACAATTTTAACCTGATCTTCACGAAACTTCACCACATGGTAGAGTTTGTCCTAAGGAAGGAGCTATTGTTTTTAAGTCAAAAGGTCAACATCGGCCAAAGGTCAACAACTTGGGTGGTATTTCTAAAATCCTCAATTTTCATCCGATTGACGTGAAATTTGAAAGGATTTATATTTCCGGTCAATGAATTCAAGCAGCAATTATTTTTGAGTTCAACATCGACCAAAAGGTCAACAGAGCCCAAGTCAACAACTAAGGCGGTATTTCTAAAAATCCTCAATTTTTTATCACAATGACTTGAAATTTGAAGCGGATTTGCAAATCAGGTCACTAATTCAACCACCAAATTATTTTTGATGTCAAATTTGTTTAATGGATTTGCAAGTGTCGTGCTCTGCACGACGTCGTCTTCTTGTTTGTTTGTTTGTCTGTCTGTGTGCAGGATATCTCAAAAAGTTGTGGACAGATTCGGATGAAACTTGGTGGACATGTTGGGTGTGTGACCACGACGAACGGATTCGATTTGGTGAAGATCCGAATCGGATATGAGAATTATTTAATATTAAAAGTGATTCTCTACCATTGAGAGATTGGACCAAAAACGATATATAGCATGATATTTCACAAATGTATTGGGCTCGATATGTTCTCGTGGATCAGGCATTACGTGGTGCGGTATGCACTCTATCGAGTGTCCTAGTTTATTTTCTTTTCTCCAATCCCTCCTTCTGACTCTACTGCCCCCTCCCCCAAACATTCCTCCATCTTTTTTGCTCCTTATAATAATACGAGTTCTCTTTCAAGGAACTTCAATAGGACAAACAAGCATATCTAATGGTTACCAACCTATAGTTATTTGTCTGTGCCCTATATTTTGTAAATGCTGAGTATCAAGCAAGGAAGCAACACTTACCATTTTTAATGTCTTTGGTATGACTCGGTCAGGGTTCAAACCTCTGACATGCCAGATTCAGAACAGATGCTCAAACCATTACTCCACCTTCTTCTTCTTCTCTTGGCCTGATTTAAAGACATCGCTTCATTTAATTTGTAGCCTGGTGTTCGGCTTAGTGGTTAGGGTGGCTGGCTTGGGCTCTTAGGGTCCTGAGTTCTAGCCCTGTTGGTCGCTGAATTAACACGGTGGGGTTGACTCAGCCTGTCATCCTTCTGAGGTCGGCAAATGAGTACCAGTGTGCTGTATAGGGCACAGCATCAGCGGCAGTCACGTCCAACAAAATAATAGCTACCCGGCAGCCAAGCTGTCATACATAAGAAGATTTCATTTGTCTTATGGATTCTCCTTCCTCCTCATCACTCATCCTTTACCCCCTCCATTTTGAAATGTCACTTTCTCCATTTATTCCTTTGTTGCTGTTTCCATTACACACTACTACCTCCCTTGCATTTGTTTTATGATTGCTCACCAGCTCCTCTTCTTACAGGTCGTTGTGAGTTTGGCTCTTCATGCCGCTTCAGCCACTATGCACCAGAACAGCTGAAATGTGCGGCAGGAAACCCAAGGTATAGATCCATTTCTTTTTTTACCATGATCTGCTTGAAATATTTGAAAACTGCCTTCCAAAATAAACAATTGACCATGTTTGCCTCATGTGGTACCTTTCCTGATGTACTATTGTTGCGGAAATGGGCCCTTAGTGTGTTATTAAATATAGGATTAGCCCAGATCCCCCCTTAAATGCATGTTTAGCCAGGTTGTTTGGTAATCGGACGTTACATGTGTGTCGGGAGGTGTAGCAGGCTGTCCATTGTTCATACAGTGGTGTGTACCGAGAGGCATCTTCTTCTTCTTCCTGCCCCCTCTTAACCAGCCCCACCTGGCGCCCTGAGAATCAGTCAGCAAGACGTGCCAGCAATCCATTGGCGGAGAGCTGCTGCAATCTCGAACGATGGACCAATCACGGGTCCCCGGAGGCGGTCCGTAAGGCCCGCCCCAAAAGGCAAGAGGAACTGGCTGCTGTGTAGAGTCTGCGATCTGCTTCATGAGGAGTGGTTTGGTCGGCTGTTCCTCCTCGGTTATGGATCCAGCCTGAGGTCATCCACAGGTTCATCCTGAGTCCAGTCACGGAGCCTCTGACTTCTGACTCCCTGCACGGCTCGACACGTCTTTCATCCCATCGATCCGCCTGCGGAGCCCAACACCGGGATTGGCCTAGTCTGGTGTACGGGCCAGGCCTGGATTCGCATACTGGACCTTGTGAGAAACCAGCTGGAACACACCATAGATCTTTCTCTCCTGTGCCGTCGACCTTACGGGGGCTGAACGTGCCGAGGCTGGTGCGTGAGCGGTGCGCACAAAAGGAGGCCGTCGCCGCCATCTTGCCACGCGCATGCGCGAGCGATGCCAATAGGAGTACGAGCGCCATCTTGCCACCTGCATGCTCGAGTTTGGGCGCTCGAATCCGACAACATCGGCTTGTCACGAGCTGCATTCGTGCCTTCGACACTTTCCTCTCGTCCATGAGGCATCACCAAGTACTCCGTGTCTTGTCTGCATGTTGTCTGCATGTCGTCCAGGCCTAAGGTTTATCTCGCTAGGGTTCCATTCGAAACCCGTATCCGTAGCTCCCTAGTTAAGAGCGGGTTATAGATTAATTATACATTGTCGTGAATGCTTTACTTGTGTCGTGTTTCCCCGATGTGTCCCCAATAAATCTGGCTGATTCATATGAAAGTTGCCGCCTTGAATTTATTCGTGCCGTGCCGAGGAACAATCCGCTCGATTTGTATATAAAACCAAAACGGGCTACGGACTGGCAGACTTCGCTCGGTCTCTGATCAAACCCAGTCTGTAGCCGGGGTCTATATCCCCAACTGGTAAGGCCCAGGTGTACTTTGGTATCGTGACCCGAGACCTGTGCGAACTAGCCGTGTGTAATAACCCCTGAGACGGCGGTGCTGTTAAGCGCCGCCGAATCTTCAACAGTATCACCTTGGCGGTCTCTCAACTCCCCTTGAATGATATCGGATCAGATCAACTCACTTGGTTGAATTAATTGCAGCATGACTGCTTGAGAATATGGTTTCTCATCATCACCAGAGTACAGGAGGTTATTGAGGAAGGGATCATTACATGCTAAGGAATAGAAAACGGTAGACAACTTGATCCGAGCTCCCTCTTTCTTCATATTTAATGCCCCACATATTTCTCTTATTATCCCCATGCTTTAAAAACTAGATGTTATTCATAGAATACATACGCCACGCAGTCTTGAGAAGGACTTCGTGCGACCAACTTTTTTTTCCTTTGATCCAATATGGCTGCCAGACCACGTGACCTATGATGTCATCTTTATCAAACCATATTCCCCATGGGTAGTTGATCAATTAGTTAAATTTTGCATTGATCGGTTAAGCGGTTTCTCTTGCGAAGATCTTCAAAGATTTTCCCTTGGATCCAATATGGCTATGCCTGGTGTTGGCTTAATGGTTACAGTGGTGGGCTTGGGATCCTAGGATCCTGAGTTCAAATCCCGCTCAGCTGTTGAATTAATACAGTGGGGTTAACTCGGCCTGTCATCCTGCCGAGGTCGGCAAAAATGAGTGCCAGCTTGTTGTATACTGTGTCGGAGTGGCGACCCGTCCAGGATTGCTGCCCCCCACCTGGTATTAATTCAACAGCTGAGCGGGATTTGAACTCAGGATCCTAGGATCCCAAGCCCACCACTGTAACCATTAAGCCAACACCAGGCATAGCCATATTGGATCCAAGGGAAAATCTTTGAAGATCTTCGCAAGAGAAACCGCTTAACCGATCAATGCAAAATTTAACTAATTGATCAACTACCCATGGGGAATATGGTTTGATAAAGATGACATCATAGGTCACGTGGTCTGGCAGCCATATTGGATCAAAGGAAAAAAAAAGTTGGCTCGCACGAAGTCCTTCTCAAGACTGCGTGGCGTATGTATTCTATGAATAACATCTAGTTTTTAAAGCATGGGGATAATAAGAGAAATATGTGGGGCATTAAATATGAAGAAAGAGGGAGCTCGGATCAAGTTGTCTACCGTTTTCTATTCCTTAGCATGTAATGATCCCTTCCTCAATAACCTCCTGTACTCTGGTGATGATGAGAACACCATATTCTCAAGCAGTCATGCTGCAATTAATTCAACCAAGTGAGTTGATCTGATCCGATATCATTCAAGGGGAGTTGAGAGACCGCCAAGGTGATACTGTTGAAGATTCGGCGGCGCTTAACAGCACCGCCGTCTCAGGGGTTATTACACCGGCTAGTTCGGCACAGGTCTCGGGTCACGATACCAAAGTACACCTGGGCCTTACCAGTTGGGGATATAGACCCCGGCTACAGACTGGGTTTTGATCAGAGACCGAGCGAAGTCTGCCAGTCCGTAGCCCGTTGGTTTATATACAAATCGAGCGGATTTGTCCTCGGCACGGCACGAATAAATTACAAGGCCGCACTTCATATGAATCAGCCAGATTTATTGGGGACAACATCGGGGAAACACGACACAGATAAAGCATTCACGACAATGTTATAATTAATCTATAACCCGCTCTTAACTAGGGAGCTACGGATACGGGTTCGAATGGAACCCTAGCGAGATAAACCTTAGGCCTGGACGACATGCAACAACATGCAGACAAGACACGGAGTACTTGGTGATGCCTCATGGACGAGAGGAAAAGTGTCGAAGGCACGAATGCAGCTCGTGACAAGCCGATGTTGTCGGATTCGAGCGCCCAAACTCGAGCATGCAGCGTGGCAAGATGGCGCTCGTACTCCTATTGGCATCGCTCGCGCATGCCGCATGCAAGATGGCGGCGACGGCCTCCTTTTGTCGCACCGCTCACGCACCAGCCTCGGCACGTTCAGCCCCCGTAAGGTCGACGGCACAGGAGAGAAAGATCTATGGTGTGTTCCAGCTGGTTTCTCACAAGGTCCAGTATGCGAATCCAGGCCTGGCCCGTACACCAGACTAGGCCAATCCCGGTGTTGGGCTCCGCAGGCGGATCGATGGGATGAAAGACGTGTCGAGCCGTGCAGGGAGTCAGGACGTCAGAGGCTCCGTGACTGGACTCAGGATGAACTGTGGATGACCTCAGGCTGGATCCATAACCGAGGAGGAAGCAGCCGACCAAACCACTCCTCATGAAGCAGATCGCAGACTCTACACAGCAGCCAGTTCCTCTTGCCTTTTGGGGCGGGCCTTACGGACCGCCTCCGGGGACCCGTGATTGGTCCATCGTTCGAGATTGCAGCAGCTCTCCGCCAATGGATTGCTGGCACGTCTTGCTGACTGATTCTCAGGGCGCCAGGTGGGGGCTGGTTAAGAGGGGGCAGGAAGAAGAAGAAGAGAAGAGATAATGATAATGAACTGAAGTGTTTGACTGAAGAGACTCATACTGACTAACTGAAATTGCAGCCTGGTGTTGGCTTAGGCGGTAGGGTGGTGGCCTTTGGGATCATCGGTCTGAGTTCGGCCCGTTGGCCACTGAATAACATCAGGGTTGACTCAGCCTGTCGATCCTTCCATTGGCGACATGGCACCAGTATAACTGGTAAATAGGGGCACTGCATCAGCGCATAGCGCGCCCAAACTTCAATGATAGCAACTAGCCAGCCAAAAAGGCAGCACACAATGGGAACTGACTGACTTATCTACACGACATACTCGATCGCATAAGCTCACCTGGACTAGTCCAGGTGAGCTAAAAAATGGTACCCTTGTGAAAGCAATAACCGATTTACTTTTGGAATAAAATTAAGTAGTTAATTTAATCATAATGGCTTCTGTTTTTAAGGAGAAAAAGGAAAACGGTGGGATTTGGAGCAATATACAGTGGTTTTGGCTTTCAACAGTTCCGAGTTTTAATAAAAGCTACGACAGCAAGGGCCGGTGTAAAAAACAAGGGTAATTTGGCACCCGTGCGACCTTCAGCATTGCCACCCTCCCTCCACAGGGGTGGCACTATTATATTTCGAAAATGCAAAGTGGTGGCATTAGTAATGAATAAACTTCTACAATTTATAATAACAGAATTTAATTTTTCATGAAAAAGGTGAATCTGACAACCGATTATATTGTTGCGGCGGAGGTCCGGTGACGAGAACGACCGCTAGGTTGGGGGAAAAGTTATGTCGATTCCTCCGGACTCTCCGGAATTGTAGGCCGTCGTGCACAGGATTAATTCCGTGAGGCGGCGGGTCGCTAACCGCCGTGGACCAATACCCCTCCACCGCGTAGCGTAGGGTTCTTTTTGTAGAGAACCAAATTTGACCTAATTAACCACGCGGTGGTCCGTCTACCAGGGAACCAACGCCGCTCGGTACGTCTTGCCCGAACGCGGATGCAACTCATTCCAACTACCTACTACTTTCCGGTTCGGATGCAGTCCAGCGGAAACTACAAGTAATGTACGCGGCTAGATGAACAGATTATCGGGGATAAAGACCCGGCTAAAACTCAGATCCGAACCATGCTGGACCAATGAGGAAAAGACGAAAACCGATGGGAACATTTTTAATAATGGTTTAATTTAACAATCAACTTACAAAAGGACTCAGAGCAGGCTTATCGCGGGATATACAGGAAGATTTACAATGATTCAAAACGTTAAACAGTTCTACCTTAAAGACGGCGCCACACACCAGACAAAATAACCAGGTGTAATGGCAAAGGACCCCCCCGCAGACCAGAAGAGGGAGGGTGAGCTGAGGTCGCAGTTCTTTTGGGGTACCTGCACCGTTGGAGGAAAGGGATGCTCTGTGGTGCGGCACCTGTCCAGTGGTCGTAGCAGCTCGCCACAGCCACACGCGCAGAGACCGTGTCGCGCGAAGGAGCCCGGGTGGAGCAGAGCAGAGTCCGAGATGAGGATCAGGGCCGCTGACAGGACCCACGAGAGACCCGGTCAAAGACGGGCGCCCCTCGAAACAGCGCAAACAGACGGGCCACCGAGGCGAGAACGCGGGCAGAACCTCCGCGTCACGACCCCCTCCTTCTTTAATTTGGCAACCCGCGACGCGCAACCGTCTCACTCCAACCACTGTCTCCGCTCCAACGCTGCTTCCTCTCCACTCAGACTCCAGATGACAGCGGCCCGGCCCACACAGAATTCTCATCTCTCGACCCTCAGGGTGGTGCCATAATTTATCTCCCAGCCAAGGACTCCTACGATGAAGATCGCTTCGTAGTATTATAGATCCCCTCTCAGGCGGGAGGGGCCTTGGTGAACCGGACGCCACTGTCCGCCCTGATTGGACAAAGGCCTCTATGGGTTCCGCCCTTCCTGGGGGGGCCGGGGTTTTCGGCCATGCCGGGAAGAAATCGCGCCCCCATCCTCCATGCGTTAGTCTGGAACTCAATCAAGAATAAGCCACAAACACAAGATTTGCCCCGGCCAACGGGCCTTCGATACAGAAGGTGGACAGTGGATCGTGATGGGGATGGGATTAAAGATTTTATTACCCTAACTAAAAAACATCGCACGCAACCCCTTCGATTTCCGCACTAAAACACGAGGAGGGAATCCGTCTGCACATATACTTAACGCATACTACTTTGGGTCAGCTGTTGTTTGAATGCATACGGTTTCCTAAGAACGTAACAATATATTTCTCATTGTTCTACATTTTTCAATCACAGGACATGTACATGAAGAAATGGCACTTCATAACGTGTTATGGTGGATCACGTGACGTCATATTATATTTCCTGTACAAAATTGATCAAATTCGAATTTAGAATTGTAACTTCCGTGCTCCGAGTTTCACCAATGTATAAACGATGTTCCTTCCAAGGTGAAGGTTTGTGCAATTCCATGTTCTTTATTCATTGACAAGGTGGGGGAGCCAACGAGTGTTTGTTGAATCATCGATGATGGAATGAAAATGATTTGATCAACTTTACCTCAGAAAGTCTCGGCCTCCACTCATTGCCACAGAAACGGAAGGTGAAGAGGAATGTGTGGAGTAATAAATGTGTTTGGGGAACATTATCTATCCGTGAGATTATTTCTACAAAGTTCGACACATCTCGTGGCCGTGCGATTCGTGCCAACTTTGGAACTGCGTCTCGCAATGCTCGCAATCACTGTCGCCGTCTTCAACAAACTCGTCCACTGAACGTGCCGATTGCCGAGCTTTCTTCTCTCCGCCAACATTTAACTCCGCCCCATTCGCTATTTTTCACCACGTATTGTGGCGTCATCGGTTTCTCCCCTGGCTGCTTCAGCCCACGACATGCTGCACCGTTGTTACCAGCAAGATTTAGAGTGCGTTCGTGGTCTTATTTCAAACAGCAGGTGCTAACAGAATGGCATAGAGGCTCTAAAGGTACGTACAGTCGCCCTAAGCTGTCTAACCTGGGTTTGAATCCGACCCGACTATAAATTGTCATCCGGTGTTCTCACAGGCAGGGCCATTCATCAACATGTGTGCCGTCCCGTCGGATGGACGTAAACGAGCGTCGCGAGGAGTCGGTGAGCTGTCGTGGCCACCATGGCCAAATTCTTTCCCGAGCAGCAGAGGGCACTGCATCAGCAGCACAGCCACGCCTCAGCCAATGATACAACGCCGCAGACTTGCTGCTGCTCCAGACGAAAACTTGAACGCATACTTCTGGCGTCCCCGAGGGTGGAGTGGGGGGAGTTTCACCTAGCGTGCAAAGCTGGAGATTAAACAGCATTCATTATGAAAGGAAAAACCCACAGAGACAGTATCTGCTTGTTTACTGTGTAAAAAATCTCATGAATTCGTTCTTTCATTCATTTTTGCCGCTCCAAATTTTGCCATTCTAGGCGACCGCATTGTTTGCCTCATGGTTGCACCGGCCTTGTATGACAGCAGAAACTCATAAGAATAAATCACGATAGACGTGGATGGACCACGCAAAATTATACTGTATAGACTATAGAGTAATACTTCTTGCAACAATTGAAAAACTTATAAAGGTAAACAGAAAGAGATCACAAACAAACAACCACAGCCACAGTGACAACAACAACAACAACAACAAACATGTGTGATGAAAGCAAGCAAAAGTATCTGCCCCATTGAGGAAAAGTTTAAATTAATCGATCAATTTAAATTATTTCATGGACTTTTAAAAAGGTTAATTGTGTTGCACTCAATTTTTTTATTCGCATTTTGTTTTTTCCCTGCGCTGACGAAGCGAAAAGCAGGTTAAGCGATCGGTAGCGTACGTACTATGGTGTACGTCGTGTCTGCATTTTGTTAAGAGCGTACATTGAAACCGTTCGGCGGAGGAAATTGAAACTTTACCACGTTACATGACCATGTGATATAGCAGTCACTCTTTTGAGGTCGACATAGGCCAAAGGTCAACATTAACCAATTTTCTAAAATTCTAAATTTTCATCCGATCGACTTGAAATTTGAAGAGGATTTGCACATGAAGTCACTGAATTCAACCACCAACTATTTTTGAGGTCAATGTAGGCCAAAAGGTCAACATAGGCCAAAATTTCTAAAATTGTCAATTTTCATCCAATTGACTTGAAATTTGAAGAGGATTTGCATATCAGCTCACTGGATTCAACCACCAATTCTTATTAGGTTATAAGCCAAAAAGTCAACATAAACCAAATTTCTGAAATCCTCAATTTTCATCCAATTGACTTGAAATTTGATCAGGATTTTCATTAAAATGACGATCATGCGTCACGTGGTCTGGCAGCCATATTGGAGAGGAGGAGATTGGGACCATACTCTGTGCAGAGCGTTGGTGCTGCTTCAGCAGTCTCCTTGGCTATTGGGCACAATCCTGGACGGGTCGCCACTCCGACACAGTATACAACAAGCTGGCACTCATTTTTGCCGACCTCGGCAGGATGACAGGCCGAGTTAACCCCACTGTATTAATTCAAGCAGTGAGGCGGGATTTGAACTCAGGATCCTAGGATCCCAAGCCCACCACTGTAACCATTAAGCCAACACCAGGCATAGCCATATTGGATCCAAGGGAAAATCTTTGAAGATCTTCGCAAGAGAAACGCTTAACCGATCAATGCAAAATTTAACTAATTGATCAACTACCCATGGGGAATATGGTTTGATAAAGATGACATCATAGGTCACGTGGTCTGGCAGCCATATTGGATCAAAGGAAAAAAAAAGTTGGCTCGCACGAAGTCCTTCTCAAGACTGCGTGGCGTATGTATTCTATGAATAACATCTAGTTTTTAAAGCATGGGGATAATAAGAGAAATATGTGGGGCATTAAATATGAAGAAAGAGGGAGCTCGGATCAAGTTGTCTACCGTTTTCTATTCCTTAGCATGTAATGATCCCTTCCTCAATAACCTCCTGTACTCTGGTGATGATGAGAAACCATATTCTCAAGCAGTCATGCTGCAATTAATTCAACCAAGTGAGTTGATCTGATCCGATATCATTCAAGGGGAGTTGAGAGACCGCCAAGGTGATACTGTTGAAGATTCGGCGGCGCTTAACAGCACCGCCGTCTCAGGGGTTATTACACCGGCTAGTTCGGCACAGGTCTCGGGTCACGATACCAAAGTACACCTGGGCCTTACCAGTTGGGGATATAGACCCCGGCTACAGACTGGGTTTGATCAGAGACCGAGCGAAGTCTGCCAGTCCGTAGCCCGTTTTGGTTTTATATACAAATCGAGCGGATTGTTCCTCGGCACGGCACGAATAAATTCAAGGCGGCAACTTTCATATGAATCAGCCAGATTTATTGGGGACACATCGGGGAAACACGACACAAGTAAAGCATTCACGACAATGTATAATTAATCTATAACCCGCTCTTAACTAGGGAGCTACGGATACGGGTTTCGAATGGAACCCTAGCGAGATAAACCTTAGGCCTGGACGACATGCAGACAACATGCAGACAAGACACGGAGTACTTGGTGATGCCTCATGGACGAGAGGAAAAGTGTCGAAGGCACGAATGCAGCTCGTGACAAGCCGATGTTGTCGGATTCGAGCGCCCAAACTCGAGCATGCAGGTGGCAAGATGGCGCTCGTACTCCTATTGGCATCGCTCGCGCATGCGCGTGGCAAGATGGCGGCGACGGCCTCCTTTTGTCGCACCGCTCACGCACCAGCCTCGGCACGTTCAGCCCCGTAAGGTCGACGGCACAGGAGAGAAAGATCTATGGTGTGTTCCAGCTGGTTTCTCACAAGGTCCAGTATGCGAATCCAGGCCTGGCCCGTACACCAGACTAGGCCAATCCCGGTGTTGGGCTCCGCAGGCGGATCGATGGGATGAAAGACGTGTCGAGCCGTGCAGGGAGTCAGAAGTCAGAGGCTCCGTGACTGGACTCAGGATGAACCTGTGGATGACCTCAGGCTGGATCCATAACCGAGGAGGAACAGCCGACCAAACCACTCCTCATGAAGCAGATCGCAGACTCTACACAGCAGCCAGTTCCTCTTGCCTTTTGGGGCGGGCCTTACGGACCGCCTCCGGGACCCGTGATTGGTCCATCGTTCGAGATTGCAGCAGCTCTCCGCCAATGGATTGCTGGCACGTCTTGCTGACTGATTCTCAGGGCGCCAGGTGGGGCTGGTTAAGAGGGGCAGGAAGAAGAAGAAGATGCCTCTCGGTACACACCACTGTATGAACAATGGACAGCCTGCTACACCTCCCGACACACATGTAACGTCCGATTACCAAACAACCTGGCTAAAATAAGCAT
>CM068957.1:31884011-31897868 GCA_035128595.1 Eptatretus atami
TGCATTTAAGGGGGGATCTGGGCTAATCCTATATTTAATAACACACTAAGGGCCCATTTCCGCAACAATAGTACATCAGGAAAGGTACCACATGAGGCAAACATGGTCAATTGTTTCATTTTGGGAAGGCAGTTTTCAAATATTTCAAGCAGATCATGGTAAAAAAAAGAAATGGATCTATACCTTGGGTTTCCTGCCGCAGCATTTCCAGCTGTTCTGGTGCATAGTGGCTGAAGCGGCATGAAGAGCCAAACTCACAACGACCTGTAAGAAGAGGAGCTGGTGAGCAATCATAAAACAAATGCAAGGGAGGTAGTAGTGTGTAATGGAAACAGCAACAAAGGAATAAATGGAGAAAGTGACATTTCAAAATGGAGGGGGTAAAGGATGAGTGATGAGGAGGAAGGAGAATCCCATAAGACAAATGAAATCTTCTTATGTATGACAGCTTGGCTGCCGGGTAGCTATTATTTTGTGTGACTATGCCGTGATGCTGTGCCCCTATACAGCACACTGGTACTCATTTCGCCGACCTCAGAAGGATGACAGGCTGAGTCAACCCCGTTAATTCAGCGACCAACAGGGCTAGAACTCAGGACCCTAAGAGCCCAAGCCAGCCACCCTAACCACTAAGCCGAACACCAGGCTACAAATTAAATGAAGCGATGTCTTTAAATCAGGCCAAGAAGAAGAAGAAGAAGGTGGAGTAATGGTTTGAGCATCTGTTCTGAATCTGGCATGTCAGAGGTTTGAACCCTGACCGAGTCATACCAAAGACATTAAAAATGGTAAGTGTTGCTTCCTTGCTTGATACTCAGCATTTACAAAATATAGGGCACAGACAAATAACTATAGGTTGGTAACCATTAGATATGCTTGTTTGTCCTATTGAAGTTCCTTGAAAGAGAACTCGTATTATTATAAGGAGCAAAAAAGATGGAGGAATGTTTGGGGGGAGGGGGCAGTAGAGTCAGAAGGAGGGATTGGAGAAAAGAAAATAAACTAGGACACTCGATAGAGTGCATACCGCCACCACGTAATGCCTGATCCACGAGAACATATCGAGCCCAATACATTTGTGAAATATCATGCTATATATCGTTTTTGGTCCAATCTCTCAATGGTAGAGAATCACTTTTAATATTAAATAATTCTCATATCCAGATTCGGATCTTCACCAAAATCGAATCCGTTCGTCGTGGTCACACACCCAACATGTCCACCAAGTTTCATCCGAATCTGTCCACAACTTTTTGAGATATCCTGCACACAGACAGACAAACAAACAAACAAGAAGACGACGTCGTGCAGAGCACGACACTTGCAAATCCATTAAACAAATTTGACATCAAAAATAATTGGTGGTTGAATTGAGTGACCTGATTTGCAAATCCGCTTCAAATTTCAAGTCATTGTGATAAAAATTGAGGATTTTAGAAATACCGCCTTAGTTGTTGACCTTGGGCCTCTGTTGACCTTTTGGTCGATGTTGAACTCAAAAATAATTGGCTGCTTGAATTCATTGACCGGAAATATAAATCCTCTTCAAATTTCACGTCAATCGGATGAAAATTGAGGATTTTAGAAATACCACCCAAGTTGTTGACCTTTGGCCGATGTTGACCTTTTGACCTTAAAAACAATAGGCTCCTTCCTTAGGACAAACTCTACCATGTGGTGAAGTTTCGTGAAGATCAGGTTAAAATTGTGACTTGTCGGTGATTGGCAGACAAACAGAATAACAAAAATGGACTAACCAATATACTTGAAAAATCTTTGATTTTGCAAGTAACAAACAGACAGAGAGGGGTGAAAACCTTCACCTTCGGTGGTGGAGGTAAAAATAGGAAGAGAATCGTTTAGAACAAGACATCGAGCAAAAAACAATGATTTTGGGGATAATGCAAGGATTGTGAAGATCTGAGGATCGATGTACCCGTGAATAAGAACTGACGACAAGCACGTTTCTGCGATTCCTCTGCCAGTAGAGTAGCCGTGTCTAAATTGGAAAATAAAACAAAAATAAGGGTCGACACAAGGTGAATCATGTGGTTTAAAAGCTTGATGTAGAATATGGAGGTTTATTGATTGAACAGCAGGAAGGAACTCAAATTCCGTTAAAATGAGCGTTTTACAAGTTTTATCAAATTCCTCTAAAATGTTACATTGAAAAGTTTGGCTGTTATTGAGCCCTCATCACAAGCAAATATGGAGATGTTGGCAGCAATACCAGTGCTGGGAAACTTGAAGAGCTATTGAAGAGGTCTGACCAACGAGTCAAAAGTAGTAAATAAATCAAAATTATTTCCAAAATTAACACTTGTACCAGTTTAAAACACATTTAATGTGGTTTGGAATATAGGTATACAATCCTGGTACCTTACCTCTGTTTGCTTCGTACCAAGCACGACGGAGCCGCTGGTGCTGGGCACCCCCGATGTGGCGTCGCCGGCTGGGAAGGTTATCCTGGAAAGACCTTTAGGGGGCCCCAAAAAAAAGAAAAGAAAAAGGATTCCAAGAAAGAAAAGGAAACACAACTTTCAAAAGAGTGGATACTTATGATTCAAAATGAAATAACTTTGTTAAATGATGAAAATAGATGTGCATGTGGCAATGATGAGAAAATGAATGATGAGATGGTTGTGTGCAGTCCTGGACGTGACTGTCACCGCTACAACCACGACCATGGACGTCAACACTACAACCACGACCCTCGACATGACCATAAACGCAAAAACCATGATGAAGGGGGAAAAAAAAAAACCGTCACAAGCACACGCACTACACTTTATTAATTGTACAATATCGGCTATTCCTAAAATATAATATTGTTGCGGTTCTGCGAAGCCAGCACTCTTCCAAGGCAATGGCACACAGCATATTGCAATCCAGATGCAGGTATTCGTTTTAGATAGCCATTCCCTCATGTCTGGTGGGTATATGGGACAAAATGTGTTGCGAGGGCTTCTCGGCAGGTCTCTATTTCTATCCTTAATCTATTTTATTTACTTTGCTGCACACACAACCCCTCTTTCATGCAAGCATGCATGGCACAGCCGCGTAGTAACAAGAGAGAGCTCATTAGCATATGCCGCCAAAATCCCATTCAAGCTTCACACCATTCACAAACCGACCATCACCTCAGATCTTCTCCATACTCAAACCAGAATACTACATCATTCCTATAACCATCACAACATCCTTATTAAAATATATCCCAAGATCCAGTCAAGTTCGCTCACCTCACCATAATGACTACAATGCCTCGCTCACCTCACCATAACCATAACATTTCAACCACCTCAACACAACCGCTACAAATGCCACAACCACAGTCACCACCACAGATACCCATCACTGTCCTTTGAAGATATCTGGGAACCATGGACGCTACCTTCCATAACAGATGCTTGTGTCCAGAAGGTTTTGGCGTGTGGCTCGAAGCGCAAATATGCGCTAGAATCTGTTCAACATCTCCTGGATAGCCCTGGCACTCCACTCAATCAAGACCCCCATTTGGTGTCCAGTGCACATTCGTGGCCGGAAAGAACCCCCAGAAGCCCACGCCCCATATTAACCTCAGAGCTCTGTCGCGTGACTGAGTTCAGACGTGAATGGGGCCATTTTCAGCATCAGGTTCGTGCAGAGGCAGGGCCAATACTTGGAGAAGCATCCATGCACCAATGGGGATGCTGGGGAATGCCTACCGACTGTCCTGATCCGACTTTGGGCTCCTCCCTCACCAGACATCTATAAAATGCCCTGCGAGGGAGTTGTAGTCATGCTGAGTTCTGAGTGGAGAGTTCTGGGAGAGTGACAATTCTGGCTTGGTCAGCGGTACAGGGTGGAAGGCGGAGTTGAGCAGGTGGAGCAGAGCGCTGGGTGAGCGAGCGAACCAGGCGCCAGACCGATCACAGTTATCAGATCATTCGCAGTTACACTTACAGACTTTCTCACACTTCTTCAATAGACTATCTTCTCACACGTTCTGTCTCTTATCATCTGTCTCGTCTGCTGAGGATGCAAAAGAGCAATCAGAGCAAACCCCCACAGCCACACACCTCTTCCCATTTTTCCTTCTCTGCACCTCATCAATCCTTGCTTTCCCCTACTGTACATATTGCCTTTGTAGTAAAACCTTTGATTATTGTGCCATGCCCTTTCCTCACCTTAATTATAAATAAACCTGCTTGTTATAAATGTATCCAGTTCGTCCTGTCTTTTCCTCCATTGGTCCAGTACAGTCCATATGCAGTTAGCTGGGAAGTTTTACCCCACCAATTGGCTCTTGTTAGCCGGTGCATACTTGGCAGCTCTGCTCGGCTGCACCTGATCTGGTGAGTAATTAGAGTATGCATCGAGAGTACGAGACTCCCCTTGGTGCGGCCGTCCACACGAAGTAGTGTAACCCTGCTGGATTGGCAGTACCAGTCGGCGCTTGTGGTTTCTTAGCAACCCGCCGACCGACACACAGAGTTATCCGTGTTCGGTGGCTTCAGGACCGGGCGTTGGGGAGGAACTCGAGCCCCGGATCTGTAACAATATAGTTCAAAGGATTGCTATAAATGATGTTAATTTCACAACATCCTATATTCCACTTCATTTAAATGGTAAACCTCAAAACATAGTTCCCTTACCTAAAGTAGGAACCTTAACCTATAAGCAATTGAATGGTTTCTCAACCACACGGATCATCAGCTAGACAGAGTTCTTCCTCGAGCTTTCAATCCTTTTAGCCCAGAACCTCTCCAAATGGCAGATCCACAACCTCGGTCACGGATTCACATCAGTAGATTACTTGCATCAGTAGATCCATAACCTCGGTCACGGATTCACATCAGTAGATTACTTACATCAGTAGATCCATAACCTCGGTCACGGATTCACATCAGTAGATTACTTACATCAGTAGATCCATAACCTCGGTCACGGATTCACATCAGTAGATTACTTACATCAGTAGATCCACAACCTCAGTTGCTTCCAGGCAGTCAGTCAGCCCATCAAAGCAACATCCCTGATTCAAACTTTTCTCACTGGAAGATTTAATGCATTATTACATATTTATGGGGTTTTTTGTATACATAATCGAGGCTCGTGGAAGAGGCTAGAACAGTGAACAAATCAGGACGTAACAAAAACAGGACGCAAAACACGCATGCACAGGGTGGACAAAATGAATACAGGAGGAGGGAAAACTCAAAAACTGGAAGGAGGAATAAGGGTGGGGTTAACGAGGGTAGAAAAGAATAAGGTTTAGGATTGGGGATGATTTGAGATGGTGGTGAACAGCTGGCTTGAAGACCTGGAGAGTAGAATGAGATTGAAGGTGATGTGGAAATTGATAACACATGTGGGGGGAAAAAAAGAGGAACAAATGAGTGGAGGTGAGCAGAGATCCTGTATTTAGATAGTTTAACCATAAGGGGGTTGATGTTGGAGGACCGCGTGAGCCCTGCAGACACCTGGGGGAGGGGACAAAGCATGGAAAGAGTAGAGGGTGCAAGACCAGAAATGAGGTGATGGAAGACAGGAAGAATACTGACCTGCCTGCAGTGGCAAAGTGATAGACTCAGCTTCAGTACGGGAGATTCCAATGACCTTTTAGGCCTTGATCTCCATGGCATCAAGTTTAACAAGATGTAACGCAGGGGAGAGCAGTACTCCATCAAGCTGCGGATGAAGGCCTTGTCGGTGGATAGGAGTTCAGGTTTGCCAAGGAAGGACTTTGTATGAAGGAGGATGCCCAGTCGGTGGCTGGCTTTGGTGGCCAACTTTGAAATGTGGTTTCCCCAAGAAGATCATGGCTGATAGTGAGACCCAGGAGTTTGAATGACTGAAATTCTTCAAGAGGATTGTTTAGAAAGTAGATGGGGGAGGAGGGGGTTGCCAGACGGTCCTTTCGGAGAGAAATAGTGAGAGTGTGGGATTTGTCAGGATTGAAAGACATATTCAAAGTGTTTCACCAACATGTGATTTCTTAAAGGCCTGAAGAGAGGGAAGAGTCTGCAGCCCACCTGTCTGAAGGATGAGGGAGGTCATGGCAGAGGATGGAGTCATCAGCAAATAGATAAAGAGGATTTTCCAGAGAGTCAGATAGATCATTAATGAAGATCAGGAATAGGACAAGGCCCAGAACACTGCCGTAGGGGAACACCAGCCTTGACAAGGAGAAGAGATGAAAGGATTCCGTTGAGAGGCAAACATTGGCTATGAGTAGAGGAAATCAGTGAGCCACGTGTGGAGTTGGCCTTGGATGGATAGGCAGAAAGTTTCTAGAGTAAGGTGGGATGCTAGACTGCATCAAAAGCACGAGATATATCCAGAAAGACGGTTCTGATCTCATGTTTGACATTGAGGGCCTCCATCCATTGTTGGATGAGTATAAGTAGCATGTTCAAGGTGGAGTGACCTGGTCTGAAACAAAATTGGTGATCTGAGATTAAGTTGGTGGAGAAAAAGTTTTTGCTCCATTTTTATGTAGTGTTGTGATGATGGCGGATTTTCAAGCACATGGAAGAAGACCTAGCGCAAATGACAGGGTGAAAAGGGCAGAGAAGATGTGCAAGAGCAGCAGAGCATGTTTTAAAGGTACGTGAGCTGATGTCGTTCAGTCCAGTAGCAGAGTCAGAGTCGAGGGTTGAAAGAACCTTCTCAGATGCAAAATACACAGAGTCCAGGGAGATTTGGATATGGCTGGGAAGATTGGTACTGAGAGTGAGGGGTTGGGGACACAATCCATCCATCCATCCATGGGGACCTTACTCTGTGCAGAGCGTCGGTGCTGCCTAAGCAGTCTCCTTGGCTATTAGACACAATCCTGGACGGGTCGCCACTCCGACACAGTATACCAGCAGCTGGCACTCATTTTGCTGACCTCGGAAGGATGACAGGCAGTCAACCCCACCTGGTATTAATTCAACAGCAGAGTGGGATTTAAACTCAGGATCCTGGGACTCAGATCCTGGGAACTCAGAACTCAGGATCCCAAGCCTACCACCCTAACCATGAGGCCAACACCAGGCACAGGGGACACAATATTTAGAAGCAAATACAGAAATAAGGCATTCGACCTTCTCATGAGCGGAATCGGCTGTGGTGCCATTTGAAGAGAGGGAAGGGATGGAAGGGGAGCACACACCAGAGACAGACTTAACAAGGCATCACTAGGTTTTAGAGAGAGACAAGTTTGAAAGGTCAATTTTGAGGTTAGACAGATGTTGTTTTCTGGCTTTCCTGAGAGAGGACACACACTTGTTGGGGACTTTTTCGAATGCACTGAGATTGCATTTAGTTGGATTATCCTTCCAGGAAGAGAATGCAAGTTGTTTCAGAGCAACTGCCTCACCACAGGATTCAGTGCATCATGGGTGGGAAGAAGGGTAGGATGATTGAAGACGAGATGGGATGAATCTGTGCATGAGAGAGAGCAGGTTTCTTGGGAAGAATTCCCAGGCTGAGTTACCATTAGGGGCAGAAGATGTGGGAGATGAGTCCTGAAGAGAGATGGCTGCTTGCAATCCATGCCAATCTGCTTGAGTGAAATGCCAGACATGCAGGCATTGAGGCAGCTCTCTGGGAATAGCCAGAGAGTTGTTTACCTTCACAAGCACATGATCAGATGAACCAATTGGACCAGAGGAAGAGCAAGAGACATTTGCAGGAAAGTTAGTCATCACCAAATCCAGAAGGGAGGATTTGCCATTGGGAGGAATCCGGGTGGGAAAGTTTACAGATCGAGTCATTCCCATGGAATCACAGAAGTCTTTTGCTGAAGTGCAATGGATGGTGAGAGACATACCAACACCCAGCCAAGTTGTATGATGACAATTGAAATTGCCACATATGAAGAAGAGAAGGTTGGAATGAGTGGTTCAAAGCTTGTCCAAGTTGTCTGAACGAAAGAGATGTAGATGGAGTCATCACTGTTAGGAGGATGATACAACACAAAGATGAACAAGAGGTGGGAGTGGAGGGGAAGTCACAGCCAGAGGTACTCCTGGGGGTTGGGAGATGTAAGGTTAATACAAGGGCAGTGGGAAATCGAGTTCTTGATGTAAAGGCCCAGTCACACCTTGACGTTTTAGCCAGCTTATGCCGATTTTTGAAAAATTTGTCTAAAACGCTGGCACACGTCGAATACGTTATGGGTAAGTTTTGAAAACATTGAGAGCACGCTGAAAAACACTGCCATACGTCGTAGTACGCTGGCTTTCATCGTTGTACTTTGCAGTTGTCCTCAAATTTTAGCATGCTTGAAATTTTACGACTTATGCCAGCGTATGACACAAGTTCCGCTACGCTGGCCATAAGTTGTAGGCACGTTATGCGATCGTTGCACACACGTCGACACACGTTACTTGTAAGTTAATCATAAGTCGAAACACGTCGAGGTAATGTTTAGCGTACCTGAAACTTATTTCTAACCTATGAGTAACGTGTTGTAGGCACGTTACGCGATCGTTGACACACGTCGACACACGTTACTTGTAAGGTACTCATAAGTCGAAACACGTCAATGTAATGGTTAGCATCAGTGTTCCAGACTCCCTGTTTTTTTTTTTGTCTTTGGTATGACGGTCATGTTGACACTTCGATTTCTAGTGCGGTTATGATTTAAATCATTGAACGGCAGCCTAATTAATATTTATAACCGCACTAGAAATCGAAGTGTCAACATCACCGTCATACCGAAGGAAAAAAATAAAAATAAAATAAAAACCAGGGAGTCTGGAACACTGACGCTAACCATTACATTGACGTGTTTCGACTTATGAGTAACTTACAAGTAACATTTGTCGACATCTGCCAACGATCGCATATCGTGCGTACAACTTATTCCCATCGCATGCGGAACGTGTGAGGCATACGGCAAATACGTCATAAAATGTTTAAACACGTTTAAAAGTACAAGACGTACTCCACTTACTACGACGTATGATAGCGTACTTTAGCGTTCTATTCACGCATACCAAACTTACCCATCCCGTATTCGACGTGCGCCAGCGTTTTAGACGCATTTTTCAGAGGTCGGCATACGCTGGCAAGATCGCCAAGGTGTGACTGCGATGTTGACACTTCCATTTCTCCGGCGGTTATGATTTGAATCATTGTGCGGCAGCCTTTTAATAGGCTACACCACGTGATCGTCGGCGATACGTGCAGCGCGTATGCATAAGTTAGACTATCGTTGGGCATAGGTTGTGAACGCCGACAACAGGCTAAACATTCGTTGGTATAAGTTATCTATAAGACAACAAAACGTTCTGTGTCCGTTACTAATATGTTATGCATACGACCAACTCGTTATGAATACATCCGAATCTTTAAAAAAAACATCAAAAGTTCAGCGTAAGCCAGCGTTTTACATACATTTTTATACGTTGCATTGCTGGCTAAAACGTCAAGGTGTGACTGGGCCTTAAAGAGCAACTCCTCCGCTGGGGCGTGGTTCAGGCCTATCAATTTGGAGGAGACAGTAACCAGGGAGAGACACTAAGTCAGGGGCATCCTGTGGGAGGAACAATTCTCTTAAAAGGAGGATATTATTATTGACATCGATTTGTAATTAGAAAACACACACACACACACACGCACACCTTTTTGATGGGTCTTCTTTATACTATTATATATCATGATAGCTGGCATAAATACAGTATTATAGTAGAAGGGCACTCGGTAGATGTATACCTCCGCCAAGTCATGCCTGATCCACGACAACATATCTGGTCCAATACATTTTTGAGATACCGTGCTTTATATTAGTTTAGCCCTATCTCTCAATGGTGAAGAATCACTTTAAAAATTATAGTAACTGGATCTGGATCCAGATCTTCACCAAAATCTAATCAGTTTGTCCTGTTCACAACCCAACCTGTCCACATCCAGATTGAGATATCCTGCACACAAATAAACAAATAAGAAAAAGACATCGTGCAGAGCACGATACTTGCAAAATCCACTCCCCTCTCCAAAGGTTGCCATGGATACATCAAATTGTCCATTTCATTAAGATTAAAATTCACAATCTTCATCAAAGTTCAGGTCAATCGGATGAAAATTTACTATTTTTCAGATTAAAATTGATGATTTTTGAAGTTTGACCTTGAGATGAATTTTGACCTTTTTATCTCACAAATAGTTGCTTTTAGTACAGCTGATAATCTCTCATATCATAAGAATTGTGCAAATTATGACTAAAGCATGAAATTTCTACCAGTGTTAGTACATGCCATAAGCTTCATTTTCAGATCGGGAGGTAAGGCAGATTTGACCTCTGAGGACCGTGAGAGGTCAATGACCTCAAAGTATCAAAATATTGATGTTTGGCGTCATTGGTTAAAGGTAAACATGTTTATGATGTACAAACCATGCATTTGTGTTCCAATAAAAGTGTCTACATATTCCACACAGCGTTGGTAATTATTTACAGGTGTCTAGCTTTGACCTCTGAGGACAGTGAGAGGTCAATGACCTAAAAATATCAAAATATTGATGTTTGGCTTCATTCGTTAATGGTAAACATGTTTATGATGTACAAACATGCATTTGTGTTCCAACAGAAGTGTCTACATATTCCACACAGTGTTGGTAGTTATTACAGATGTCTAGCTTTGACCTCTGAGGACAGTGAGAGGTCAATGACCTAAAAATATCAAAATATTGATGTTTGGCTTCATTCGTTAATGGTAAACATGTTTGTGATGTACAAACCATGCATTTGTGTTCCAATAGAAGTGTCTACATATTCCACACAGTGTTGGTAGTTATTTACAGTGTCTAGCTTTGACCAAGCTGTTAGACATCTTCATCAGTAGATGAAGGCTATTGAACGGCAGCTTGAACAGCTTGGTCCTTGACACGAGAGACATCATGGACACCCCAGTGGCAGAACTGTCAGGAAGATTGAGTCCCTTGGTGAGGAGCAGTACACAAAGTTTGTTGAAGAAGACTGGAACTATGCACGAAGCCAGTTACAAAAACACTGCCCAAGAACAAGTTGCCACTCTTCAGTCGGCCACAGACCAAGACGCAGTCAAAGCAGCAGATCCAACTCGCCGCAGTGAAGAGTGACTGTAGTCTCTTCTCGAGGCTGTATATTGCCTGCCAATCACATGATGGGGATCTGGACCAGTTCTTCTGCCACGAGAACCAGGCAGCCCCACCAGCATTATCAAACAGGAGGAAAACTGCGCCTTGGAGTCAAGGCAGATCTACTACACTGCCTGAAATCAGACCAACCCGAAACCACAAGCGCACCTGGGTTGATGCCACAATCCTTGACGGAGCAGCTATTGTTCAAATTCTCAATCCTGTAACGGCAAAGACCTTTGAAGAGTATGTGAACACAGTCTTTGCACCTTACATCTCCACTCAACTCGAAAAGGTCAACAGACTCGACCTCATCTGGGATGTATATGACAGCCTGACCTCACCTGACAGCCTGAAAGGCACGACCAGACAGAAAGAGGGGCAAGGGCGTCAGGAAGAGAGTGGCTCCCTCTACCGTCATGCCTAAGAACTGGAAGGACTTCCTTCGTGTGGATAAAAACAAGACTGAGCTTTTTGGTTTCCTGTCACGAGAGGCCATTCGTCTTCCAATAGCAGATGGCAAGGAATGTATGCAACATGTGGAACTGAGGTCCTGTGCTCTCCTGCCGAGTCCGACTTGACCAGCCTCACCATGTTCACACGAGGAGGCGGACACTTGCCTGCTTCTACATGTGGCAGATACTGTGCAGAAGGGGATCAGGAAGGTGGCCATACGCACTGTGGATACTGATGTTGTGGTACTGGCTGTGGCTTCATTCAACAACATCATCCTGACAAGCTGTGGATAGCTCTTGGGACTGGATCCAGCTTCCGGTACATAGCTGTTCACCAAATGGCTGCCGCCATGAACCCAAGACAATGTGCTACTCTCCCATCTTCCATGCCCTACAGGGTGTGACACTGTGTCTTCTTTCGCTGGCAGAGGGAAGAAGACTGCCTGGAGATTTGAAAGTGTTGATGCCTGATGACTGATGCCTGATGACCACAGGTGACTGATGCCTTTGAAGAACTCTTACGCATGCCAAGTGATGTCATGAGGAGTCAATGTCACTGCTGGAGCCTTCGTTGTGCTGATGTATGACCGCACCATTGACACCATGGAAGTGAACAATGCTAGGAAACAGCTCTTCGCACACAAGTCTATGGCTCTAGAAAACATTCCCCAACGCAGGCAGCCTCCAGCAGCACATCAAGCGTGCACCTCTCCAGGGAAACTGCTGCAACCAAACTCTGTTCCTGAATCCAGAGTTACCAATCCCATCTGACTGGGCTGGACAAAGGAGGCCTCTGGGTGGCAGCCTCTTTGGACGACACTGCCAGAGGCATCAAAATCTTGCCACGAACTGATCCACTGCGGCTGCGAGAAGGGATGTACGCCCGCTGCAAGTGCACCAAGGCTGCACTCAAGTGCACTGCATTATGTGCATGTTCGGGAGACTGTTAGGTGCAATCAGACACCTTTATATTTATGCGTCTATATGGATAATGTGTGTGTGTATTACATGTACCGGTAATGTACTATACATGTGTCTGAGGTAACTGACCTCACTGTACTTTAAGCTTATAGACTATGTTCAGTGCACATTGAAAATTAAGGTTGCACAGATGATGTTACAACACGATTTCATGCAAGCTGTTCTGGACACCACAATAACCTAAATGTGTATTTCAATAAATTTGTTTTCTGAGTCACTGACCTCATTTAAAGCACTTGTTCAATCATGGTTGCATCCTGTGATTATGTATAAAGGCTCTCCAGAAGATAAAAGGACCAACACATGGCAATACCTTTTTAATGATTCCCAAAACAGACAAACTGCCACACAGAATCGAGAAAAATGTAATTTAGGTCATTGACCTCTCACTATCCTCAGAGGTCAAATCTGACTTACCTCCCGATCTGAAAATGAAGTTATGGTAGTTACTAACACTGGTAAAAATGTCATGCTTTAGTTTGTTATGATTATCTGCTGCACTATTTCCCATTTCAGCGACGCATATAGCAAATCCTGTTCAAATTTCAACTCAATCGGATGAAAAATGATTTCAGAAATTCGTCCTCAAGATGACCTTTGACCTCAAAATCAATAGGCTTCTCAGTTGAGACGACCTCTACGACTTGGTAAACCTTCATGAAGATCGGTTTAGAATTGTGACCTGTAGGTAACAACAAACAGACAGAATAACAAAATCGACTAACCAATATACTTGAAAAATCTTCGATTTTGCAAGTAACAAACAAAAGACAGAAAGTGGTAAAAACAATGTCCTTCACCTTCAGCGGCGGAGGTAGTGACTCCACCTGGAGCATTAGTTTGGGTTTCAAGGCAACCTGGTAGTTCTGTCACGTAACTTGCTTTACACTACCTTTCTTTTCACGTAATACCCTGCATTTAACAAATAATCACAAACTAAGAATGTTAACTTTATAACCTTGTTGCATACCAAAATTAAGATAAAGTTTTTGTACACCGCTCCTTTCAAATGCCAAATCCAGGCGATGTGTGAACGTCATCGCCAGGTACCCAAGGGAGGAGTACTCAGTTTTTACTCCGTTTGTTTCCTTTCTTGTTTTCCGGGCGATATCTCAGCCATCCTTTGAGCTCGGAAGCTGAAATTTGAGCACGACAGTGAACAAGTAATTTGGCTATAAAGGATGTTTTTGATTTATATTGATTAATCATTTTTCGATTAATTACTTAATTTTCAAAAAGCTACAGATTAACAGTGGTGGTTTTAGGTATGCTATTTGGCAATTGATTAAGAAATTAATTATTTTACGATTATTATTTATTTTAATTGCGG
>CM068957.1:31902665-31917391 GCA_035128595.1 Eptatretus atami
AGGATATGGTTTTTGGCGTGATCGGACTGAGAGAAAGAGCGCTGAGACCCGACGGTGCGCGAGTGAGGTTGCGATCGGTCCAGCGCAGTTGTTGGGCCAGAGTTGTGTTGAGGTCCAGCAGAGTCCAGTCAAGGTCGCGTCGCCTGGTCGCCTTGTCAGCCTCGTCGCTTGGTCGTCTCGTCTGGCTGCCGGCGTTCTGTCTGATCCACCTTCGCGCCGGCCGGCGTCCATCATTGCAATGCGTTGCGGGTTCGAGTCCGCCGAACCGGATCATTGAAAACCGCACGAGGCGGGGAGGTGCGAGACAGGTTCTCCCTTCGGCTCACCTTCCCTCCGAGCTGGGGGCATCAATAAAGGCCAGCCGGCCCATTTCGTGTGTGTGTGTGTGTGTGTGGCCCGTCTGTTAAGGAATTGTTAAGTGCTTTTTGTTTACATTATGCCTTGCTTAGTTGTGATAACTCTGCTCTTTGTGTGTCCCTCCCCCCCCCCCCCCCATTATAAATAAATCCCTGTTAAATGTTTCAGCTCGTTTCTGTGTTTCTTTCATTGGTTTAGCACGGTGCAAGCGGCAAATTGTGCATTTGCATTGACGACCTCGGTAACCATCTGCTGGTTACGCACGGTTCGAGCACGTAAACTCGTTCCGCTCGAGCTCCGCCGAGGGTGAATTTCCCCGGTAGTTTAGACGACGTGGGTATTTAGGTAAATTAAATTGGAATCGACCTTCCAACGGCGGTCGACCTATTGCGATCTTCGGTCCGATAAGGGACCCGTCGGCTCCGGAGTTATCCGGGTGTGACGACCTATAAATCCCGGGTGTTCGGTGGAGCCGACTCTACTGCTCCACTGGCGGTCGGGCTCGTCGCCGAAAACTCGGCCCCACAACAATATGTTTCCAATGAACAAGAGCTACCCGGGTCTACAAGACTCAGAACCTGCCAATGTACATGAACACATCGTAACAAACAAATTCAGTTACAGGTAACAGACTCTGTAACACCGACACAAGGGCACTCCACCGACATCCCTGTACTCTCTCGCTACCACCACAGGAAAACCCAGCGCCTACATGAACCATTGGCAATTACCTTCCACAAAAATCACAGAAATATCGGCGGCCCATACTTCAACACCAAAAAGAGCCGAATATTAACAACACTGTAACTACTGTACAAAATAATAACGATCACAAAACTTGGCCACAGATCCACTTCCGCCTTGGCGTCACGACGACGACGGAAGCTGTGGAGGGATCAAGTTTTCGGGAGCTCGACGACAACCGTTTTCCGTTGGACAAATTCGATTTATAATCCGTCATCATAATGGTCAAATGTATCCTTGTGAAAACGTATTTGACAATTTTATTTGAAATTCTCCTGAGATCCACAAATGTAAAGAAAATGGAGTGCTGCCTGTTACGTCACTTCCTCCGGTAATGCATGACGTCACTCGAATCAGACAAGATTAAACATATTGGTGACCGGACGGGGCGTGGTGGTGACTTCCTGCTACGGTGGCCGGACGGGGCGTGGTGGTTGGGACGTGCCTGCTACGGTGGCCGGACGGGGCGTGGCTGTGACTTCCTGCTACGGTGGCGGACGGGCGTGGTGGTGACTTCCTGCTACGGTGACCGGACGGGGCGTGGGTGGTGACTTCCTGCTACGGTGACCGGACGGGGCCGTGGCGGTGACTTCCTGCTACGGTGACCGGACGGGGCGTGGCGCTGACTTCCTGCTACGGTGGCCGGACGGGGCGTGGCGGTGACTTCCTGCTACGGTGGCCGGAAGTTGGTGCTGTGACGAAAAAGCGTTTTGTTTTTGCAGTGAAGGACGAGACGGTTCACACGAGTTCAGGCTAAACGGCGATGAAGAGTCTCGGTTGGGTTTCTCGTTTCATGGTGCTGTGTCGTCCATTTACCGAGTGCAGCTCGTCGTGATGGAAGGTGAGTGAGCGGGACCGGTTTATTTAATACATCTGTACAGTACGTACAGTAACCCAGGAGTCCTGATGCAGGTGCTCGTGTGCAGGAAGCACGGGGAGACAGCGAGCCGCAGCCATCGCGTTCGCGGCCGTGGCCCTGCTGGTCGGGCTGCCCGTGTGGGTGAAGACCACCCAGGTGTACCGGGCCACCTTACCGCTGTGGGACATAGAACGGCTGGCAAGCTCCATGGTAACCGTGCGTCCATTGATCTCATGAAACGGCTCTTTACAAACGATCTCACCTTGTTTGTGTGCTCCATGTTGGTTGATGTTTTGAAAGGTGTGCAGCAGCTGTCCTGCATCGTCAGGCTCGTTTAACGTGTGAAGGGATCGACGATGTCATTTAACACCGTAGTCACTGTCTTCTGCTTCTACTACTTCTTCTTCTACTACTACTACTTATTCTACTACTACTACTTATTCTACTACTACTACTTATTCTACTACTACTTCTTCTTCTACTACTACTACTTATTCTACTACTACTACTTATTCTACTACTACTACTTATTCTACTACTACTACTTATCTACTACTACTACTTATTCTACTACTACTACTTCTGCTACTTATTCTACTACTACAACTACTTCTTCTTCTACTACTATTACTACTACTACTACTACTGCTGTGAACGGTTAGCATCTTCGTGTTGGGTCGTCCAGAATTTTTGGCCCAATTATCACGAACCTGTTGACCAGGCCTGATGTTCGACTGAAGGTGATTTCTCAGGGTACCGGCGATAATTCGCCTCCTCTTCGTGAAAGACTATGCAATCTTTCAGGTCCACTAACTAATACTAGCAGAGGGGATACCCAGCTTAACGTTCATGCCAGGGACGACGCACGTCATGACGGAATGCCATACCTGCGAAGGAGCAATCGTCCGGTCAGGAATGGGCTCCTGTCGGACTTTTATAACCATGATATTCAAATCCACACAGGTGATGCACACAACCGATTGATCAACCAGGTAGGTAGGCAGGTCACCTGTGCAGGTGAGTTAAGATGTTTTAGAGAACTTTGTATATTTTTTAAGGTATTTCTGTAACTATTGCATTGTGGTCTGACAAGTTTTTGAACACCTTTCAATCCCATTAACCCCTTTCTTTGTTGGAGTGTGGATATTTAAGAATCCTCATACCTGACAAACACGCAGGATGGCCGAGGGGTATACACACTCCCCTCTAAGCTGTCTAGTCCGGGTTCGAATCCTGACCCGACTAAAAACTGCCATCACAGTGTTTTCACAGACTGAGTGGATCATCGACGTGCATGCCGTGCCGTCCCTCGGGTGGATGCTTAACTGGGCGTCACATTTGCCGGCATTCATTGGTGAGCATTAAAGATCCCATGATGTCCACGAAGAGGAGGCGAGTTATCGCCGGCACCCTGAACAAATTACATTGCTGGGAAGGGCAACGGCAAACCCCCAAGAATAACCCTGGTCAAGAAACAGCTTTGGCAGCACTGATGCTCTGTAACAACAGATTATGGTACATCAGAATCGGATTACATGATGTTATTACAATTCTTCATTCGTCCATTTCTTATCGTACACTTCGTCATTATCAGCTTGAAACCCTCAAGCACCTGATCAAATGGATGTTTCCGATAGTAACGTTGGCGTGGCACGTGATGTGCAGGTAAAAGTGAAAGTACCGCTGTACGTGGCTGTTTCTTCACAACTTGGAGATTACAGAGTCATCAGCACAGACTTACAAGGTAAAACACTCCAGGCTGGAACGTTTGACAAAACATAATTATTTTTTGTATGCACAGTCGAGGCTCGTGGAAGAGCTCGGGTTAAGGTTTTGACAAGTACATGCAACAAAGACTCAACATGAACCGCCACATTTGTGGTTTGTCGTGGTGGTCTCTTTGTGGTCTGTTTTGTTGTTTATGGGAGTAACAGGAACATTTGTAGTAAAAGTACAGTAGTTAAACGAGGAAAACAAAGGTGTTGTTCACCTGGAAATGTTGCTCGCATTTTTAATGGTAATCTTGGACGTGATGCAGGATTCTCTTTGCTTAAGACGCTTAACATGCCCCCAAACTAGAACGGCACTCGGGAGAGCGCATACCTCAGCCAGGCTGAACAGTTTATGTTTTGTCTTCCACCGATCGGGCAAATCTGGATTTGGACCTGAACCAAAATAGAATCGGCTTGTCACCTAACCAACTCGTCCACAAAGTTTTGCGACATCGTGCTACATATCGTTTTTAGCCCCATCTCTTAATGGTGAAGAATCACGAAATAATTCCGGCGTCCGGATCCAGATCTTCACCGAAATCGAATCGTTTCGTCCGTCACACACCCAACCTGCCCAAGTTTTGTCCGAATCCATCTACAACTTTTTGACATATCCTGTTCAGACACGGACAAACGGGTGTAAACGTAACCTCTGCCCACATTCGGTAGCACGATGTCTCAAAAAGTTATGGATGAGTTATCACAAAAATTGGTGGATGAGTTTGGTAGGTGACAAGACCAAGCCGATTAGATTTCGGTGAAGGTCCAAATGCAGATCCGGCCTATTCACGGGATACGAAAGGTAAACTATTCAGCCAGGTGGAGGTATGCGCTCCACTGAGTGCCGTTCTAGTTCCTTTGGAAAATATTATCTGTAAGAGATCCAATGAATCTTCTCTGTGCACCTGTGTAACTTTTGGATCGTACCAGGAAGTGCTTGAAGACAGGTAATTTAAGCCATTTGCTTGATCTCAACCTGTAATTACCGTGGCTCACTCTATACTGGTTGTGCACAGGGCTTGCTTTGGAGAATAGGGAAAAGTGGGAAGAATGGGAGATGAATGTCAGAGAAATGAGCGAAGAGGAGGAAGAAGTTGTGAAAAAGCATTCCGAGTTGAAAGGTACACGTGCATCGCTCCAGTACCTGAACATGAACCCAAGCCGGTCATCGAAATGGCTCTGCTGTTGAATCTCACATCATCTCCTTTTTCTGCTCTTCTTCACTGCAGACTTGACGGCTGCACTTACCTTGCTCATTGCATCTCCACCCGGTCAACTCACCGTGTTTGTGTGCCCTCGGCCACACATCGGTTCTCAGCCTCAAACCCGGGCTTACTTGGGAACCGGAAGGGGGGCGGTTGTCTGGGCTCAAAGCGCCGAAGGCGTCGAGGAGGCCGTGACCGAGGCAGCGTTTGCCATGACGAGCAGTGAAGGAGAGCCTCTGCTCGCACCCAGCTTAGGTAGAGTTTCCTTTCATTATCATTCCATCTTGTATTGCATTCAATCTTACAAATCTGTTACATTCGCTCTTTTTCATCTCGATCTTCACGTTCACTTTCCCTCTTTGCCCAGGCTATGACCTTAGCCTCACCCTGTTGGTTCCAGATCCTGTGGCTTTCAATGTGTCCTGGAATATAGAGCAGGGAGTTGAAGCTTTTTTGCTTCCCTTCCTCTCATCTCTCTCTCCTTATATTTTATTCAACATCACCTCACAGGCAAGTTCTGTCTAATCTCAGGATCATTCCTTTTCTCCACCCAATCAAATGTGAACATGAACAACAAAGTGTTATTCTAATACAACTAGCAAGTTAGACTAGAAAGTTAGGTTAGAGTGGTGGTTTGGGTTCTGAGTTCGAGCCCTGTTGGCCACTGAATTAACACCAGGGGGTTAACTCAGCCTGTCATCCTTCCGAGGTCAGCAAAATGAGTACCTGCATAGGAGCTGCATACTGGTAATAGGAGCACTGCATCAGCGGCATAACTGCATCCCTAAACAATGATGCAGCCAGCAGCCAAAAAGGCAGCACACAATGGGAACTAGAAAGATGCCCGTGCCCACATGGGATTCTAAACTGGGTCGGGATGGAAGTGTCCAAAATGCAAATGGCGTCTTCTGTCATCGAGCGGGCAAGCTGGGAGCAACAATTCTCATCGATTGCCACGTCTGATGCAATTTAATGTTCCAATGGCGGCGAGCTGCTCCATTTGCAACCGTTGGTTCGATATTTGGAGCTTTCTGATCTCAGGACCGTAATAAAAATTTATATTGGTGTCAAAGCCAACGACCAATTGCAAATTAACAGTAGGATCATATCCACTCTGAGACTGTATAAATTAGATGTTAATTGGAATACACGAGAAAAACGAACGTAATGTTGCGAAGGTAAAATATCTGCTCTTCCAGGTGGTGTATTGTGTTGGGTTGGGGGTGCGGGCAAGATACAATTCGGAGTCCGGATATCACGTGATCAACGAACAACAACTCTCTCATGCAATATCTCCTCTTGAAGCAAAGCTGGGTAAGATTTCTTTGGCAGAATGTGGAAACGCTGACCGAGCTCCGTGCAGTGTACCTCATCTTTTTTAAGAGAACTTTGAACCCAATCCCAATCGCGGTTTTTGAATCTTGTTTTCTGAAGAGGAAGTGTATCTGGTGTTTTGAGACATCACCTCCGCTAAGCTTGGCAATCGCAACACAATTGTGTCCAAGAGTGCTGCCATACTGTCACTCATTTCATAGCTTTCGTTACCTTGCTCTTCCAAGGTTCCCTGATGTTGGAGATAATTTTTTAATTTTTTTTTGTGGTTCCATTCACGGGGTATTTTTTTGTGTTGCTGGAGAGATTGTAAAATAAAACTTTTGATTAGTTGAAATGTTTCGGCGGTATTGTTACAAGTCTGTTAAACCTCCATATGGTGCACAGGTGCACCGGCTTCTCTGCAGCCCCAGGTTAATCTGGTTGTATATATCCCAGAGAGAGAAACCTGGCCTATTTCCCTCGGTCGTCCTTCGTCTCACTCTTTGCTGTCCCTGACACGGCCCAGTGCCAAGATACAAAACACCGCTGCACTGCTGCCAGGCTGGGGAGGTCTCCAGGTCTCTAACTACTCTCTCCTCTGTCACAGCATCTGGTAATATAACATGAGATGAACTGTAAAGGTTAAGGTAAATATCTCACCAACAAGAATGCAACAATCAGTTACACTGAAATTCCTGATCGAGTGACCTTTTTTCACTGAGGTTGTTGAACTGGATTAAAAAGGTCAACATGTCATTGATGAACACAGAACCGTTGATGACAGGTTATTAAATCAGTAAACCAGTCAATTGCTTTCAGTGCAACATTTGGAAAGAGATAGAGGGGGTGAGTATGGTTGTTAAATTGTACTACAAGGCAAATTAATTATTCAGATATTAACACACACACACACATTTAATCTTTTTTTCTCCCTCTTCGTCTCCCTCTCCCTCCAGGTGTACAACGGGGAGCTTGGCTTGCACAATCACACATCATTGCCTGTGAACATCACCATCGAGATGAAACCTGTCATGGAAGTTTTCATTTCACAACTTCGGTAAATCTTCATCACAATTTTCTTCCTCTACTCAAACTTTCCAATCTTCGAAACCTTTCTATCCCCTTTACCCACAGATCTCTTCTCGGCCTTTGGCCGGCCCCACTGCCGCAAGGAATGGCGATTTCCCCATTGCCCGCTCCTCAACTCTTGACTGACTGGGAGAAAGACACGTGGCTACGCAGACGGACGGTTTCCACCATAACCATGGCTACCGGAACACTATCCTCTTTAGCAAATACCCTGAATACAATCAGCAACATCGTCATTGATGACAATATTGGGCAACAGGTGTGTTACCTGCTCATGTCTACGAGTTTTGAACATTTCAGTTTTTTTTTAATCGCACCTACACGAGTTTCCGGGAATGCAGCTTCATGTAAATAGAGATCTATTGTGGAGGCTGGTACCCGATCGACTGTGGTAGTAAAAAGAGCCACCATTTAGAACCCGGTTCATTGCATGGCCCGCGAGCCACTGGTGGCCTAAAGTGTGGCCCATAATACACGTGTGAAAACACCCCCATCATAATCCACCATAAGTGCTATCAAATTGATCCATTCAAATGAATTCCACCATGAAACATAAAAGTAACATAACTACATCAGGATACGGTTGCAGTGTGCAAACAATTATGCTTGCAGCCCAGTTAACCACAACGAAGAAGAGTATTTGGAGGCAGGGCCTAATAGCAGCTATTATGGAGTCCTGCAGGCGGTGTGGCGGCTCTCACACTGATGTATCAGTAAAGGTGCCCCCCCCCCCCCCTCCAAAAAAAGTGAAGATTACTGGTTTAGATGTTTCGCAGTAAAATAAATTGTGGAAAAAGCCATCGATAGCTGAAGCCACAAACTTTAAAAAAATCAAAGCTCCTGATTTGTTTAAACAGTAGTGTCGTACTGTACTGAGGAATTCCAGCAAGAACACTGCACAGAATCAAAACCTGGCAAAACGATTGTCATTTATTAGACCTCTGGAAGCACGTGCTTAATAATGCATCAACCCAAACCAAGCTGAAAGATCGTGGTTAGAGTGTCTGCTCTTAGTCTGGGAGGTCGGTGGTTTGATTCCAACTCTGTCCATTCTTAGTCATACCAGAGTTTTAAAATGGTATTTGCTGCTTCTTTGCTTTGCTTCATGCTCATTTGATAAATAGAGCACGGATAAAGCCCACGCATGAGTTGTGTTCCCATCCTGGGGGTTAGGGGGTGGTTTTTGTTTGCAAGCACCATTAAATTTGTCTTACGTCGATTTACTTCTGCAGATATCAGATTCTACTCGAGCGACGAGTGAGGCTTTGAATCTGTTGGCCGGCGGTGAGCTCAGCAAGGCTTGGGCTGGAGCGGCGGACGGGTTGGCGGCCGCAGAATCAGCCTTCTTCAACCCATCGCTGCTCGCACTGTTGTCTTTTCCTGATGATCAGAAATTTGCTATTTACATCCCATTGTTCCTTCCTGCTGCCATTCCACTCTTGGTATCGTTGAAACACCTGGTACCATGGTGTAAGAAACGAGTCTCCTAGGTATGCGATAATTCACTGTCACAATAGTCTGGTCATCGTTAGTGCAAGTACCGAGAAGGCAAATTATCCTCAAGGTGGTAGTGTTAAGGGAGTAATTGACTCGGGGGAAGGAAAAGGAAGACAGGAACGTAAAGGTTTCACTTCCGCACAGCAAACTGCCATGTGGGAGAAAAAAAAATGTCAGCTTGGTTTCATTTTGGAGGTTGTTCTGTGGTTTCAGCTTTTGGAAATGTGTTTTATTTTCATGAATAACACATCACAAGATTGTGAATGGAGAGAGAAATATGTCTCTTATGCTTGTTTTTATTTTATTTTTTATTTTTAACAAGGCGAGAGTTATATGGTCCATTAACTTATCAGCTCCAGTTGCTTTTCCATGAGAAATATTCGTTTGGCAACTTAGAATATCTGAGTAGTTGAGTTTTTCAAGTCAGGATTTGATTCCCAAGTGACATTTAAGAAATTCTCCTCTTGGTGTTTTGTAAACGGGGTTGCACGAATAAAGGAGAGAATATAAAGCTGGCTGTCTGCTTGCACGAGCTTAAGAATACTGAAGATCTCAAGCTTAGGCCTTTAATAAAAAATATTGCCTCAATCTACAGCGGCAGTCCACTGGTGTTAAATTATACAAACTTGCACAGAACACATCCTTACGGACAGGTTAATTCCCCACTTCCATGATGTCTATTTGGGTATTTTATTATGACTTTTAATAATCGCTTCCACCAGGTGGTGCTATTCGATACATTTAAAGAGAGAATTGGGGTCTTCCCAACACCTTAGAACCCTCAGGGACCATGATTTTTTTTTTGTTAACCCTAAAAAATCTTCCGGGGCATGCCCCAAGTACACCCACCAGTTTTCAACTCCTCACATCAAGTGGTTCAGGAAAACACAGTCAGACAGACACTTCTCAAATTATATACAACAGCGGACACCTGATCAATATCGGGTTATTTGGACTTTAGTAAAACATCAAGAAGATTGATGTTGAAGGCTGTAGCAAAAATTAGCCTGAATACACCCCAGAAATGTTGGGCCAAATGGCCCCATTTCCTTGCTTGACGTCATACAGGATCATGTGATGATGACACACTCAATGCAGTCCTCTGGAGAGTGTGGACTCTTCCTCCCCCACCTCCTCCTCCATATGCAGCACAAGGCATCATTTGCTGAAGGTGTGGCTGATGCAATGCTCTTATTACCATTAATTACATTGGTACTCATTTCACTGACCTTGGAAGGATGACAGACTGAGTCAACCCCACCTGGTGTCAATTCAATACTAGGTGGGGGCTCGACCTCAGGACCTGAAGATCCCAAGCCAGCCAGCCAGCCACCCAAACCGTTAAGCCAACACCAACCTTTCAGGTCAGGTATAGGAGCATGTGCCAGAGCAGCGTGTCACTGCGTCCACTTTCCGCTGGTACTCCAGGGGCTCCGTCTGGCCATCCCCCAGGCAAATGCCTGGCCCATCCCATCACCATCTCCTTGAGATGCCGATCAACTTGATGCAACCAGGAGGCAAGTGGTTGGCCCATTCGCCTCCTCCACTCACGAGGCTCCCTCACTGAGAGAATCTGGTGAGCAGGATCAGCATCAGGAAAATGAGCCACATGTCCATACAGCCGCAGCTGATGCTCACGGACTATGCAGGTAACAAATCTCATTTGAGTCTCTCTCAGCAACCGCTCGTTGGACACAAAGTTCGACCAGCGATAGCCAAGGATTCTCCAAAGAGACCTGTAACCAAAGTAATTGAGTCTCCATCTCAGATCCCTGGACAGACTCCAAGTCTCACATCTGTAGAGCGAGACTGGAAGCACCAAGGAACTGAAGACTCGGACTTTCGTCCTCCTGCACAGGTACCGACAGCGCCACACCCCATGATCCAGTGAATCCATGACCCACCAGGCCTAACCCAGATGTCTATTGACCTCTGGTTCACAGCCAGCAGAGACATGAATTTCACTGCCAAAGTAAGTGAATCTCTCCACGACCTCAACATCCTCACCACAAACGGGTCCAGACAAGATAGCAGCATCCAAGAGGTCATTGAAAGCCTGGATCTTAGTTTTGACCCAGGAAACCCGTAATCCCACTGGCTCCAACTCCTCATTCAGCACCTCGAGGGCCCCCAAAAGGATATCCAAAGTCTCAGCAAAGATGACTGCATGATCTGCGACATCAAGGTCAGAGATCTTGACATTCCCAAACGATGCACCGCAGCTTGTTCTCTCTGACATCCACCCCAGAATCCAGTCCATACAAGCGCTGAAAAGTGTGGGGACCAGAACAAACCCTTGACTAACTCCAGTAACAACTGGAAATAAGTCGGAGATGGTATCACCACGTCTCACAGCACTCTCAAGCCTGGTATTGGCACAGTGGTTCGGGTGGCAGCTTGCGATCCTAGGGTCCTGAGTTCAAGCCCCGATAGCCGCTGAATTCATGCACCAGGGGGTTGACTCAGCCTGTCTTTCCGAGGTCGGCGAAATGAGTACCAGTATGTACTGGTGGAGGGGCACTGCATCAGCGACAGTCACGCTTCCAAGAAATGATAGCAACCCCGGCAGCTAAGCTGCCATACAGAAGAAGAAGAAGACAGAACTCTCAGTTCCAGAGTATAGTTCAGACATTAGATCTATCAGTTTTGGTGGCACCCCACGAAGACCAAGAATCCTCCTGAGAGCATCTCAATTCTCTGAATCAAACACTTTACAGAGATCAACATAGGCTGCAAGCAGCCCCTGCCGAATCTCTCGTCTGCGTTCGGTGAGGACCCGGAGAGCAAGGATACGGTCAATCGTTGACCTCTGGTGTAAAGCTGACTGCTCTGGGTGCTGGTACTCAAGCAGTTGGTATTGAACCCAATCAAGAATTATCCCAGCAAAGACCTTGCCCGGCACTGAGAGCAGCATCACCCTCGGTAGTTGTTGCAGTCCTGGCGATCACCCTTCCCTTTCCAGAGAAGATAACAAGGCCCCTCTTCCAATCAGTTGGGATGATGTCTGTGTTCCAGCAGAGCACAGAACTGCATTGCGACAGTGAGTACAGCATTTCCACCAGCCTTGAGAAGTTCAGCATGGACGCCACAGATTCCAGGAGCTTTACCCCATTTCAACCGGTTCACCACAGTCTGTTTTTCCATAAACCAAGGTGGATCATAGTTGATTGGAGGGTCAGCAATAGGGATTGTAACACCTCTGACATCCAACTCCACAACTGGTGGATCAGCCTAGAACAGCCGCTTAAAGTAACCTGCCCAGCGGGCCTTCATTTCGGACTTCTCTGTCAAGAGCCTACCACCCTCCTCTCTAACTGCAGTCCACGCAACGGGACGGGCTTGGAGGAGTGCAATGCACAATTCCCCTGTAAGCAGGATGAGAATCACTTGACCACAGGTGATGCTCTGCACCCTCACAGATTCCTCGCACATGGCCTGCTTGTCCACCCTCAGCACATACAGTTTTACACCAACTCCCTGAACAGCTCAGCTCTGCCATTCAGCCTGGCCCTGCGACTCTGGTCAATGGTATCCAGTGTCCCTTGAGAGACAAAATTCTTCTTCGCTCGACGGTGAGTTCCAAAACATCCACTGGCAACATGAAGGACGGTGGTCTTGAAGGCACTGCACAACTCTTCAGGATTCCCCAAACACCCAGACCCCCCCCCCCAAATTCCACTCAGCCTGTTCGTAAACACCTGAGCTTGCACTCTCATCCTTGAGCTTGCCAACATCCAGCCTAGGTTGGGATGGTACCATTCTCCTGGATTTAAGCTGAAATTTCAGAGTTGCTACAACAAGCCTGTGGTCAGTATTGAGGAACTGAGCACTCCAGTAGACCCTGCAGTTCCGGATCATCCTCCAGCAACCATCAACGAGCACATGGTCACTCTCCTTTGCCACACCGCCAGCATTGGAATACCAAGTCCAGCGATGAGCTTGTGGGCGCTGAAACCATGAACCAACCACCCTAAGTCCATGACTTCTTGCAAAGTCAAGGAACTTAGTGCTATTCCGGTTCATAGTTTCAGACCCATGGGGACAAAAACACATCTCGTAACCATCCCTATCAGTTCCAGTCGATGCATTGAAATCCCCTAAGACAAGAAAAGTATCTCGCCTGGGGCACTGATCAACCAGACTCGAGTGTGGCATAGAATGCGGCCTTCACAGTGAGATCACTGGCCTCAGTCAGGGCATATTCAGAGCCCAGGGAAACGACACCCAAACGAGTGACGAATCCTTAGTACCAAGCTTTGTGGACCCTTTATACACCAATTTCCATTCTGCATATGGAATGTAAATACTTAAATGCAATTGGTTTGATCCCCGACCAAAATCACATTCAAACACGACCTAGAAGGGCCGAGGCATGAGCGAAGCTTTGCCCCCACTCTCCGCAGAGGAGATGCTCGATCAGCCAGAGCGGCATTATTTCATATTTTATCATCGATTCCATTCAAAATTTAAAGTTTTTATTGTGACGGTCACCTAGCACTTGTTGCAATAATGTGGTACAGCAAATTTGAGGGAAAATTGGCCCAGGGGTATGGAATTGCATAAAATCAAAGAAAAGCACAAACACACACCACACTCTTACACGTAGATACGATAATGAATTTGCTCAAAGTTGTCCTGACAGGAACGTGCAGCAGTAGTTCATTTAATTTTGAGCTGTCTGGTCTCGATTCAATTCCCAACATGAATATAAACTCAGATCGGTGCTTCGCAGTCACGGCGTTGCATCACAAAGGGTGCCGTCCCTCGGATCGACGCTAAGCCATCAGTCTCAACTGTAAGTTGGTGAATATTTAAATTCCCACGGTGTCTTTCACAAAGAGTAGGTGAGGTACTGCCGGCACCTTGAACAAATTACTAATTCCTGCTCTGACTACTGCTGGAAAGGGAAAGGCAAACCACCGTGTTACCCTTGCAATGAGGCAGGTCTGGTAGCACAGAATCTACATTCCGTTATTACACCAGAGACAGACCATTTAAATCAATGTGGTGAAACAGAGTGGCTATTTGGAGGCATGATCTATTTTCAGGTATTCAATCCAAAACATCTGTTCAAGGTTTTGCTTACGGATTGTTTAGGATAACTCGTGAGACCGCTTTGTGTTATGAAGGTAGGGCAAGTGATGCAAAGAGAAGCGGTTGTGTGTTCATCTGAAAAAACAAATTCCCTTCATTGCCGCTGTTCAAGTAGTTTCCCCGATCCTACCCCTCCATCTTTCCTTATCATCAGCCGAGATAAAGTGCCCACACACTGATAGGACAGCCTGGTGTTGGCTTTGTTGTTAGGGTGGCGCTTGGGATCCTAGGGTCCTGAGTTCAATCCCCGTTGGCCGCTGAATTAAAAAATACACCAGGAGGTTGATCAGCCTGTCATCCTTCCGAGGTCGGCAAAATGAGCACCAGTGTACTGGTAAGGGGGACACTGCATCAGCGGCATAGCACGTCCCAACCAATGATGCAACCAGCAGCCACAGGCTGCACTCGATAGAGAGAGAGAGAGACTGAGAGGACAGCCATTTGTGTACCAAATGTGATCGACTGTATACGCCTGAACTAAACTTAGCCAGTTATTAGAAGTTTGTTTTCATACACCATGGCTGGAGTGCGTAATAGTTAGAGTGTCCGCTCTGAATTTGGGACGTCGGTGGCTTGAACTCAGATTACCTACTTTCCCTTCTTCCTCCCTCTTCCCACGCTCCACAAAATGTTAATGCTCGAAGCTTATCCTCCATTTTGATTTAATTTACCTCTACAACCCACATCCCCAATGTAACATATCCCCAAATAGTCTGATAAAGCAAATGGGAAACTTTCAAACAAAAAGCCAGTACACAATGGCCTACTCTTTTCAAAAGGCAGAGGGATTTTTTT
>CM068957.1:31917401-31934901 GCA_035128595.1 Eptatretus atami
AACATCCAAAATCTAACTGCATGTCACGGAGCATCCACCTTTCTCTCTTCCCCACACAATTCACTAGCATGCATGCTCAGCGGTGTAGCCCCTCTCCTTTCGACCCAGTTACAGGAGCTAAGCTTTACTCAATCCTTTTCTCATCACAATGAAGTGAAGGAAAGCATACAGCATGAGAGAACCAAAGGTTTGGGAAGAGACCGTTTACTAGATAAAAATACACTGCCAGCGAACATGGCTTGTAAGAAGAATGACAAGGAAACAAAAAAATAACTTGAATATAAACGACGACGAGACCAAGATGAAGAGGCATGGAGGAAACTAAAGCAAAAAGAGAAGATAAGAGGATGGTTAATAGCATTCTCCCATGAATGAGGAAATGATGGTGGATCGAGGGGGAAGAGTCGGACAAGGTGAAAAGATGGGGTTTGTACCGGAGAACGGGCACCAAAACTACAGCAGCGTTGGCACCGACAAGCGTTAAAAAACCCGAAGGGGGTATAATGTGGAAGGGAAGGGAAAAGGATCGAACAAGGAAATTATATATTTATATATTTATATATTTATAGGCAGTATGTATAGGAAGAGATCTGAACATTGCAGTACAATGGGATATGAGGATTATGAGGTTGATTGAAGAGCACGTAATGGTTATTTACAGCACTGTGGTTTAAGTACACAGCGTCCTCTTACCAACTATTTACAACGCAAGATTCTCATGTTGAATGCAAAGCTTTCTGAATCGTCATGGCATGTGGGGGGAAGAAAACTTACATAAAAAGGAGACGATCAGCATGGAGAGGAGGTAAGTGGGACGAGTACAATGGCTATTAACTGTCAGGTCAAGCAGCTGCCAATATTAGCTTTATAGAAAGCCACTTATTAATAATCTCTATAAATAGAGATTCTGAGGAAGTGGGTGCAAGATGAAGCACATGGAGTGTCACAGGTCAATGGTGAAACCACATCACTAAATCCAAATGTCCAAACAACAACCTAGGAGTGGTAAGGCCAAGCCAGTGGTGAGCAGGAGAGTCTGCAAGTCGATCTCACCCAAATCAGCTTCCCTTCTTGCAGTCGTGTCGTCGTATGCTGTCCGTGCTTCGTTGCTTTTGTATGGGTTTAGATAATGAGTGTTGGCTTGTATGTTCACCTCCTACTGCCCCCGTGGCACTAGTCGGACTGCTGGGTTCTGGTTGGGACAAACAAATAGGTTTTCAGAACAGAAACCTTTGAAATTCACATATTTCCTTTTTGGACCAATAATATTGAAGTTCAGGGCTGGCGTTCAATAAGAAATGGGAATGTTTTAACATTTTAAAAATTAAGAAATAAATTTTTTAAAAGGTTAATATATATATATATATATATATTATATATATTATTATATAAATATATATAATATATAATGGTAATTTTTTTTCCAGCTGGGAGTCATTCAAAGAACTTCCCAGACTTGCATAGAACAGAAAGAAATGGGTCCTCAACCGACATCGAAACTCAACAACTTTAGTAGAACAGAACAGTAATACCTACCAGCTGGTGCTTGTATGGGTGACAGTGAAGATAGAGAGGTTGAGAGATGAGATGGAACTGGAGAAAGAGTCGATGCTCTGGTAACTGGATGAGGATGTGTGTGAGGAGAAAGAGGAGGAGGAGCCGGAGGCTCAAGGAGCCCTTCCTCCTCACCATCTCCGCTCAGCAGATACGTTGCAATCAGAGATTCCAGGAACTTGACAATGAGTTCGGTGTAGTCTGTAATCTGGGACTGCTGTGGTCCAGGACAAAGTCATTTAATGTCATCCCCTTATGGTCTGGATAATGTTCAGTAGGTCTTTAAGACCTGAGGACATTACAAAGCTTTTCTGCAAGTTCTTGTCGCAATAAATAATTGGAAACTTTTGGGAAACTTCTATTTGCACAACGTCATGGCAGACATTCAAAAACGTTGTAGTTGCGTCACATTTCATCACCCAGTGAGGTGAACTGCTCAGCATATAAGCAGGTCACAAAACATGTGGAGAATTCTCCATTTTTTCTCCATTTTTCTGCAACTTGCACAGTAAGTTTTAGATTTGTTGGAAATTGCGGACACCTGCAACTGCAACACGATGCAGAAATGTGCACAGGCTACACAGACGGGCCTTCAGAGAAGACATTACCAGTGCTTGGTTTAATGGTGAGGAATGCATCTTTATGGTGTTAGAAAGACAATACTGTAATAATGTCAGGTGTGTGTGTGGTGTGTGTAAAACATTCCGTTCCACCCATTGGCTGGACAACTGGCCTGACTCCAACCACAATTTCAACCTGAAAAAATCATATGGCCACCAAGTTGGTGCCTCCAGCTAAAAGAAGCCAAAGACGTCTTCGGAGCTGTCATATTCACAATCGCCATGCCCTCCCTACAAGTTTTCCCTTGAGTGTAATGACCAAAGCAACTGTTAAAAGGATCATCAAACTGTGAAAGGTTGGAGACAATAGGTGTCAGGGGCCTTGTGAAGATTGTATGTTCACCCCCTTGTGAAGAAAAACAAACAAAAAAAAGCATACCGGCCTCAGCGCTCGGGGCAGCGCTGTTGTCTATACACCACCCAAATAACTATGTGGCTTTGTCTCAAGCAAGGCTTTTAACACGGAGGTTACATGGGTCCATGCTGTTATTACCGACTATTTTCTCTTAAACGACTCGCCCAAGGATCATAAGCCTGTGTAACTTCCGTGGTAAAAGCCTTGCTTGAGAGAACACACATACATCAGGAAGAAGACAATTGGTTTCTGGTCATTTTTTGGCACAATTTGTGTGTTCAACATCACTTGAAAGTAGCAATTTCACAGGGTTGTTTTTCATTTATACATTGACTGCTTTTGATGTTTACATGTGGTACATGCTTGGGAGCCTCGTTGGTATGCATTTCTGTCTGTGCCGTGGCTATTGATTCACCACCAAGCGATGAAACCGGTGCGGCAGCTGAGGGGGTGTGTTGCATTGGGATTCTCATTTGCGTACTATTTGTGAAGGACTTTACAGCTGTGGAGGAACTCTGAGAAGGGTTTGAAACAGCAAGGGGGTAGCCTTTCATGGTTGCTTTATGCAGCTTCTTCGACAAGAAGAGCACGGGAGGAGTCAATTTATTTATATAATCTGAGTCACCTGGGTTTAATTGATTAGGTGAGACCAATACCTGGGTTTAATTGATTAGGTGAGACCAATACCTGGTTTAATTGATTAGGTGAGACCAATACCTGGGTTTAATTGATTAGGTGAGACCAATACCTGGGTTTAATTGATTAGTGAGACCAATACCTGGGTTTAATTGATTAGTGAGACCAATACCTGGTTTAATTGAAGTGAGAACAAATTGGTTATTCTCTCCATTCACAGGTGAAGATGTGGGGTTCTTCGTTTTTCATTATGTCATATATATATATATATATATATATATATCTTCCAAATAAAATGATCGATGAATCGCTTTTTTTGAGCAAATATTCATCCATGAGCATCAACTTTGATTAAAAAGAATAACAAACAATATAAAATTTAAAAGAAAAATGTTTTTTTTAACCCATACACCATTACATTTCCGGTGTCCCGGGACCCAAGGACCGAGAAGGTGTGAAGTTGTTGATGCCTACACATGAAGGGTTAAAATAGTTGATTATTTAACTCTTTCCCCTCCTCTATCCACTTTATTTTTATGCCATTACCAACTTCACCAACTCCTTCCTCCTCATAACCTCCTTTCCCACCTTCTCAAGTTCTCCTTTCACCCTTCTGTCAAGGTCCCCATTCACAATCTCAAGAGATATGTCCCATGGAAATTACGTGGTCGCGAGTTGCCAAATTGTATTAATAAATTATCCTAAAATAATTATCTTCTTTGTGATGCATACATACAACGTTAAAATTAAATAACGACGAAACGACGTTTAATTCACCATCTCGCGGTATTTTACGTGTCAAGTGTATTATCGTTATCTAAAAATGAAGATTTCTCCATTGCACAGGGACGGCTTGTAAATAGAAAATGTTTGTTCATTGCTTCGGGACAGAAGGAAGTTGAAAAAGTATAGGTTTACTGTCTTGAAAGTCATCATATTTGTAGTGACTGAGGTGTAATCCAATGACCTTTCCGGTGTTAAATTTATCTTCTCAGAAGGGACAATCTTAACTCAAGGAACTTCAAGTGAATGAAGAGATCGTGGAAGAGCTAAATGACAGGTATAGTCTCTTAATAAGTACATTCATCGTTAAACAAGTTTTCCAGTTAAGGTGTGATTGAGAATTTGAGGTCACTTGCCTTGGAAAAAGGACCAGCTATTCTCCAGAGACCCCCAAAGCCAAAACCTAGAGGATAAAAAAAAAAGGAAAATGTGGAAGGAATGCCAAAAAAAGGTTTAAGTTGTTATCTTGTATTGGGGGATATCATGGATGGGAGTGAAGGCAACTCACTTTGCAGGAAAGAGGGTGTATATTGAGGTGCGGTATCATCATGGCAGACAACACTCTGGAGGATATTGTGAACAGGACTCAAAAGCACTGGATCTGGACAGAGAGCCAGTAGCGTGATGAGCTTTCCATCGAGGAGGTTGTGTCTGAAGGGAGGAGGAAGGGACATTGAAACGAGTTGTACAAGATTTTGGAGTTTGTGAGAAAAAAAATATCAGCAATACGACGAGGGAGAAAAGATAGAAAATAAAGAAACGCACTCACACAACAGGAAAGACTCTTGAGAAGACCCGGCTAGCTTCAGCCAAGTACTCGTACAGGATTTTCTGTTCCAATTCATCAGGTGTGTACTTTACCAAAGTAGCCTAAGGATTTGGAGGGAGGGAGGGGTGGGGAATTTAATTTAATTGTGATGAATGTTAAGTTCATCACAATCGAGACAAATCTTAACAACAAGGAGCATTTTTTAACAATGCAAAGTCTTACCGGGATATGTAGATGACAGTCGATCTGAGAATGAATAATTTATAAGTGAAGTAGATCTACAGGTGGATTCCAACACTGACAGATGTAACAAACCAATTACAATAGCCTCTCCCATCCCTTTGGGGACGAGCGAGGCTAACAAGACAAATAAATAAATAATATTGGCTTTGCTTTGGATAACTCTCCTTTGACTAAAACATTCCGAGTGTGCTAACTATCCTGAACTCAGCGGAAGCACCAAGCTGACGTGACTATTCTTTTCCAAGAAGATGAATCAGTTTAAAATGTTCCACAGTTGCTGAACTAGTGCTTACCTGCCAACATTAAATAAAATAAATCACAATACAACTTTTAGAAATCTATAATTGAAGGGATTTGAAGAATCAATCATAAAAATAAGACCATGCATCCTGAAGCTCACCTGGGTCAGGAGCAACAGTCACTCAACCCCCCTCCTCACAGATCCCCTTTCCTCCCCCCCCCCAAGACCCTGATTTTTATTTTTTTAATGCCGTGAACAAACTTTGATACATCACGGGTGATGAAAGTTGTGGTCAAGTTAGATCAAAATTGTGGGTATAATTTAGAAGAAGAGAGCAAATACCTAATTTTTTTGGGGGGGAGGGGTTAACCCCCCCCCCCCACATCGATCCCCTTATGAGTGCAGATTTTGATGCAGTCAATACACCTTCGTTAGGCATCAGATATGAAACTTGTGGCCAAGTTTAATCAAAATCGTGTGTTTGGTTCAAGCGATAATGACTAGAGTGTTGACTGACTGACTGACCTCCCTCACCTCTCTCACTGCTCAATCGCGTAAGCTCACCTGACTAAAGTCCAGGTGAGCTAAAAATGATTTTAATTTGAATATTTACACCAATTTGGCAAGATCACATGATGCTGTGTTATCAGTCACACACACCGATGCCATATTGTGAAGGATGGATGGCTTAATCGTATCTGAATGGAAAATGTGGGATTTTTTTTTTTTCTGGATAACTGAAGACAGTTGCCAGGTATTGCGATGTTCCCGGCAGTCTTTGCAAACGGAGATTTATGATTGGTTGACCTGATCACATGAAAATAAATAAACAAACAAATGAATAAATCGAGAGACAAGCAAGTAGCATTACAACTACAACGATGACTTTAATGAATCCCAGTTATTTCAACCTTGTGGGGTCGGCCAGGAAACGTTTTTGGTGAGTCTTTTATGAACCAGCCAGAAGGCAATGGGAAATTGCAATTTGTTCAGAATGACAGTAATAACTCGCCTACTCTTTGTCAAGGACATCATGGGATCTCAAACATCCACCAACTAAAGCCGGCAAACAAGACATCACATTTAATAACATGCATCCAAGGGAAGGCACGCACGTCGATGAATCGCCATAATGCGAAATACCAGGATGGCAGTTTAAAGGCGGGTCAACATTTGAACACAGGTTAAACAATTCAGGCGAGTGTGCGTACGTCTAGGCCATCCTGTCAGCCAGGTGTAACCACGCGCACAGTAGGCCAAAAAGTTAGCATGCACAAGGTTCATTTAAAAGGAACACATGTGCATGAAAACAAGAATGAAATCGACTTCGGATGGTCGACATCTCCCTTTGACACGACTGGTTTATCGTCCATATTTAAACCCGATGTAACGTTCTAGATTGACAGTAAACAGCAACAAGTAGTACTCTTTTTACCAGCACGGTGAGCAGCAGGGCTTGCGTCCTCGCGTTTGGCAAGGTCTGTTCGTCAAACAGCACACTCGTGTCAGCAGCAGACACCTTCCGCAAGTGTGCCTGTCCTGTTTGGCACTGAGCATCTGAACAGGAAATATAAATATGGATGAAGGGCATGCTTGAGGCCCAAGCCAAGTAAGTCATCACACTAAAATATGCAATTTGGTGTCTGTCTGTCTGTCTGTACTTTTGACCGCGATACATTCAGTCGTTACTTATCTAATCTCAACCAAACTTGACAAGAGGACTACGGGTCACATGATGGAGGTTGTAGCAACTTCACTTTCCTCCCTCCCCAGGGTATTTTTCCACCTTAGGTTGAAACCTGTGTTAAGGTGTATATCCGTGTTAAAATAGCTAATTGTGGCGTTTTCCCAAGGCCGATTCTAATAACAAAAGTAATAACAACAACACTTGATAATAGCATAATATTAATGTTTAAAAAAAACAATATTGACACTAATAATATCCACCCTCCTCTGGGGGTTTTTCCTCCTTGGACAAATGCCGTGTTAACGTGTATCAACAGCTTGTCATGGTGTTTTGTGGGGCACTACCAAAAGTAAAAAATATTATAAACCACAAACACTATGATTACCTTTGTAAACAGTCACTACTGCTGTTTAACACTAAACTGAAAGGGAGGAAACCCGATGTTGTTCTTGAGTACCGAGCCTAGATCTACTGTGATGTATATACCCCAGAGAGCATAATAACATGGCCCTTCCTGCCGCTCACATAGAGTGAGCGTACAATTTTGGAAAATGTGGATTAGGAACAAAAGATTCAGACACGAGGAGGAATGAAAGAAGTGGGAGGGTAAAGTACAATGGTCTACAGCAGCAGCAGCAGCGGAGCAATGATGAGTGGAAACACGTGGAAGGTCGTGAGAAATGACTTCCCCTTATTGCCTTCATGCATCACGGTTTCTTCGGCATTTCCGGTTATTCAGATAAATTGCAGACTTTGTCGCCCTTTAAAAGTTAAAACTAATACAATTAAACGTTGACAGGCAGTAGCATCATGGAGTGTACCTGTTTCCCCAACTTTGCGCATCTTTGGTGGTGTAGTAATAGTGGCCTCCCCCTCTGGACGCCTTGCGGTGCGCACATCACCGAGTAGATGGTCAAAACTCTTCCGTGTCCCTGTAGCAGCAGCAAGCAACCAGAACTAAGTGGATAAGCGGTCCACCAAGAGTGAAACGTGTGTTCACAGCCATATTTCCACGGAAAACTGGCCAGCAACAGGCAGGTTTCAAGGAAGTGTATGAAAAATTCCCAACTAACTATGGTGGCAAGCACAACAGAATGCAGTTCAGTTCCAATTGTACCAATATAAACCGTTAGGTCACATTAAATCGGTCAATTTCATCCAACGACATCACATTTCGACAAGACTTAGAGCGTCTGCTCTGAGTCTGGGAGGTCAGTGGTTCGAACCCCGACCGAATCGTACCAAAGATTTTAAGAATGGTATGTGCTGCTTCTTTGCTCGACGTTCTGCATTTAAAAAAGGATAGAGCACGGACAAACAACCATAGGTTGGCATCCATGGGGAGGAGGAAAGATTGCGGTGAGAAAGGCAGCACCATTGTTGAAGCGTCGCCCGTACCCAGAGTGCCCCGAGAAATGACACTTCCCCTAAGCTCAGTGGCTGTGTTTGTCTCATTTAACAGTCTTGTGTTGTGTCTCGTGTATTTGTCTGTATGTCCATGCGTGTGAGTTGTGTGTGGCAGCTCCATCACAAGCCTTAGATCCTGTAAATTTTTATAAATCTCACTCATTTAATACATTCATCACAATGGGCTTCTCCCACTCTATGTGCCTTACTCTGCTGAAAGATTGCCGGTGCTGCCAAAACAGTTTAATGGTCAGGATTATGCTGGGTAGCTTTCCATCGTCTTCCCAGCAGTCAGGGCAGGAATTTGGAATTTGTTTAGCTTGCCGGCAATTATTCATTGTCAAAAGACACCTCCGAATATGTAACAGCCACCAGAAGCAAACAATGCTGGCGCACGGGTCCCCAGCTTAACGTCCGCCCGAGGGACAGCACACTCGTTAAATTGATCTAACGGCCAACCTGCAAAGCACCACTCTGACAGTTTTATAATCGGATTGCGAATCAAACCCAGGCCAGATAGCTCAGAGTTAAGTGGATACCACTGTGCCATCCTGTGGCACGCAGGCTTCTCTAATGGTACACAGTCTCTTCGTCTATTGCTTCTCAAGACAGATGATGAACTTATCTATTCTTCCTTTCATGTTTATACCACCACCCTTATAGTACACAATGCACTCTATAACATATGGTAAATGTGCTACATATTGCACATTTTTAATATATTGGGATCCAGCCATATTCAATCAAATATTTCCCAATGGTAAGAGGAAGTGGGAAAAAGATTACTCTGCAAATCCCACACAATGTCACTTTAGCACAAATGTTGATAACCTAGAACCATCCATCCATCCTTTGGGACCATACTCTATGCAGAGCGTTGGTGCTGCCTGGGCAGCTATTGGGCACAATCCTGGACGGGTCGCCACTCTGACACAGGATACCAGCAAGCTGGCACTCATTTTGCTGACCTCGGAAGGATGACAGGCAGAGTCAACCCCACCTGGTATTAATTCAACAGCCAAGTGAGATTTGAACTCAGGATCCAAGGGTCCCAAGCCCACCACCCCAACCATTAAGCCAACACCAGGCATAACCTAGAACCCCCATGCTAAATCCCTGATTTGTTATACTGTGTTACTTTGTTTTACCTTGTTATCAGAGGCTGGGCAGGTATGGATTTAAATGAAAACACCAAGACAGGTGTATTCTCGAATGTTGTTGACTAGAGAGCAGAGATCATTCATCGTCAGGTTTCGCCGCTCGTGTTCATCAGGGAGATGCTTGGTAGGCCATGCATATCTTTGTGACATTCGTTCTTATCCAGAAACCAAATTTGTGAAATTCAAACAGCTCACTCAGCCGGCTTGCCTCAAATCTCAAATGACCGAGAAGTATTAATAGAGAGCACCCTCAAAGCAGCTAAAAAAGAAAAGGTTTTCGACAACATTCCTTTTAGATGCTTATGTTGTTGTGAAGTGAATGACAACACACCACTGTAGTTCATTATATACACATGTAGAATACCTGCCCTATGGGCGATCTTGTTCCAAGCGTGCAATATGTACGTTCTTCTGACACGTCCCCTTCATTTGGGCGGTGTATAGGCAACAGACTGCTGCCTCCCATCACTCCCGAAAATAAAAATAACCTGGGTTACATACATGAAGCAAAAACCTGCGTACCGCTTATGTGCATATTTAATACATTGGGGTTATATAGCTCGGATAATTCCAATTGCACCCACCCTTCTCCCAAAGGAAGAAAATGTCAAGATGGGTGAAAAAAAATTTCAAAACTTGATGGAATCAAACTAAACTCACACATGCACAACTTCATCGTGCCCTCATTAATCCCTGAAAGTTTCAGCTTCCTCGGTCAAATCTTCTCGGTGGAGTACAACATACTGTTGCGGGCCGGGGGTCGGTGGCGAGAACGACCACGAGGTGGGGGAGGTTGCGTCGACTCCCACCAAACTCCCCGGAATTGTAGGCCATCGCTCAGATAACTCCGCGAGCCGGCGGGTCGTTTAACCGACCGTGGAACGCCAATAACTCGACCGCGTGGCGTAGGGTTATTTTGTCTAGATCCAATGTACCTAAGTAACCACGCGGTCTCGGCTACCGGGGATCCATGCCCTCGGAACGCCTGGCCGAACCGGATTCACTCTACCGGCAGCAGTAAAATTACACCGACCGACTACCACTCTGCCACCCACCTTTCCGGCTCAGATGCAGTCGAGTGGGCCTGCCCAGGACGTCCCGGCTACAATTGTCTGATTACCGGGGATAAAACCCCACCTAAACTCAGATCCGAACCATGCTGGACCAATGCAAGAAGGGACGGAAACGAACTGGGAACATTTCTAATAATGGTAATTTATTTACAAAAAGAAAGACACAGGGCAAGACTTATCACGGATATGCAAGAAATATTTACAATGATCAAATAAAAACACTTATACAGTTCTACTTAAAGACGGGCCCACACGCAGACACACACACAAATGAAAATAAACCCAGAGTTCTTTATTGGACCCTCGCAGCCGAGGAGAGAGACGAGCTGGGGGTCAGAGTCCGGCTGGGTACCTGACTGTCGGAGGAAGGGGGTGCTCCGTGGTGCGGCACCTGACAAAGGTCGTTGGTTTGGTACCCAGTCGCACGTGTGGGACTCGTGGTTCGTGGCGGAGCTCGGGTGGTGAATAGCGGGGTCCACGGAGGGGGGTCAGGGTCGCTCTTTCCTTTCCTTGTAGAGGGCCAGCAGGGACACGTTCGCCGCCTTCACGACCTTCTGCTCAACCCTCCGCTTAAAAAGAACTGCACGCTCAACAACAACCCTCAGAGCCCTATCCAAAACCTTGTCAGAAACCCGTGGAGAACTTCCTCCAAGACCCTTCTTCCTCACTCGACTCTCAACCCTGTCAAAAACCTCAGAACAACCTTCGTAACAACCCCTGCCTCACAGAGTGCTCGGGAATTTATGGATCTCCCTAAAAGGGGCGGCGCTCGCTCGAATAGACGTCACTTCCCGCCCTGATTGGACAGGCTCCGATGGGTTCGCCCTTTCTGGGCGGGGTTTCGGCCCCTGCAAGGAAACACCACCCACTCTTCCACGCGGGTTCATACTTGTCGAGCAACAGTATCAATGTTGCAAAGGTCGTCGTGAAAGAGTTACAACGTTTGTGGAAGTCGAGAAACTGGAACCGCGAGATCCCGCCTCGGCAAGTCAGGGTGCGAGAAGGCAGCCGGTTGGCGGTGGATCGTGATGGGGGATGGGGTGGTTGTTAGATGGCTTGTTAGATGTAATAACCGAACTAAAAGAAATGGCAACGCACGCCTTTGATTCTCCCACTAGACAAAAGGAAGGGGATCTGACTACACACATACTTAACGACATAACTGACTTTTGGGACATCTGTATGTTGAATGTATATGGTTTCCAGATCCGCAACAATACATACATACATGCAGTACATACTTCCATTATATTAGAGATTCCCCTTCTGCTCCAAACTCATCCCATCCCTGCAATAAATACTGCAAGTGTCAAAAATGAGTTTGTAGTAAATCCCAAATATAATGAAAGCCATTGAACTTTGGATGGAACAACCACAAGGTGTTTATTTATTTTTATTTATTTAAATCCAACCTTCCATGACTCATTATTCAGATTTAAAGCTTTACAATAACCTTCCAATTTTCTCCAATTTCTCCCTCAAATCTAAGGTAACTTTTTCAACTTACCGAACAGCTTTTTGTTGGTGACCGGGCAGGGCTGACCCAAGTCAACACTCATGGACTTGCGGTTGCGGAGGCTGGACTGGTACGCAGGAGCCGCGGGTGGCTGCAGGGACCAAGGCTGGGGTTCACCGGGTCGTGACGGCCTAAGAAAGACAGGGGATTGATGGGTCTGTCAAACTCGTGAATGACTTTTCAATGTCTTAACTATTTCGTTATTATACAAATACTCTTTAAATTGCATATCTCAATCCTGCAAATGAAAGCCGCACAATCATTTTTATTTGACAAGTTGTGCCACGTCAACAACCAAAAGGTGATGCATTCGTTAACCGCTGTGGGAATCGAGGTGCGGCGGAGGTTTCAAGCATAAGCCCTTCGGAGGAGGAAAAAAACCCAAAAAACAAGAACACCACAAAGCTTTTCAACAAAACAACAGGCGAATGGTCAAAACGTCAGCAGCTCTTTATTTTTCATAACCGGGAAAAAATACGCTCATTAAACATTTTGTTAACAAGATACGTTGTTTAATTTGTCCTCGAACTCAGACCTGCATTGGCCTTCACAGAAACTAGCATCTTGTAGGATGCCACGTCGACACGCATCAAACCGTTATCGACGTACGTGGAAGGATCGGAGATGAGTTGCAGAGAAAAAAACTCCAACGAGTCTCCAACCATCAGTGCTTTACGATGGCGCAGTCCACATCGACCTCTGACCTCCTCAGATGCTGTAACAAGTGCTGAGGAAAAAATAAAAATAAAAAAAGAGAAGAAAGGCAAAAAGCAAATAGAAAGTCAATGAATGTTTCTGATGACTTGGAATTCTTCAACTCATGGTGGAAACACGTACACTTCAAGAAGTGCATTTGAAAGCAAATCCATCTGGGCTGACTCTCATCCCGCACTTTGCATGTACCCATACTCTTTAGTGTCGGTGCTGCCGAAGCAATTCCTGGGCATGGGTTGGAGTTGTACTGGCTGGTTCACCATTGCCTTCTCAGCAGTCCCCCGTGGCAGGAAATTGTCATTTGTTCAGGATGCCGGCTAAAGACACGATGGGATTTTTAATGTCCAAGGCTAATGTGAGCGGACGGAACACTGAGCTTAACGTTCATCCGACGGACATCCCACTTTGTGATGGCACCAATGCCTCGCCCGTGAAACACCAATCCAAGAGTACATAGTCAGGTCGGTAATCAAACCCAGAACAGACAGCTCAGAGGCAGGTGCGCCACCTCTGCACCATCCTGTCGGACATGATAGAATAACAACAGTCTTCAAACAATTATTATTTATTCATGTAAGTATTCACAATAGACTCTCATTACCTATCTACTTTAGTCTTACTTTGCCAAAGTTCATTCATGTTGTCTTTTTTTATGGAGATCGCCCAAAAAAAGGCACAAAACAACTTTAGGTAAGGGACTAAGGGAAGGTTAGATAAACATAAGGATAAAGCAAAAGAAAATAAAAGAAAGAGAAAAATAACAAGAAAACATCCAAAATACAGGAAGTCACAGAAGTCAGGTGAAATGCGATGGAACCTCAAAGATTTGCGAAGTAGAAATTGACATTCCTCTTCAAGCTGATGAGATAGTAGGATAATGGGAAGCACATTACATGTCGTGAATTCCAAAGCGAGACAGCACGAGGGATAAAACTATCTGTACTGCCTTTCGTTCTGCACTTTGGATCAGCTATAGTGCATGGGTGTGCAGAGATGGCAACCAAGTCTTGCGTCCAAACACTCGTACAGGAGGAAGCAAGTTAGAAAGTCCAGCAGAACGTTTGCCATGAAAATATCTGTAGAACAAACTGAGAGGCAACTGACCTACGGTGAGGGAGCGGTTGAAGAGTTGAACCCATCTCCGCACCAACCAGGTTAAATATGCGTTTCTGGAGTCCAACAAGTAAAAGATAAGTAGCAGGCTTGGTGCTCCAACCCAAATGTGGAAACAGTACTCCATGAGAGGACATATAGTTGTCTTATACAAGTACAAAACAGCATCAGGAAGTAAATACCTCTGCGCTCAATAAAGACAACCTACTCGCTTGGAAGCATTCTTAGCAATACCAGAAATGTACATATACCAACGGAGGTTAGAGGAGATTTCCAGAACAAGAAGCTGACGCTCAGATAATTCTGTTAAGGTTGAAGACCCCATGTGATCCTGGGTAGTATTGTAGCTGTGTACACGGCCTCGGACGAGCGGTTCAAGCTCGCGTGCCGCGGATACGTCGTGCTAGCTGGATGTCCTTGGGCATGATGGTGACATGTTTGGCGTGAATCGCACACAAATTAGTGTCCTCAAACAGACCGATGAGGTAGGCCTCGACGAAATGAGGTAGGTTATATCTGGGTTCAGCATCACTCACCAGTTTGAACTTCACTCTGCATGACTCATCGATTATCACAGTACATCGCAACACGTCACAAAGTTGTTGTTTTTTTTCTTTCTCTTGACCCTGTCATGATCCATGGGGAAGGCTGGTCTTTTTGTAAACCATTGGTTCAAAGATAATGCTTTTGTGGTACCTGGCACTGTGATGGCTTTTTAAAATTTATTTATGTCGGATGAGTTCATGTCACTAATGAAGTCGTTTTTTGGTATCATACAAGATAACTAAGCTGATAGATTAAGAAAATGTGATGTTGATGTGACACAGGTGTGATGGGACAAAATAGCATCTTGTTGTGTGTCCCTAAGGTTTCCTTATACATCCTTGTGAGATTTGTGCACACTTATGCTCCACAGGCATCGTCGCGAGATTTTGTTTCTGTTCCATTATTTGAATGGTTTTGATGTGCAGTATTTGTGTTCAATCTAAATATTACAGCATGATATAACAACTGATCACCATTGTTCTTTTGTTGAAATAGTTGCCAGTTTGGTGAATATGCAACGCTCAGTTCCGCACAGTCAATATACTTCAGCAATAACATTTCGCAGCAACATGAAACCGCGTGAAACACTTGCTTCATAATTTAGATGTCGATGTATAATACTCTGTTTAGAGTGTTGGTGCTGCCAAAGCAGTTTCTTGGGATGGGTTATACACGGTGGTTTGCCATTGCCTTCCCAGCGTTTTTTATCCATGCTTTATCCTTTTAAATGCTGGGTCTCAAGCAAGGAAGCAGCACGTACCATTTTAAAAGTATCTGGTATGACTCGGCCGAGGTTTGGATCACCGACCTTCCAGAATCGGAGTGGAAACTCGAACCATTACACCACCGAGTCTGGTTGGTTCGTACTAGAGAATTTATAAAAATCACAGGTTGTACCAATTAAACTAAGGTGTCATTTCATATTGCTATTACAAAATGATGGGATAAGAATCCATAACATTTTGTTAGTAAGAAATTATGAGAAGTAATAAATTAAAATAACATTTGTACAATTCTCTATTGATCTTAATCATCATAGCAATTGGCTCAAAGTATGAATATCAAACTTTTATTAGCTGTGTTTTGGATCTTTAGTGAGTCATGAAAGACTTTCTTTCCATTCCTGCCGTGAACAAGCTCTTTGTCACAAAGAACACGCTAGGCCCACCTGCACTTGTAAGTATTTTAAAGCCAAGTTTCAAACAGCTGACTGAATTCATCCTGACCTTGCAGCCATTCCCACTGCTATTTGACCAAACTGAAATACTGAGTTCCTACTCATAAAACTTCATTGTTCATCAAACAAAAGCATTATTCATCTGATAGAAAAATGGATATCAATTTAATCAAATGTGTCAACAAAGGCCGAATACAAATCTCCTGCCAAGCCACTTTTGTGGTGTCCCACTGGCATAAAACAGGCGGAACCACCGTAAGAGACGTGTCAAAATTTTGCAACACGAACAGCGCAAAAAGAACGGATACCTTTTTGGCCAGAAATCTGAAGCAATAGAGTTTGGTGTCGTGACCATGCGGTAGCACCTGTAAATCTGTTCAGGTCATCAGAATTTCCTGCCTCCACCCACCTTCCACCTTCCCCAACCCACAGAAGTTAAAACATATTATGTTACCTCAATATTCAATCAATTTACATGACAGGAAAGCATGAAGTGCAATCTCAGCACATCACATATTAAAGAAAACAGATATCAAGAATGCGGTTGTGACAATAAGAAAGAGCTTGAAAGAAATAAAACACCATTATGGAATATTAAAAAAACAACATTGATGGCATGAATGAATACAAACGGTACCTGCAAGGTATGCAATGCTTTGTGGAGTAACTTCAAAACGATCCGCCTTGCGTGACTTGGCGACGAGGGCAAGGAGTGTATGCAGGATTCGTACCGTACGTGCTGTCACGCTGTGGTTTGGATGGCGGAAACCTGCAATCCAGGCCAGGCAAACATGTTTCAGGTCATGCAGTAGGTTCATTAGCAAACTCAAAAGTTTATTTTGTTTCATTTAATTTTTTTAACACACACACCATCATCATCGAGTACAGTAGTACTCCAAATGTAGGGATGGCACGGGAAACTGGCCGCCCCATCAAATTTCGACAAAATTATATGCTGAAAAGCTTCTATGGGGTGAAGTCATAAGCCTTTAAAAACCATACCTTTTATTCTCAAACGTTTTCAAAACTAACAAGAATCAAAAAGACACCAGATGAATTGTTGATAAATGTCATCCAGCTTAGCACAATAATGGCTGAAGCAATTACAATGATTCCAACGGAAGGAAGTGACATTCTCTCTTGGGTATTGCACCGTACCATAACAATATATATTTTTTTAATCGGATTAAAAGAATAATACAACCACAATACACCACAACCTGTTGAACACCATTTACGAATGCGCAGAGTGAGAAACTCACTGTCTGCCGTAAAGTCTCTGTTGTTGTTTGCAAGGCCACATGGATTGTAAGGTATGATAAAATGCGTAATGTATGAAGGACAATGGTGCAGAACGGTACTGAGGCTTTCATTGAGGTTCACAGGAGGTCGTTCCAGTTATTGAAAAGAGCATTCTAAATTCACCTTTCCATATACCGTAAACATGCCATTGTTCAAGTAAGTCATGCAGTACTTCCGCCTTATGTAAATAGATGTGATCATGCGACCTCTTTATAAGGCATCTATCTATTACATATACACAGGGTTGGAAATTGGAAATGCCAACATTGAGAAAATAAACAGAAGAGAAGAGGATAGGAATGGAGGTATCTCTCTATTGTGTACGTATAGGTAGGAAGTAAATTGAGGAATTTAAAATTGAGGAAAGAAGAGAATGTTGGATGGTGGGAGAGGGAAAGGAGGAGGGAAAGGAGTTGAACAGAGTTTGGGAAAGAATGGAAGGAAGATTTGAAGGATATAGGAGTGTGGGGATAGAATAGAAGGGAAGGATGAAATATTAAAGGAGAGAGGGTAAAGGAAAATTATGCTGCGTTGGCATACAGAATAAATAGATGACCCCAAAAGTGAAGGACAACAGGGTAGGAGAATGTCTGAGTGGAGACAG
>CM068957.1:31939901-31958534 GCA_035128595.1 Eptatretus atami
GTGTGATCGAATATTAACCACTCGCCTGGGTGGAAGCATCTGAAACATCACCGAAGAAGCTCAAGTCCATTCAGGACAGAAGTTCTCACTTAATTGGCTTACCACCATCTCAGATCAACATCTGTCCCCTGTCTTCATCAGAAATCTGTGGCTGCAGTATCTACTGTCTACAGAATGCACTCACCACTCCCCGACTCAACAACTACTCCCAACTCCATGATCTGTACCATCAACACTTACAAAAATGAAGTCATTCTGGGAATCACAACATTTCCAAGGTCTACTTCAGATTACACAACACTGTGACTTGGACATGTACAGTCACTTCAACACAGCTGGATCGAAACACTGGAATATCTTACCAAGTAGTACCATCACAGGCAAACCATTTCCAAGGGGAATGCAGCAGTTTATAGAGACGAATACTACGTACTGGTCACATTCCATAGCAAATAAAGAAAAACAAGTCACCAGAATTTAAAAAAAGCAAATGCAGGACTTGGGCCTGCACACTTTCGTTTAGAATGCATTTATTTGAGGATTTGGAGATAAATTAAATAAATGTAACAACATGTTGAAAACAAAGGAAAGAAGAGTTTGCATAGAAAGTTATTACCTGACTTTGATGGAGTTACAATTTGAAATGAGAAAACATTGCATCAACATATGAAACGAAGCATTATCAACTCAGAGTCGGACTGGAGAGTTTTCAAAAAGTACTTTTAAATAACCGACCTTGCAATGGATTTGGAGGATCTTCCTGATGTGCCGTGGGTACGCCGAGCGGCTGATGCAGCCGAACACGACGAGGGCTCGAGGTTGGAGAGAGGGGTTGAACTGGAATGCAAACCTAGTTTACAAAGCAATGGAAAGAAAGAGAAAATAAAATAGCTGGAAGTGAGAAATTAGATCATAAACAATTAAGGTTTAGGTTGTCAGCACCCCCATCACCGAAGGCGGACAGAGGTTATGTTTTCACTCCTGTCTGTTTGTTTGTCTGTCTGTGAGCAGTATATCTCAAAAAGTTATGGATGCATTCAGACGAAATTTGGACAGGTGGGGTGTGTGACAAAGATGAATTGATTAGAATTTGGTGAAGATCCAGATCCAGATACGACAATTTTTAAAGTGATTCTTCACCATTGAGAGATAGGGCCAAAAAACATTCATAGCACGATATCTCAAAAAGTTGTGGACGGATTCAGACTAAACTTGGTGGACGTGTTGGTTGTCTGACAAGGCCAAATCGGTTGGATTTTAATGACGATCCAAATCTGTATATGAAAATTTTTCTCTCACCATTGAGAGATGGGGGCCAAAACGAGAATATCATAATATTGTATTTCAAAAAGTTGTGGACAGGTTATGACAAAACCCTGGTAGATGAGTTGGTTAGGTGACAAGAACAAACCGATTCGATTTTTGATTCAGGTTCAGGTCCAGACCCAGATCCGGCCTATCAGTGTGATACAAAACGTAAACTGTTCAGCCTGGCGGAGGTATGCGCTCTAACGAGTGACATTCTCGTTCATCCTGCGATGTACTCATGAATTAGGTTGTGTGATTTGTTGAAAGAATACATCTGAAAATAGAAAGTAGGTTTCGTAAAAAATGCGCAGTAAAAAACCAATAATTCATGTCAGGACAACCATAATCTCAATTCTCCACCCGCGTCCAATTTTACTACAACACCCCCACCTAGCAATTCCTCCTTTCTTCAATTTTCTCCCTCCCCAAACTGTACTCACTTCTGTGCCAACTCGATCCATTGCTCCAACCACCTACAACTTGGTTGGTCAGTCATGCATGCCTGGATGTAGACGTGATGGAGGAGGAGGAGGTAAGTACTGAAGTGGCAATTCCAACAAAAAGCAAAATACATTTACCTTTCAAAAGTTTGGTGCATTTACCCGATACATCATTGCCACTGCTCTCACAAACTACATTTTGCCCTTTCAATGAATTTTCAGCAAACGTTACATATCAAGTGTGGGGGGGGGGGGGTAGTCACTGTAACTAAAGACTAAAGAACACACATGACTTGGAGTGTAATATTAAACCAATAAAAATGAAGACATATATATATACATATTATATTTGCCTTCCCCTCCTCCTCCCCAATCCCCTTCCCCATTTGCATCCCACTAATTCAATCTGTGGCATGTTCCCACTCCTTCACAAGTATCTTTATATTTATAAGGAGATATAAAACATCACTTTGCCCTGCTCCATTTAACTTGTCAAAAAAACAATTTAACAATTTATTTTTTTTTAATAAAAAAATAGAATAGAAAAAAAAAAAGCAACGCACTTGTGAGTACATTTTGAAGGGAAACTCATATCATCACCATTTAGTTTTACAGCTCATTGTGTGCGAGTCAAAAAAACCAAGTTCTCCATATTTGTTATACAGAGATGTCTTGTCTGATGTAAAAGTCATTTTCTCAATGAAGTTAAAATTCTGGTTTCATTTCCTTTAAAATGTTGGCCTGTTTGACATACTCGTCTGAGCACGGCTAATTTCAAATATCACAAGATTTCAAATCTCACATGCCACGTTGATTTGTCCATTGTCTGATAATGTCCTTGTAATTCAGGTCAATGTACACCAATGACTCCTGACGTCTTTGCACTTGTTCTGCATGTGCTATATGTACAAGATCCTCCATGAGCCTTAGATAACCATTCAAAAGCACCCCTCCTCCAAACGCACAAACACACCGTCTCTCACGAACAAAGAACTAGGAAGTCCCTTTCACACACACAATGTAGAGGTGAAGTACTGTAGCGACGTAACTGATAGATCTCACCACTCCAGGCTCATCAGTTATAACTGTTTCAAAAGAAACCTATTCATAGAGAGTCATTTAAAGAGAAGCATTGACATACTACATCTACAAATCAAAACAAGGGAAGAAAGAAAGAAAGAAAAAGGATGCGTCACATGATACTCCTCATGACCTTTACTCAATATTGAGCCATAAATGTTTCTCAACAACCTATTCACTCAAACATTGCTCAAACTCACCTCCATTATTTCTATAAGAGCATCGGTGAGAAGCTCGAGTGAAGAGAGAGCAAAAGGCTCTCTTTCATAAGCACCGGGAGAAAGCGACCGATCCCTGTAGCTGGAGCGGAATGCGATTACAGCAGCAGACTTAACCTTGCTAATACCGAAGAGAAGCTTGAATTTAGGCAAGCAGAACTCAGTCACACTAAGCCTCAAAAGCTGCCTTGTTTCCTCTGGGGAAGGAAAAAAAAGAAAAGAGGAAGGAAACATCGCTTAGAATCTTAGATGCCGTTTCAAGATGAAGTAGATCATAGCAAGGCAGAGAAGACAGGATTATACCGCTGAAGTTGAGTTGAGAGCAAGTGCAGAGTGAATGGATAACATTGATCACAAGGCCGTGTGTTGATGCACGGAGTGACAACGGGCCGGTTGCCACAAGCAACGTGACCACATGGAAGAGATGAGGAAGGTGCGTGGCGACGTCTAAAGAATTATTGAAGGACAGCATGAGGAGATAACGAGCCAATATGGCTATGTCGTCCCACATGAGGTGCTGCTCCAAAGTTGGAGTTGGGGATAGGCTGGTCTTCTCAATGATCTTTGACATCCGCCCAATGACCTGCATCAATAACATCAAGATAGTTCATGAAGAATTTTTAGAAATAAAAAAATCGTTAAAAAGAGTGGAAAGATGGGGCTTTTGGGGAATAACATGAATCAGAGTGAAAGTGAAAAGCTGGGAAGTCCAAAGTTCAAAAAGTTGAGCTTTGAAGAACAAGTACCTTGCTTGAGACAAGTTTAACATTTCCAGAAGCAAGAGCCACAGAGGTGTCAGCCATCACCTCTGCACGCACTGAGCCCAAACCACCAGTTGCACTCGTCCGCATAAAGCTGTCCAGTACCACGTCCAAGAGATCGGTTATCTAAAGCACACAACACCATGGCATTACACAAACCATTGCACTCCAAGCAATTTAGTCCAGGGGCCTGTGTAGATGTGGCCCCCATGGGCCTGGAATGTTTATTTTGTATTTTCTGCACAAATCAATTATTTATCATGTAAATAAGTGAATAAAAACATGGGCACCAATTTTTTCACATGAAATTTCGGTAATTTTCATGCATATTCATGAATGACCGATGTGATGTCAAAATCTGATATTTTTTTTCATCACTTAACATGCCTATATATTTGATCATGTGATAGCTATAAGAAATATTTTTGCAGCCCATGTATTGACAGATTCATGGGGAGCACAGTGGGCACTTTCCCCTCCCCTCTTTTGCAAAAGATCCAAAACATGAACATATAGCCCTCCCCCCACCCCCTTGACCACAGGTCTAAATCAACATGTGGATCATTTTCTCTTGATTATCCCATTTCTCAACCTCTGACTCTACCTCCCTTACTTCTCAGAATATCACCTATTCATTCTCTCTCTCTCTCTTCTCTCTCTCTCTCTCTCTCTCTCTCTCTCTCTCTCGCTCTGACTGACCCCCTGTTGTTTCCCCTTATGCATGGGCTGTTATTATGAGCTGTTTAGGGTTAGAGTTTCCATGCTCCCCTTTTGCATTTGATGGCACCATCCAGCCCTGCAGAGCCAATAGCAAGCGTATGTCCATTCTGGACGGTTTGGCTCCAGAAGCAACTCTCACATATGAGCAACAAGCAGGTAGAGTCCCCATCATTGATGGCATGACCATTGTCAAGGCAATGGTAAAGCCGACATGGATTAGGACTGGAAAGCACTTAGAAAACCATTCTATAGATGTTGTGGAACGAAAGTCAGCAGGATTTGATGAAGTACGTGTCATTTTCAACAGGTATGACATTCCAAATTCACTGAAGGAAAGGACATGCCAAACTAGACAAAAAAGCAGCAGAACCATTGAACACCACATTTCAGATGATGCTGTCATTGAGAAGACAACACTAAAGGAACTCCTTGACAGCAACATAAATAAGCAAAATCTATCTCTGTATCTGGCAATGCATCTACTCAAGGTCCATAAAACCTCAGGACGAGTTTATGTCACAACCATGAACTTGGAAGCGAAGTCCAACAAGCTCTCTGTCAATCACCTCAACAGTACACAGGAGGAAGCAGATACCAGAATGTTTCCGCATGCAATTGATGCACCAAAGAAGGGTGTAAAGTCATTATGCATACAAAGCGTGGATACAGATGTGCTTTTGATTGCTTTGTGGTGCTACCGTAACTTATGTCCAGACACATCAAACCTTGCTGGCACAGGAAACAAGCGTCAATTCATTCAGTTGCGCTCAATGAATTTCTGGGCTTCCTGGATTTCACACTTTTGTGGCTGTGACCAAACTGGTACATTCTGTGGGAAGTCAAAGTTGGCCTGTTGGAAATCCTTTCATAAAGTTAGTGTTGCAGTTCAACAGGCATTTTCTAATCTTGACACAGCACCACAGCTCCAATAAAGTGACTACAACACCATCGAAGGCTACACATGCCAAATATATAGACCTGGCACATCAATAACATCAGTTAAAGAAATGAGAAGGTTCCGCTTTAGTAAACGCCAGTTTACTCATGAGAAGTTGCCACTGACTTGACCAGCACTGAGGCAAATGATTATTATGAGCGCAAACTACATTGCTATGATATGGAAGCAATGTGGAATTGCATCTCCTAAGCTGCCAGAGCCAACATTACACGGCTGGCATCAGGAAGGCAAGCAGCTACTTCCAGTCTCGACAACAGCTTTGCCAGCACCCCAGTCGATTATAGGAACTAGTGAAATGCAGGTGCAAAGGAAACTTCACATCAAGAATCTACTCATGCATAAAGCAGAATTTGCATTGCACAGACATGTGTAGCTTGGTGACGCAGTATGTGAGAATCGAGACGTGCGTGTATCTGACTACCACAGTGATGAAGATGGTGATGAAGCTTTAAGCTTGTAGATCTACAGATGTAATGTTGACATTCACTTGCTGAGCCACATCACTAAGTAGTATATGAAGTACTGGTAAATTTCCCCACAATATAGACATTACTTGTGTAATCGAATTTTAATGTCATATCGGTCAATTTTATATATGCAATAAAATTACATGAATGTGTTTTAAAAAACTGGTGCCCATGTTTTTTTATTGAATGACATTATAAATAAAAGATTTAGACACATGAAACAAAATAAACATTTCAACCCCATGGGAATACACAAGCCCCTGGACTAATACCCACAAAAATAAACAATGCTCATTGTGGCACTGGCTGGACATCTCGATTGAACTCAATCAGTTTTACCACACCACAGTTACGAGGTTTTCAGTCATGAGAAGCAATAGAAAGGGGACAACTAGAAGAAAGGATACAATTCGAAGTTATTGTTCTTTGACACAGTTATTGTTCTTTGACAAAACAGACAAGGGTAAAATGGGAACGGAGCATAGAGTTCCAAAGGCAAGATGGGATAAATAAAGAACGAAGGATGGTTGATACATAATGAATTTATATAACAATAGAGTACGGTTATATATTACCCAGCGCACACAAAGTGAAAAGCGGGGTTAAGCAACTGATTCATGTCCGTCAATCTGTCTTCTCAGTTTATGACCAGGAAACAGCTCATTTATATCGATTGTTATATTTTAACATGAATCGGAACATGAATAGGTCGACAAGTGTCCAAATATCAGCTTCCTAGCTCAAAAGGTGCCTGAGATATTGCCCAGATGAGAAAGAAAATAAAAAGTAATTAATAAATCGATGATAATTAAGTAATCAATCAAGTACTGTAATTGATTCATCAAAAAAGAAATGATTAAATAACGTTTTTGCCAAAGCACATCTTCACTTTGGTCCCAATATTTCAGCTTCATAGCTCAAAGGATGGCTGAGATATTGCCCAGACAAACAAGAAAGAAAACAAGAAAATAAACAAACTCAGTAAACACTGAGTACTCCCTTTCTTCGGCGCCCGGCGATGACGTCATGCATTGCCCGGATATGGAATTGGGAAGCAGCTGTGTACAATGATGACTCTGAGATTAACAATAACAGAGACTTCAAAATAGCTAATCAAATCGCTAATCGAAATTCCGGTTCCGGGTCTGCTCACGTGTAGGTTCGGTTGGCAGCTGCTCCATCTACTTCATTGAGGCTAGGTTTTCCAGACCAGATTTGTCATGTCTTTCTTGTATTGTTAACCTCCGCCATCGAAGATCGGAGGTTACTGTTTTCACCCCTTTCTGTTTGTTTGTTTGTTGTGAACAGTATTACGGAAAAACTCCTCGACGGATTTCGACGAAACTGTGGTGGGGGATTAGGTATGGTCCAAGGATCATGCCATTAGATTTTGGATTGGTCCAAAATCCAATATGGCCGCTATGGCGGCCATTTTGAAAAATATTTGAATTTTTTTTTTTTGCATTTCTACATGTTTTAAGTGATTTCCAACCCCCCCCCCCCCCCCAAAAAAAAAAAATTGTTAGAGAAAAAAATTTTTTTGCAACTTTTTTTCGACAAAATTTCGATTTTTTTTTTTTTGCATTTCTACATGTTATAAGTGATTTCCAACAAAAAACATGCCAAAATTATAATTGCTGCTGATTTTGGAACTTCAGGTGGATATACCCACGTAAATCAATTTCTGTCTCAAGGAATCTAGTTATGACGAATGAATTGAGTATGTAAAAGTTAAAAGTAAAAGGGAAAGTTGCAAACTATAACTCTGTGAGCACTGTTGACATCAAATTGAAGGAATAGGATATCAGTTCACTGAGTGACCTAGCAGTATTGGCGGCGGAGGTTTTGCACTCTACCGAGTGCTCCCCCTCTAGTTGTCTCTGTGTTGCCGTTAGTGTTTTTGTCCAATCTTGCTTGTTAAATCGTACCGTGTTGTGCTGTATTGTTGAATTTTAGTCTGTGTTTGCTCAGGCCTACTTCTCGGAGAGCCGCCGTGAAAATTCTGTCTGTTTTGACACCGCGTGACTCATTCCACTTCTTTTTTTGTTCTTTAAGTATTGTTTAGTATAAGAAGTATAAGTATTGTTTAGTATAAGTATCTTTAAGTATAAGAAGTATTGTTCTTCCACCCTTCTCAACTGTATCCGATTTTCCAGTTGTTCCTTCCTTGAAGTTGGCTTCTGTATTCATCTTGTCCACCCTGTGCGGTCTCCACTGCCCCTCATTCTTCCCCACATCCCTTATTCGTCTGTCCCCCTTTATTTCGTATCTCAACCCTGCTGTTGGTGTCCCCCCCCTCTCTTTCTACTGTTCCTTTTGTTCTGTTGCGTCCTGATCCATTCTGTGTTTTAGTTCTTCCACCAGCCTTGACTTTGTACACAAAAAAACTAGAATGACACTCAGTAAAGCTCATACCTCCACCAAGCTGAACAGTTTACATTTTGTGTCCCACTGATAGGCTGGATACAGATTAAAATCTTCACCAAAATGGAATTAATTCTTCCTCATCACACACCCAACCTATCCACTAAGTTTTGTCCAAATCCATCCACAACATTTTGAGATATCATATTACATATCATTTTTAGCCCTATTTCTCAATGGTGAAGAATCACTTTAAAATTATAGTATCTGGACCCAGATTCAGATCTTCACCAAAATCTTATCAATTCGTCCTTCTCACACACCCAACCTATCCACCAGTTTTGTACGAATCCGTCCATAACGTTTTGAGATATCCTGCTCACAAACAAACAAACAAACAAACAAGGGTGAAAACATAACCTCCGTCCACCTTCGGTGGCAGAGGTAACAGTGCTCAAATATTTCAGAACACATCTTACAAACTACCACACTAGTTTACCATAATGATAACAGCACTATACTGCAAAACAGGTGTCACTGCCCAAATCCACAGACCTGCCCAAGGCTGCCCCAGATCTTGGCCTGGATGGATGGGTACATCTGCTTTTCATGGATCGTTGTAGCTATCAGTTTATCGAGGATAGCGCAGACTCGCTGGCGGCGGGTTTCATCCGCGTGCTTGCAGAAACGCACGAGGTTTCCCAGCCAAGGTGTCATGTACTCCAGACAAAGGTGTTTCAACTCGATGCCTGCACATGGAAACAAGGGTAAAGTTACCATTGATGGCATGCTAACGAGCACATAGATAATTTATCTAAAAGTAGGTTTAACAATGCACTTTCAGGCCACCATCTCAAAAGTGAACAAACAAACAAAAAAAAAACAGCTGCCCATAAAATAAAATAAAACCCATAGGCAGAGCTATGCCAGACAAAAAAAAAAATCAAGAAACGGACACAAAAGGTACACCCGAGAGCTTAAGTCAATTTTCTCACTCGATTTGGCAAATCCTGAGATACACTCATCCAGGAACTCGAGTGTGAGATGGGGTTCATTAGCAGCGAGTGTGCGGCTGATCGACACTATGAACAGTGTGTTGTTAGCTGGGATGCACAGCCCAGATGTCTCCAAGAGCCGGCCCTCGATCTTGAGGTTGAAGGTGCAGGTCAGAGCACACAGAAGGTTGTATGCGGCCGAGCTGGTGAACAAAAATGATGCTTTTGAAAGACAAAACCAGAATATAACGAAGATGTTCAAAGGTTTTTCTGAATGATGACAAAAGTGAAGAACGGATGATGAAGCAAAAAAATGGTGCAAGAGAACAAGAGGCATTACCGCAGGCAGGGATCGGCACTGCCCAGATTGAGAAGTGCGATGTTGAGCAGGGTACCAGGCACATCTTTAGGCCGGATCTTTGTGTGTTGGGGGATTGAGTCGGGTTGAGACAATGTCCACCGTGTACGGATGTGAATGATCGATTGCACAATTGCCTCACTTTCTTGGTGGATGAAAGTAAGTGGTGTGCCCTGTGGATGCAAACGACACGTGAAGGATAACTGAATTGATATGAACGTTGAGGCAGAAAGGAGGGGGGGGAGGAGGAGGTGGCTTTAGAAACTGATACAGGAAACAAAAGTCATTACAAATTGAAATATGGAGAAAGAACAAATCAGTGATAAAGAACATAATTTTTTTAGTAATGCCATAGCAGAAAATACATTATTTTATTATTAAAGTGTTGTCATGCTAGCATTTCAATGTGAACCACAAGCTCGAGATGCATGGAAACGAGTTTCCAATCCTATATACCATGTGTGCTTGTTCATTGTTGACCAATCTCCTTATAATTCACGCAAAGGTAGACCGATGTCTGCTAATGTCCTTGTCCTGCATGTGATCAATGTAGAAAGCTCCTCCATGAGCCGTAGATCAATGTGAGATATAAATAAAAACCGTTGGGAGATCAAACATTCAATATACATGATATAAGGGTTGTTCCAAATTAGACTTGTCCACACATTTCCATGCAAGGGGATTAACGATTTTTGAGAAAATTTTATTGTGGGAACCGACACCCATAATAACATGCTTCCCACTTTAATGTATATGCTGAAAATCAAGATGGTGATTAATGAGATAAAGAGGATGGGTCAGGTCTGTTGATATATACCGAAGACAGTGTGGGGGGAGTTCCCTATCAAGGGCCTCTGCATTTTACTAGTACAAGTCCAGATGAAAAATGAGCCATCCTGACATGAAAAAGAAAAGTTAAAACCTGCTGGTCCTTATTTTCCAGATTAAGTTTCTTAGACATCAATACATTTGGACCACGAGAAACACCGGCTCCCTTCAAGAGCAGCTTGGGGGCAGGGGGGTTGGGGCAAATGCATTTTGTGCAGTGGTTAGTAATCCCCCATCTACAGCAGGGGTCAGCAAAACACTTGCACTATGGCACGTGTACAAGTGAAAATCGTAAGTCATCGCCCCCTCCCCCCTCCTTGAAGGGGGGGGGGGGGGTTGTGCCCATAACCTGACAATAAATACTGGGGCATTCCATGTCAAGTGTACACACCCTCCCGACACCAATACCTCATTTTCTCCCCATATGTTGGTCATTTAATCACTTGGGTGAAAAAACTCAAAATACCAACTTTTAGACCTGTGACCCCATCGGGGCCCATTTTAGGGGCCCCCCAAATGTGGGCGCCCCCGGCTGCCCCACAATCTTCCAGAGGCCATATCACAGGTTGTAGTGGTCCGATTTGGCTGTTCTTGGTATCAAAATGCTCGTAAAAGAGAGATCTTTTGAATCGCGTAAAGTAAAATCACTCCGAAACAGCAATTCAAAAAGTTATAGTTTGGGGCGCCCTTTGACCTTGGCCCACTCCCAGCTAAACCGATGGTCCCGATTTTTTCGTGTGAGAATACCCCTTCATATACTCCAACACCTCAGCATAAATGAAAATGGGATCTCAATGGGTTCAAGTGTGATGATGGTTTTTATGTTCGGGGACTCGGGTGCTGGACACACAATACGCCACAATACATAGCACAATATTTGAAACCAAGATTTCCATACACTATATCAGTATATTGTACATAAATTTTCCAATGCACATGCAGGAACTGGAAGCGATACTGTATGAGGAAGAGTTTTCCTAGCATGTTATAGTCAAGATTTTTTGCCAACCAATGTTTTATTTGACAGCTGTTTTTTTTTACTGATTGTGTAGGTTTACCTGTAGCAGTTTTTGGTTCTACGGAAAGAAGTATATCAGAAATGTCTAAAATGCAGTGATCTTCAATGTCAGAAAAAGAAATATTTTGGGCCTGTTTGGATGAAGAAAATGCACTTTCACTTCATGAGTGTCCTGAAAGGCTTCCATGATGCAGGCAAGCCACCATTTTCCATCATAGTGCACTGTGACATAACCTGAGAGTTTCCCGTTAAAGTTGGTGTAGATTTTGAAATGGCTGACTCGATACGGTGTTCCTCGCTAAGGCTGAATTCGCGTATTGAAGAGAAGTTTCAGAAATAGGGATGAAAGCATGAAGTTTTTGAGTTCCAGCCATGGTTTTGGCCGTTTTTAAACCTTTCTTCCAGATTTCGTTCTTCCTCGTCATACGCCTCTTGGATCCCGTAACTGAACTTCATTTCATTCAAACCATTTTCAGCAAAGGCGAAAAGATCTTTTGGAGAAAATATTGACTGTCGTAAGGTCTACGCAGGCTCTCACGTGTTGCTTCTCGTTTGACTGTACCTCCACGCCATCTGAAGGGCCCTTGCCATGACTTGTGGCAAAAAAAATGCCATTCTGCGTCAATACCACACTCTGATTTGTGACGACATAGGTTTATGAAGGCTTTGCAATTCTTATATTGGCCAGCGCAACCGTCTGATAAATAGTAAAGTTTCTTTACATTTCAAAGCTAGATTTCAAGTGTTCAATGAGCATTCTTTGGAAGAGGTGGACTGAGACAACGTCGTGAGTATTGCATTCTGATACAATCGTGAACGAATCGTGGTTTAATTTGCCATCGTCCGATTTGAAATAGTAAACCCAGGGGTAAATGTCGCTTGAGAGCAGTTCCAATGGAATCCTTGGGCCGCATCCTGTACGACAAACGAATAGTTCTTGAGAAGTCTCCAATAATGACAAATTCTCCTTCACCGGTTTCGTCTTTCTTATTTTTCAGAAACTGAGATTGGGCCTTGGCAATGAAGTCATTTCTCACTAATTTTACCGCGCGTTCACAGAATTGATTAATGAATTCTTCCAAAGGCAGGACCATGGAGCTCAGTTCAGATCTGTCAGTGGATGTCCACCGTTTAAACTGAATTTCATCAATATCCTCTAGTTCATAAGCACTCAGTAGCTCGGTTTTGAAATCTTCAATTGATGTGCAACTTTCACAAGTTCTGAAATAACATGCCGGTTGCTGGGTTACAAACTATGCGTGCTATCACATGATGATAGCTAGGAAGTTCGGCTATCTGTGGCATTTTGGAACAAAACATCATGAGTTTCACATTTTGATGTATCGTACATACACATACACTGTGTGTACCGCCTCAACCAGCCAGGACACACTCCGAGGGACGGAGCATGGCGAACTTCGCGAATCCAACTTTCAAGCCAGGGTTCTTCTCTTTGAATTCTGAAACAGTTCCTTGAGATTTTTTAGTACCAGGCGCTTTTGAATTTTGTCTTTTCCATGTTCATCTCTGACCACCACACAGTCCTTTTTTCCCGGCATTATTCGGCTGACTTCATCACTTCGGTTACGGCGGATTTCACTTCGTCAGGCAATATTTTACCCTGTTTGGGATTTGGAGACGATAGCTACCATTTCTTTTTTCTAAAATTTTGGCTTGCACAGCCATTCTTTGGCAGCAACTGAATTCACCATCATCCTCTGATGCTCATATTCCTAGCAAATATTGTCAGTATACGTATTTGCTCTGAACAGTCAAAACAACGTATTTTTCTTTCAGGCGTTTGATCACCTCTGGCATGCAGTTTTCATCACATTTTGACGCTGTATTTTGTGTTTTCTCCGCAGTGCTGGTCAGCAACTAGTTCTAATTTCTTTCGCACAAAATCTTCCACTTTACTTCGCTTTTCAGGAACGTACCCTGGGTTCCTTTCCGCCTTTCGTTTGTCGAATGGGCTTTCGCCTATCATCGATAACGACTGGTTTAATAGGTCAACTTCTGCTTCTCGCTCAAAAACCTCCTCGTCCTCATCTGTCAAAATACATTCTGCAATGCCTTCGATAGTACCTTCTGATGATAATTTCGAACTGGTCGAAGATGATTCTTCAATACGCTCTGGTGACAACTGAGAAAGTTTTTTTCTGCACGAAGTACAAAGTCTGTCATCTTTTTCACCTTTGAAGAAAATTTCATCAACATATCATTTGACACATTGGGAAGATCTTTTCGTTGTTTCATTTTATGGCAGCTGAACAGATTGCAACAGTATTTCGGAATTCCTTTCGATCTTCAGTCGCTATGCTTACTGCAAAATATTCAAAAACGGAGATTAGCCCATTTATAACTTCATTCGATGATGGTTATACAAAAAATGTAACTTAAAAATCAATAGACACAATAGGCAAAATAATTTTTCGCAAATGATGCAATATATATATATATATATACTGTATATATATATTGTTACTGGCGGGTGTCGGCCGCCAACGGACCGCTCTGAGGAGCCGCAAGTCGAGTCGGCCCGACGATCGCCCGGAATATAGATCGCCGCCCGGATAACTCCGAGCGACGGGTCCTTGTACAAGACCGAAATACGCCAATCGGCAGATCCACGTGGGGTAGGGTCGATTGCCAATCTTCAATGTACCTAAATACCCACGTGATCCAACTACCGGGGTTATTCCACCCTCGACGGATCTCGTACGGAACAAACCGCCGAGGCGAGCTTGTCCGTGCGCGACTCCGAGCGGCGTAATCGCCGAGAACCGTCAGTCCAAATGTCCCTATTACGGCAAACCAACGGCTTTCTAACTCCCAACACACGAAATGTTCAGTCAATGAGGGAATGGACGAAGCGAGCAGGTTAACATTTACACAAGGACATTTATTATAATGAAACACGTATGCAATTAACAAGCAACAAAAGAACTATAACCGTCTATAAGCAATATTAATGTACAGTCACTACACAGTTTTACTTACGGGACTCGGCGCACAAACATTCATTCGAAAGAAAAGCAGGAAAAAGACCCCATCAAAGGCAATGGGGTCAGACTGGACCTCTTGGTCTTATGGCGTGGAACTTGCAGACCGACGAGTCCACGAGACCGTTGCAGGTTACCTCCACCCTCGTGGTGTCTGGCTTGGCGACCCACGATGCTCTTCCCCACGGCAGCTAGCGTAGCCGCGGTCGAGCTCGGGCCTTCCGTGTGGCAGGCGAGCTCTCTCCGGCTCTCTCCACACGAACGCGCTTGGCCACCCGCGATGCTCCTTCCCCACGGCAGCTAGCGTAGCCGCGGTCGAGCTCGGGCCTTCCGTGTGGCAGGCGAACTCTCTCCGGCACTCTCCACACGAACGCGCAGTTTGCGCGACACAGCAGGCAAGGCTGCGCCTCCAGCTCACGTCTCCTTCGCGACGCCCGACTTCCACGCAGCTCCTTGGCTTCTGGGTTCCTCCCGACTCCCCCAACTGCCGAAGCAAAAAGCTTACTCCTCCATGGGACTCAGCACACGAACTCTGCCACGGGACTCCCACGAACTCAGCCCTACCACGGGACTCCACGGACTCTTTTCACGGGACTTCCACGAACTCTTTTGGGACTCTTTTTACGGAACTTGCACGAGCTCTTTTTGGATTCTCTCTACTGGACTTTCACGAGACTCTTTCCACGAAACTTCCACGGGACTCTCTCTCGAACTCTTTTGGGATTCTTCTCGAACAAAGAAAAGATGTCCTCTTTATCCTTTGCACCCCTCCCCCGCACCCGGCGTGACTCATGCCCTCGTGATCCACCTCCCGCTCAACCACGGGTGGAGGGAGTTGTTGACGTCACCGCAGGGTCTTCTTCCTCTTCGCAGAAGAGGGGAGGGACGTTCCATTGTTTCTTTCCCTAACTATTAAATCGATCCGCAGCGCATCTAATCGATTTCAAAACATTTAAACAATGGGAGGTGAGCTATCTAGGGAACATGCACTTATTGACATAGCTGACTAAGGAACCTGTATGTTGTGTGCGATTGAATTCCAATTCGTAACACTACCCCTCCCTTTTTACAGACTCGTCCCGAGTCGTCAATTTTCGTGTGACCAGCATGTGTAAGTTTTCCCTAGTACATTCTACCTTCGGATCCCTGAGTGCGACATTTCTTTATACGTGTCCCAAAATAAATAACCTAATGCACTGCGTAACTAACTGAAACAAATTCTCACAGACTCATTCGGACAACTTAACTAAAATTGCCGGCGCTAAAACAAACATGCAGGTGGGGTTCCACGTATTTACCATCTTAACTTATCTATTACATCACACTAACCATGGCCAGGACTTGTGATCTGTGAAAGGGGAAAGGCAAAGGTCATAGCAAAGTCTTTGGTGCAGGGGAATGGATGGAGATGGTTGCAAACACAAAAAATGGACTGGATGCACAGGCTGCCTGCAGGGCAGTCCTCACAAACTGGATGGTCCTGGCGCGCATGGTGAATGGATGGACACAGGGGCAGACGCAAACAAGGGCTAGCAGGCATTGGGTCATGGCAGAGGCAGGCAACTAGGCATGGCAAGGTAAGCCATGCAGAACAGGCAGCTGCAGCACAACAGGCCGGCAGGTGAAGCTGGCCGGCCTCTGGTGTGGTTCCATAGGTCTGGAGGGAGTGCGGTGGTGCCGGCCGCTCTGAAGGCGGGCTCAGACCTAGCCTACTGTCTCCCCCCACTCTATCGCTTTTGCCTGTCTTGTCCATACCGCTCCTAATTTGCCACAAAAACAACAAAATTTAGCCCTCTTTATTTTTATTTCCCTTTTATAATTGTCTCCCTAACCCCGTTTATTGTCTTTGTCCGGCTAGCCTATATGTGCACCTAGCCTACCCCAACCCTACGTTCCCTCTCTGGAGGGAATAGGGAGAGACGCGTCCTGTCTCGAGGCCCAACGAAGCCTCAGAATGGCCTCCTCAGAGTTCAGCGATCTACCAAGGTGAGTCCAGCGGCCTACAACGAGCGAAGGGATGGATGGTGCGAAGGGGTACATCTCTATCTACCTAACATTCATTAACCTGAAACTACCCCGGGCTTTCCAAAAACGCCTCACACTTTAAAAACTATCGGTTCTAAAAACCATGATTCCCGTCGCCTGTGTTGGTGTCCATTATAAATTTGGGCCTTGCCCTCAAATTTTCATACGTGCCTCTCGCACAATTCCTGGCTGGGCAGCGTGGCTCAACTGGCAGGAACTCCCCCTCTGCCGAACTCTAACCATGGCACCCCAGGCCCGCAGGCTGCCTCCGAGCCTAGCTGCTCCTACAACGTGGGGGTTGCCCTCTCTGGCATTGCCCCTCCGATGCCCACGTGGCGTGTTGATGCCCGGGTCCCTTTCGAGGGTCGCCCGTCCCACTACACTGCCCCCGTGGCATTCTGCGCTACGGGTCCCGTTTCCGACGGGTCGCCCATGCCCACTACTCTATCCGGCCCTCTTGGGCCCTTGGCCTACTCTGGCCGACTAGTCCGGTGCCTGGGTGCCCACTAAACAAATACTCAACTTTCCACAGCCACGCTCCCAGCCGGTCCATGAATCTTGCACCCCTGCAAACGGGTTTTGTGCCTTCTCTCGACACCAACAAGACGACCTCCTGTTAGTAAATTTGAATACCCACTAGCTAACATTAACTGACCCCGGGTCACTTGGGTGGGAATCACTCCTCCCCCAACCAGTCATTCGCACCATGCATACCACATTCGCTCCACTCGCACACTTGGGCCCACTGTCCTACACTCATTCCTCACACACTTTCATTTCGCAACTCACCCAACACTCCACACTGCCATCCTTCTAACTAAATCCCCTGACTAACTCGTGCCTCCTCGTCATCCCTTAAAACTCATGCACCGTTCCATTTACTCTACGTAGCTAAGCTGCTTCTCCACTACATATTTCCATGTCTGTCCATGTTTCCAAAATCCAAAAAAAATTCCCATTTCCTAAATCTGAACTAAAATCCCTCTCACTAATCCATTCCACGGCTCATGAGGTACAACCAACCCATGTCCCCATGAAGCCGGTCTAACTAACTCTAACCCATCCTCCAAACTAGTAGTTCCTGTGCCCCCTAACAAGGGGGTCTTCCACCCCTGCCTGGGGCTCATGTCCACTCGAAGTGGCGAGGCTCGCTTTACTTCTTTTTTTTTTTTTCTTTCTTGCGCACACCAGCGCGGCAACTCACAGCCTGCGCTCTTTCCGTGACGTCATGGCAGCTGCTTGCGCCCCGCGCACCTCGTCCCTCTTGGACGGTACCATCCGCAGAGAATTCCCTTCTGCCGGATTCCAAACACACGTGCAGCCATGACGTCACTCTGCACATCTCAAGCAAGCCCCGCGTTTCGAGGGTTCCCCACGCGAACACATGTGCTCTGCTCATCGGAGCTTACAAACACGCTCGCGTGGAGAACCCATCCGGTCCAAATTCCGAATCAGCCTAGCTTCTGTCCGTCCGGGGATCGGCTAACATCCACCGCTGGCGTTTCCGGACCGGGTTTCACCTGCGCAGCCGCGCACGTGGCGGCCTTGTGCGTAGCACAGCACGGACCCCGCGCTCGCTGCTGTGCAAACCCGGCACGGTTCTCAATTCAGCTACGGCCGCTACTCGGCCCTTGTCCTCATCTGGTCCCGTCGTCGTCGCCGTTCAACGCCAACACTCCTGCGTGCCACGACGCCCACACACTCCACCATGGCACTCGGACACGGGGATGCGGTTGCGTTCTCCCGCATACCGACTGTCATCTCCCTCACGTACAGCGGACCTCACACACGCTGTCTCTCTCACACATCGCCTTCACTCACACACACCATACTACTCACACACGCGGTTCCTGTCACACGCGGTGTTTCATCCAAACACGGTGTTTCATATACACACGGTGCTTCATCCACACACGGTGCTTCATCCACACACGGTGCTTCATCCAAACACGGTGCTTCATCCAAACACGGTGTGCTGGGAAGCACGCACCCCGGCACACTCGTGACCACACCACTCACAAACGGGGTCTCTTCCACACACGGTGCGCGTTTCAACACGCCCGCTGCACTCACACCTTTCACCACACACAC
>CM068957.1:31962831-31980637 GCA_035128595.1 Eptatretus atami
AGGTCACTCCACCCTGGATATGCTACTTCTGCTCTCCCAACAATGGATGGAAATCCTCAAAGACAGACATGAAATCAGAGCCATATCCCAAGACATATCATGTGCTTTTGATACGGTCTGGCATCCTGCCGTGCTCACCAAACTCTCTTCCTATGGTATCCAAGGCCATCTCCACTCATAGCTCACAGACTTCCTCTCCTGTCCAGTCAATGTGTGGCCTAAATGGAGTTCTTTCATCCCTCTTCCTGTCCAGGCTGGAGTTCCTCAAGCAGCGTTCTGGCCCTGTTCTTTTTCTGGTTTCATCAATGATCTCTCCGACTCTCTGGAAAATCCTCTTTATCTCTTTGCTGATGACTCCACCCTCTGCCATACCATCTGTCATCCCTCAGATTGCAAGCAGCAGCCTCTTCACTCTGCAGATCTGGATAAATCACAAGCTGGTCCAACATGTGGAACATGTCTTTCAACCCTGACAAATTCCACACTCTCACGATATGGACATTTTCACAAAAGTGGGTCAGGTAACGGTAAAGAACAAACTCAAATCAACTTTCTTTGATATTCTCGAAATAGTGCTTGAACCCCTTATAAGGCTATAAAAATGTTCAAATGATGTCAGCAATGCAGGATCACCATAAGGCCTCTGCACGACGCAATATATGCTTGATAAAAATTCTCGGACGTCTTTACGTTACCTTACCCGCTTTTGTGAAAATGTCCCATATCTCTCCGAAAGGACGTCTGGACCCCCCCCCCCTCACCCCATCTACTTTCTCAACAATCCTCTTGAAGAACTATTCAATCAAGCTACTGGGTCTCACTCTCTGCCATGATCTTTCCTGGGAAAACCACATTTCCAAATTGGCCTTCAAAGCCAGTCGCCGACTAGGAATCATCCGTCGTGCAAAGTCCTTCCTTGGACACCTGAGCTCCTGACCATGTACAAAGCTTCCGTCAGCAGCCTGATGGAGTACTGCTCTCCCTTCTGGGCTGGTGCTCCCGCTCTCACCTTTCTCGGCTTCACGCTGTGGAACCAAGCATTCGGAACATGGTATCTCCCGCGATGATGCTGAGTCTTTGGTCTCTCACTGTCTCACCGCAGGCAGGCGGTGTCTTTGTGTCTTCTACCATCTCCTCCCCGGCCTCGCCCCCCCCGCCCCCCCCACCACTCTGTCTGAGACATGTCCCCTCCATATTTCCGCAGGGCGCTCAAGGTCTGCCAGCAAAGTCCTTCTTGGTAAAACTACCAAAATCAAGAATCACTGCTCACCTTCACTCATTCATTCCTCTTTTTCCCTCCTTTGGAACAACTCCCACACTCTCTCAATCCCACTCTTCCCTCCAGGTCTTCAAAACAGCTTCACCACCATCTCTTCTCTTCCCCATCCAAAACCACGATCTTTTCTACCCCCGCTAATCCACCCAATCCCACCTCCTTCAAATTCCCTGCTTTCCTTCCTGAAAGTCCCTGTAGTGTCCATCTTGTTTTCCCTGTGTACTCCGCCCCATCCCTCTCCCTTCCACAGATCTCCTGTCTCTGTTCCCCACTGTTTTTTCCTTCCCTCTCCCGCCTTTCTTGTCTCCTGCTCCTCTTGTTGTACGTTCTGTGTGTTAGCTCTCATACGAGCCTCAACAGTGTCTACAAAAATGTGTTTGTTTTTTAATCTGGTTTTATTTCTTTCTTTTTTTTTAAAGTAAATAAAGAAGATAATGGAATTTGGAAAAGTGATGTGGAAAAAAAAGCCCGTGTGCAACACCCCATTCCTGTACAATAGTCTTTAATGTTTACCTTGATGGAGACCTTTGTGTCTTTGTGTGACAAGCGAAGAGCTCCTACAAACACCTTTAGATCTTCCTCCAGTGCCAAGGTTCCACCAGGCAAGCATTGGCATGATGGTTCAATGTATTCACCAAGCTTTGCCAAAGATTCCACAAAAAACAGCCTCTTACTGCCCTTGATACCAAGCAGAAGCCTCTCGTGGTACTTGGTGTATTCACGCACCCACGAGTTGCAGTTGTGAAGGTAGACGGAGGAAGCATTGTCATATGCGGCACTTGGAAACACGACAAGCCACTTGGACAAGAAGTCTGTCTTGAAGCGATTGGCTGGGCCCGTGTGCGTCAGATCTAATACTAAGTCGTAGGCCTTGCCGTAGAAAGGTTTAAGGGTGAGCAGAACATGGTATATGAGCAGGTCTCCGTTGATCTGTCCAGCCTTAAAGCTAGAAGAAAAGAAAAAAAAGGAGAAATATTTATGTGACAGTTGCATTTTTTCAAAAAGTACTGATGCATGACAGGAAAATGGCGAATCGTGTAACATATGCTTAAATGGGTGACAAAGCCTGGTGATAAATGACAAATCAACAAGACATGCCCATTTTAGTGTGATCAAACTATTGTATCAGAATGATTCTTAAGCAACCAGCACCAGCAATGAATGGGCCTAAAAAAATAAGGAACAACTGGAAGGTACTGCACAACATGTTTACGATTTGTAACCCACTGAGAAACCGGATCTGGATCTGAACCAAAATCGAATCAGCTTGTTCCTGTCACCTGACAAACTCATCCACCTATTTTTTTGTCACAACTCGTCCACAACTTTTTGAAATATCATGCTATGATAGTGCAAACTCATCTCGGAAAAATGAAGATTTTGGAACAGTCATTGAGAAAAAGATGCACCAAACAAACAGCGCTAGGTGCTGCCATATTTGTCAGAATGCAGACATGGGCAGAATCTACGAGCGGTAAATTTGATTGGTCAAGATTATGTAAAATGCCGTCATCATTTGTCCATCCAAGTAATGTTAAACGGAAAGTTTTTGAAGTGCTAATAATGTGATTTGTGTTCTACAGTGTTCAAGTATATAATCCAATTGAAATAAAATAAAGATTTTAAAGGTTGGAGAAAACAAAATTTGGAAGTTTACCGCATTGATGAGAATTGTGTTTTTTTAAAAATCACCATATTTAACACGTTACATTAGTCTTTCGTGCCTGTTGTTTGTGTCCTTTATGACATCCCTAAAAACAGTAAGTTTCCTGTTTGGAATGATTTTCAATTTAATTTGACTGCCAGACAAACATAATAAGAAATTATCTCACTCCTCGCTAGGCATGTGCAATCAGGACAAATTCAGAGTCAAAGGACTGCATAGCTGCAGGTTTGTTGTCTGATTAATGTTCAAAATATGGCATTCAATTGAAATCAAGTAGTTCCTCGATCATAAATTGACGTTTGTGGACAGACAGACAGACAAAGTGAACCAATTGCTTCACTTTACATCAATAATTCTATTTCTCACTGTCCATGTGCTGATCTTACACCTCCCATTCCCCAGGAGTAGCTTTGGTTGCGACTTCCCCTCCACTCCCACCTCTTGTTCGTCTGTGTGTTGTACCATCTTCTGAACAGTGACGACTTCATCTACATATCTCTTTCTCAGACAACATGGATAAACTTTTAACCACTCATTCCAACTCTCTCTCTCTCTCTTCACATGTGGCAATTTCAATTGTCACCATGCAACTTGGCTGGGTGGTGGTATCTCTCTCACCAGACATGGCACTTCAGCAAAGGACTTCTGTTGCTCCATGGGGCCAACTCAATCAGTGAACTTTCCCACCTGGTTTTCTCCCAATGGCAAATCCTCCCTTCTGGACTTTGTGATGAAAAACGTTCCTGCAAATGTCTCCTGCTCTTCCTCTGCTGCGATTGATTAATCTGATCATGTGCATGTGAAAGTCAACATCTCTCTGGCAATTCTCAAAGAGTTGCCTCAACGTCAGCGAGTATGACAGTTCACTCAGGCAGATTGCCAGGAACTGCAAGCAGCCATCTCTCTTCTGGACTGGTCTGCCATATCTACTGCCCCTGATGTTAACCCTGTTTTTGGGTTTTTTTGTACCTTCTCGAGGCTCGTATGAGAGCGAAACACACAACGCACAGCAAGGGGTGCATGAGACAAGAGGGGCAGGAGTGGGAAGGAACAAACAGTGGGGAACAGAGAAATAAGGAGATCTGTGGAAGGGAGAGGGATGGGCAGGGAACAAGGGGTATGCAAGATGGACATTACAGGGACTTTCAGGAAGGAAAGCAGGGAATTTGAAGGAGGTGGGTTTGGGGTGGATTAACGGGGGTATAAAAGATCGAGGATTCGGACGGGGGACGATAAGAGGTGGTGGTGAACAGCTGTTTTGAAGGCCTGGAGGGAAGAATGGGGTTGAACAGAGTGAGGGAGTTTATTCCAAAGGCGGGAAAAAAGAGTGAAGGTGAGCAGTGATTCGTGATTTTGGTAGTTTTACCAGAAGGGGGTTGTTAGCGGACCTTGAGCACCCTGCGGAAATATGGTGGGGACAAATTGCAGACACAGCAGGGGAGGTGAGACCGGAGAGGAGACGGTAAAAGACAGAAAGACCATCAACCTGCCTGCGGTGAGAGAGTGAGAGGTCCAAAGACAGCCTCATCGCTGGAGATGCCAATGATCCGAAGTGCATTGGTTTCCACAGCGTGAAGCCGAGAAAGGTGAGAGGCAGGAGCACCAGCCCAGAGAAAAAAGCAATACTCCATCAGGCTGCGGATGAAAGCTTTGTATGTGGTCAGGAGCGTAGGTGGGCCGAGGAAGGACTTTGCACGATGGAGGATTCCCAGTTGGCGACTGGCTTTGGAGGCCAGGTTGGAAATGTGGCTTTCCCAGGAAAGATCACGGCAGATAGTGAGACCCAGAAGCTTGAAAGAAAGGACTTCTTTCAGAGGATTGTTGAGAAAGTAGATGGGGCGGGTTTGCCAAACGGTCCTTTCAGAGAGACATAGTGAAAGTGTGAGATTTGTCCGGATTGAAAGACATGTTCCACGTGTTGAACCAGTTTGTGATTTTACCCAGATCTGCAGTGAGCGAAGAAGCTGCTGCTTGCCGGTCTGAGGGATGACAGATAGTATGGCAGAGGGTGGAGCCATCAGCAGAGATAAAGAGATTTTCCGAGAGTCGGAGAGATCATTGATGAAAACCAGAAAAGAACACGGCCAGAACGCTACCTTGAGGAACTCCAGCCTCGACAGGAAGAGAGGATGAAAGAACTCCTTTAGGGCCACACGTTGACTGCGACAGGAAGGAAGTCTGCGAGCCATGAGTGGAGATGGCCTTGGATACCAAAGGAAGAGAGTTTGGTGAGCAGGCACGGGTGCCAGGCCGTGTCAAAAGCACGCGATATTGTTGCGAATCTGGAAGCCATGAGCACACAACAGCCAGAGTCCCTATAGATCAGTTATATCGGTAAGTATGTGTTTCTAGTTGGAATCCATCCCTGTGTCTAATGGGAATTAATGTAGTGCGCTGTGGGTTATTTTATAGATAGGATTTTTTACATCTTCACTTTCACACAACAACACTCTGCTCGCGACTTCTTCACGCGCTCGCTGCAAGTGCACGCATGGGCGGAGTCTAACATAGGCATGGCGTCCCTCTTTAGCCAATCGGCAAGGAGCGGGCGTCTCACCCACCCGTTTCCGACACAACACCTCGCCATTACGCACGTGGCGGAGGTGAGGAGGTGGGCGGAGCTACAAACGCCTCTGATCGGGACTCCACCCGAAGGATGGGAGTTGCCCCGCCTACCGTGGGCCTGTCCAATGGGAGATGGCCAGGGAATCGCGCAATGGGTCCGACCAAACAAGAGCCGAGTGCCAGGAAAAGAGGCCCCTCCTCCTGAAGAGAAAGAGTGTGGTGGTCGGGTCGAGCGACACGAGATTGGTCCCGTGTGCCCGAGCGCGTCTTCAGTCTGGTCTGCGTCTGGCTGCACCCCGCGCATCCGAGGCGTCTCGTCCGGCGCTATGACAAGCGATCGACCAACTCAACACGGGAGATCACCTCGTCTTGCCTCCTCTGGATTTGGCTGCCCTGGTCCGTCCTTTGGCGACCGGAGCTCCGGGAAGGGGTGGACGACCAGCCGCGCGCTCGCGGCCAGGTAGCCAGCCGTCCTGATCCCAGCCGAACTATCCTCCTTGGCTGGAGAGCCGAATAAAGACCCGAGGGTCCATCTCTTTTCTTTGGGTGTGTGTGTCTGTGTGCGGGCCTGTCTTGTCAAGTAGAATTGTAAGTGCTTTTTGTTGTACATTATTTGCCTTGCTTAGTCGTGATACCTGCTCTTTGTGTGTCCCTTCCCTGCATTATAAATAAATCCCCTGTTAAATGTTCCAGCTCGTTTCTGTGTTTCTTTCATTGGCTTAGCATGGTCGGTGTTGGGAATTGGGAAACGGTAAATTGTGCATTTGGACCGATGGGTCTTGGTAACCATCCGCTCGGTTACGCACGGTTCGAGCACGATAACGGCTCGTTCCGCTTGAGGCCTGCCGAGGGTGTGAATTCCCCGGTAGCTTTGCCGCGTGGATACTTAAGTATATTGAAGTTGGCAATTAACCCTATCCCATGGGTGCCGAATTATTGGCGATTCACGGTCCTGTAAGGGACCCGTACCTTTCGGAGTTCTCCGAGGAGCATGATCTAAATTTTGGGTGTTTGGTGGAGCAGACTCTACTGCTCCACCAAGCGGTCGTGCTCACCGCGACACCCGGCTCCACAACAATATGTCTAGGGATATGGCTCTGATTTCATGTCTGGCATTGAGGACCTCCATCCATTGTTGGGAGAGCAGAAGCAGCATATCCAGGGTAGAGTGACCTGGTCTGAAACCAAATGATGATCGGAAATCAATCCATTGGAGAAGAGGAAGATTTAATTTCTGAGCGATGATGGATTACATAACCTTGCTGATGATTGGGAGAAGGCTGATAGGTCTGTAGTTTGCAGGGATCTGTTTTTGCACCTTTTTATGCAGGGCAGTAATGTTTGCTGATTTCAAGCAGATGGCAGATGACCTTGAGCAAATGAGAGGGTGAATAGAACAGAGAGAGGGTGAGCAAGTGCAAAGGAGCAGGTTTTTAGGACACGTGAGGTGATGCCGTCTGGACCGGTTGCAGAATTTGAGTCGAGGTTTGACAGCAAGCTCTCCACCTTGTCAGAGAAAAGGACACAGAGTCCAGGACAGTTGGGTGCGACTAGTTAGGATGGGTACAGAAAGCGATGGGTTTTCGACACAGATTTCGATGCAAACACCGAGTTTATGCTTTTCACGTGCGGTTGGGAATTCTTCTTCAGAAATCTATGCTCTCTCTCATGCACAGATTAATCCCACCTCATTTTCAATTATCTTACCCTTCTTCCCACCCATGATGCACTGAATTCTATGGTGAGGCAGTTGCTCTGAAACAACTTGCCTTATCTTCCTGGAAGGATAATCTGACCAAAGGCAATATCAGTGCATTCCAAAAAGTTCAAACCAAGTGTGTGTTCACTCTCAGGAGAGCCAGAAAACAACACCTGTCCAACCTCAAGAATGTACTTCTTGAGGTTGGAGAGAGAGAAGGTCTTTGGTTTGCTAAGTCTGTCTTTGGTTATGCTTCACTTCCATCCCTTCCCTCTCTTCAAATGGCACCACAGCCAACTCCGATCGTCTTGTGTTCCAAAGTTTCCAAATCCTGTGTCCCCAACCCCTCACTTTTGATACCCATCCTTCCTGTCGTACCCAACTGCTCCTGGACTCTGTGTATTTTGCACTTGAGAAGGTGTAGAAGGTTCTTTCAACTCTCAACTATGACTCTGCAATTGGACCGGACAGAATCGGCCCATCCATCCATCCATTGGGACCATACTCTGTACAGAGAATTGGTGCTGCCGAAGCAGTCTCCTTGACTATTGGGCACAATACTGGATGGGTCGCCACTCTGACATGGGATACCAGCAAGCTGGCACTCATTTTCCCGACCTCGGAAGGATGACAGGCAGAGTCAACCCTACCTGGTTTTAATTCAACAGCTGAGTGGGATTTGAACTCAGGATCCTAGGATCCCAAGCCCACCACCCTAACCATTAAGCCAACACCAGGAATAATCAGCCCATGTGTCCTCAAAACCTGCTTTGCTGCTCTTGCACATCCTCTCTGCTCTTATAATTTGTCCTGGGACATCTTACATCACTGCATTAGATAAAATGGTGCAAAACCTGATTCCCTTAACTACAGCCCCATCAGCTTACTTCCAATCATCAGCAAGGTCATGGAATCCATCATCGCAGATGATATGAAATCCTTCCTTTTCTCCAACAACATAATCTCAGATCACCAATTTGGTTTCAGACCAGGTTACTCCATTCTTGGACATGCTGCTTCTACTCACCCAACAATGGACGGATGCCCTCAATGTCAGACATGAGATCAGGGCCGTCTCTCTGGACATATCTCGTGCATTTTGATACAGTCTAGCATCCTTGGATGCTCTATGGATGTGAGACTTGACTCTGACAGGGATCTGAGAATGGAGACTTAATTCCTTTGGCACCCGTCTCTTCGGAGAATCCTCGGCTATCACTGGTCGGATGTTGTGTCCAACGAGCGGTTGCTGAGAGGACTCAAATGAGATTTGTCCACCTGCATATAGTCATGAACGTCAGCTACGGCTGTATGGACATGGGGTCGTTTTCCTGATACTGATCCTGCTCACCAGATTCTCTAAGCGAGAGAGTCTCGTGCGAGGAGGCCAATGGGCCGACCATGTACCTCGTGGTTTCAGCAGGTTGATCGGCATCTCAAGGAGATGGGGATGGGCCAGGCATCTGCCTGGGGGATGGCCAGACGGAGGCCCCTGGAGACCGGAGGAAGTGGACGCAGCGACGTGCTGCTCTGGCACATGCTCCCATACTAGCATCCTGCCTTCTCTCAACTTTCTGTCTATGCATCCAAGGCCACTCCACACATGGCTCTACTGACTTCTCTTCTCCATAGCCAACGTGTGGCACTCAACGGATTCTTTCATTTCCTCTCCCTCAGGCCCGCCGCTAGGGGGGTTTGGGTGCAATGCCCCCATGGCGCATCTGGTGCTCACCCACTTGTACGCCACCCATTTTGCCCTGTTGCACCCTGTGAACAACTTAGTGTTTAAGGAAGAGCGCCCACTATGAACTCTTGCGACGTTGCTGTTTAAGCATTCACCTGTGTGAACTAAAACCCTTATTCCAAATGTTCACGTGTTGAATAATAAGGCCTTCTTGGATACTGTCTTTAATAATATCTTCTTTGATAACAGTCAAGAGATAAGTGTGCGCTTGCCACCGCATCTCAAAAGCAATTGGCAAGACAATACAGTCCAAGGCCACAAGATAAAACCAAGCACCAACGCCAGAAGCCAAGACGACAGACAGCCACAGACCTCGTGTCGAATGTCGATGTTGTGGGTGGTTATATATATCGTGGATCATTTAGTTTAAGGAAAGCCAATCAGCGTTCGATATGGAGGCCTATTAAGCAGGTTACCTGATTGGTTGTAAGTTAGGTATAAATGTAATATAGTCATATATGATAAGGGAAAGACGTAAATTTACATAATAAGATGAAGTGCACCGCGTGACCTTCACAACCCTCCATCTTACAAAAGTAATTTTTAATAAAAATTAAAAAGATGTGTGTTTACAATCGTGCTTACATTTGAAATTTTGCAGATAAAACCTGTTTTGTGCACTGCATCATTTAGAAATACAACCGTGATGTCGTGGCGAGATTAGTGACACGAGTCTGAGGGACGAGTACGGAGAGCGCAATGCTAGCAGCAGTAGAAAAGACATGGATTACGAAAATGGCTAAAAAAGGAAAAAATGCAACCGATGAAATAAAGAAGATGATGAAAGACATGTTGTGGGAGGTTGAGGGAGTTGAGGAGGAGGAGAGGAGGAGGAGGAGGAGGAGGGGAGGAGGAGGAGCGAAGACGATCATGTCGATGAAATACCAACAGAAGATGGCCAATATTAAATAAATAATTATAATTGTGCCCCCCATCCAGTTCATTTGTCCCCTTAATACTGAGCCCTTGCGACGGGCTGTCTCCCTGTAAGGCTGGAGCACCCCAAGGCACTGCCCAAGCTGGCTGGTTCTGCTCAGTTCTATTTCTGATCTTCATAAATGATCTCTCTGACTCTCTGGAATTCTTTCTATTTGCTGACAATTCCACCCTCTGCCACAACATCCCTCCATGATCCTTCAGACAGGTAGGCTGCAGCCTCTTCCCTCTCTTCAAACCCTGACAAAATAGCAAGATGGTTAAACACTTGGAATGTCTTTCAATCCGACAAATCTCACACTCACTATCTCTCTCCAAAAGGACCGTCTGGCAAACCCTTCGATCTACTTTCTTAACAATCCTTTTGAGGTGGTTTAGTGATTCAAACTCTTGAGTCTCACCTACAGCCATGATCGTTCTTGAGCAAACCACATTTCAAAGTTGGCCTCCAAAGCCAGCTGCCGACTGGGCATCCACCATCGTACAAGGTCCTTCCTTGGCAAACCTGAACTCTTATCCACCGATAAGGCCATGTGGAAGTGATTTTACTCTTAAAGCATCTTTTCCGTAAAACATTAAAAGTTGTAACAGGTCTGATAATAAAGGCATTCTGCCCACAAGACAAAATATATTAAAGGTATGTCATATGCTATCGTTGAGAGGATTCCATTGGAAACATATTTATCCATGTCCTCTGCTACATTTGCCTTTCTGTAAAACATATATTTGCTTTCGTGATATCAATTTGCTATGTAGTAGGTAAAGTAACAAAGACGATGTAAATTACCTGGAAATGTCACACAAGTTCCAGGGAAACTTAAATGCATTAAGTACTATATGATTGATGTAACCTTTTACACATTCTGATTTAACTCACAACTTTAAAATATATAAGAACATGGCTTTGTGTGTAAGAGGGCATCAAAGCAACCTGTGGCACCGTTGAGGGCCAATGGGAATCTGAGGAATGCACTGTTTAGCCTTGTCAACGCTAGGAATATGCAGGAGGTCAGGAATATGGTCACTCTGGGCAGTTGTTTGAACTTTAGTTCTGCTGAAAGCCTGTTTTCTCCTCTTTGGACCATGAGTAATTGTTTCTGCTTTTCTCTCATTGGCTGACCTTAGTTCAACTTTGCTTGGACCAATTGGTACTTTATCTTGTCTAACTTTGCTCCATACCTTTTCCTTTCCTATTTGCCGGCCCCAAATTTCACCCCAGATTTGAAACCTTGAGCAAGCCATTTTTCCGAAACAAAGGCTGACCACAGCTATTTCTTACCCTCTGTACCCCCCACTTGTCCCTGCTTGGGTATAAAAGAGCTGGATTTGAGCACTTACTTTAGAGAAGTTCATTGATTGTATTCTTTGTACTTTATCCGTGATCACATATGAAAGATTCTCTTTTGTATGCTAAACCTGAGTGAAAATTGAAGTTTATTCCACGTCAGCCTTCATCCACAACTTGATAGAGTACTACTATCCCCTCTGGGCTGGCTCCCTTGCCTCACACATCTTGCTCAGCTTGACGCCATGGTAACCAAGGCCTTCAAGATTATTGGACTATCCCATGATGAAGACGAGTCTGTGGGTCTATCACTTTCCCATCGCAGACAGGTTGGTGGTCACTCTGTCTTCCACCACCTCCTTTCTGGTCTTGCACCCACCCTCTGGTCTTTCCTTGCTTTGACCCCCCCTCCCCCCTCCCCATCCCCATGTTTCTGCATGGCTCACACAGTGTCCAACATCAACCCCCTTCTGGTTAAACGACCCAAATCCAGGGTCACTGCTCACATCCACTCATTCTTTCCTCTTTTTTTTCCCCCAACTGTGGAATCAACTTTCACATTCTCTTCAATCTCATTCTTCCCTTCAGGTCTTCAAGACAGCTGTTCACCACCATCTCAGATCGTCCCCAATCCAAAACCATGATATTTTCTACCCTTGTTAACTCCAATCCCTACTCCCAAATTTCCAGTTTTCCCTCCTGAGAGTTCCCTTCAGTATCCATCTTGTTGTCACCGTGCATCCTCTCCTGCCCCACATTCCTCCCCACACCCATTGTTTGACTGCCTTCCAATGTCTCGGCCTAAAGCTCGACTGTTGGTGTTTTCCCCCCCCCCCACCTCCCCCCCTCTCTCTTGCTGGTCTTTTTGTCCTGTTGCATCCCGATCCATTCAGTATACTAGCACTAGCTCTTCCACAAGCCTCGACTAGGTACACAAAAAAAACAAAGAAAAAGTATGGCACATTGTAAATAGATGTTCACAGGAAACATAATGAAGATATGATCACCCAACTGAGACTTGCCAATCAATGATGACACAATTACACTAGACGAGTCATAAGGTAACGAGAAAGCCTCGTTACATTTGTAATAGTGTGAGTGAGGGAGGTAAAACCCTTGTTGCCCTCGCTGAAGGATTCGGAGAGGGCATTGCATTTGGGTCCGTTTGTTACTTACGAAATCTTTTACTTCCGTCATCTGTTTGTGTGTTTGTTTGTTTGTGTTGTGTGTGTGTTTGTAGGACGATAACTCGAGAACGGAAGAAGCTACCAATGTCAAATTACACCACGTGATTCAGGAGGGTGATGGCTAGCGCTGATTAGATTTTGTCTCAAAATCGTCAAAGGTCAAGGTCACAGTGAGGTCAAAACATTCGATTTTTTATGGTTTGGACAGAATCATCGTAGAAACTTCTGGTTTGCGTCGCTACCTTCTCTAGAGACAGCTTTTATTAGACAAGGTCAGAGGTCAAGTTGACGATTTCGTAAGTACCAGTCTATGACTGCTTGTTACTTACGAAATCTAAAGATTTCGTAAGTATATTGATGACTTCCGTTTCTGTTTGTGTATGTTTGTTTGTTTACTTACGAAATCTAAGATTTTGTAAGTATATTGATGACTTCCGTTCTGTTTGTTGTATGTTTGTTTGTTTGTTTGTTTGTTTGTAGGCACGATAACTCGAGAACGGAAGAAGCTACCAATGTCAAATTACACCACGTGATTCAGGAGGGTGATGGCTAGTGCTGATTAGATTTGGTCAAAATGGTCAAAGGTCAAGGTCACAGTGAGGTCAAATATTCGATTTTGTAGGTTTGTACAGATTAACTCGAGAACGAAAAAGCTACCAATGTCAAATTACACCACGTCATCAGGAGGGTGATGGCTAGTGCTGATTAGATTTGGTCAAAATCGGTCAAAGGTCAAGGTCAACAGTGAGTCAAACATCCAAAAAATGATAACTCGAGAACGGAAGAAGCTGCCAATGTCAAATTACACCACGTGATTCAGGAGGGTGGTGGCTTGCGCTGATAGATTTTGGTCAAAATCGGTCAAAGGTCAAGGTCACAGTGAGGTCGAACATAATTCCGTAATTTCATGTGAGAAATGGAGTATTTTTGCTTCGCTCGACGTTACGAGTTCGTTTTAACTTCGATTTTATTTTGTCTTCGGTTTTTTGCGATCGCTTAGGACGCTTAAAAATCGCGTTGTCGAAATTCTGTAAAAATCGGAGTTTTGGAGACGTTTTAAGATTGTATAAAAAATATTTCACTCACGCGTCACGGTGTCGTCACGTGATGCAGTGCGCAATTCCGTAAATTCATGTGAGAAATGGAGTATTTTTGCCTTCGCTCGACATTACGAGTTCGTTTAACTTCAATTTAATTTTGTCTTCGGTTTTTGTGATCGCTTAGGACGCTTAAAACTCGCGTTGTCGAAATTCTGGTAAAAATCGGATGTTTTGGAGGACGTTTTAAGATTGTATAAAAATATTCACTCGCGCGTCACGGGTCGTCACGTGATGCAGTGCGTCGAGCAGACGCGTCGTGTGAGTCACGTAAAGGTTTTCCGTGTGCCGCGCTGACGGTGTTTTCGATAAAGATGGGTTTAAAAGTCATTTTTTTATCCCAATAAAGGTTATCGTCACATGCCTGACTCGCTGAGCCGTCGGATTATGTAAAGATTGTTGGGGATGGCCGAATATTACGGTTTTGTGACTGATAAATATATAAATAATTGCGTGGAGAAATGGAGATTTTTTGCTTCGGTCGAACGTTACGATTTTTGATGGTTTGGTACAGATTCATCGTATAAACTTCTGGTTGCGTCACTACCTTCTCTTGAGACAGCTTTTATTAGACAAGGTCAGAGTCAAGTTGACATTTCGTAAGTACCAGTCTATGACTGCTTGTTTGTTTGTTTGTTTGTAGGCACGATAACTCGAGAACGGAAAGAAGCTACCAATGTCAAATTAACACCGTGATTCAGGAGGGTGATGGCAAGTGCTGATTAGATTTGGTCGAAATCGGTCAACGGTCAAGGTCACAGTGAGGTCAAATATTCGATTTTTGATGGTTTGGTACAGATAACTCGAGAAGGAGAAAGCTACCAATGTCAAATTAGACCACTTGATTCAGGAGGGTGATGGCTAGTGCTGATTAGATTTTGGTCAAAATCGTCAAAGGTCAAGTCACAGTGAGGTCAAACATCAAAAAATGATAACTCGAGAAACGGAAGAAGCTACAATGTCAAATTACACCTACGTGATTCAGGAGTGGTGGTGGCTAGCGCTGATTAGATTTTGTCAAAATCGGTCAAAGGTCAAGGTCACAGTAGGTCAATATTCGATTTTTGATGTTTGGTACAGATAACTCGAGAACGAAGAAGCTACAATTTCAAATTACACCACGTGATTCAGGAGGGTGATGGCTAGTGCTGATTAGATTTTGTTCAAAATCGGTCAACGGTCAAGGTCACGGTGAGGTCAAACATTCGATTTTTGATGGTTTGTACAGAATCATCGTAGAAACTTCTGGTTTGCGTCGCTACCTTCTCTAGAGACAGCTTTTATTAGACAAGTCAGAGGTCAGTTGACGATTTCGTAAGTACCAGTCTATGACTGCTTGTTTGTTTGTTTGTAGCGCACGATAACTCGAGAACGGAAGAAGCTACCAATGTCAAATTACACCCCGTGATTCAGGAGGCGTGATGGCTAGCGCTGATTAGATTTTGGTCAAAATCGGTCAAAGGTCAAGGTCACATGTGAGGTCAAACATAATTCCATAAATTCATGTGGAGAAATGGAGTATTTTTGCTTCGCTCGACGTTAGAGTTCGTTTAACTTCGATTTAATTTTGTCTTCGGTTTTGCGATGCTTAGGACGCTTAAAACTCGGTTTGTCGAAATTCTGGTAAAAATCGGATGTTTTGGAGACGTTTTAAGATGTATAAAAAATATTTCACTCGATGCGTCACGGGTCGTCACATGATGCAGTGCGCTCGAGCAGACGCTGTCGTTGAGTCACGTAAAGGTTTTCCGTGTGCGCGCTGACGGTGTTTTCGATAAGATGGTGTTTAAAAGTCATCTTTTATCCCAATAAAGGTTATCGTTGCATGCCTGACTCGCTGAGCCGTCAGATTATGTAAAGGTTGTGGTGGATGGGCGAATATTACGGTTTTGTGACTTTGATAAAATAATATAAAATAATTGCGTGGAGAAATGGAGATTTTTGCTTTGGTCGACGTTACGATTTTTGATGGTTTGGTACAGAATCATCGTAGAAACTTCTGGTTTGCGTCGCTACCTTCTCTAGAGACAGCTTTTATTAGACAAGGTACAGAGGTCAAGTTGACGATTTCGTAAGTACCAGTCTATGACTGCTTGTTTGTTTGTCCGCACAGACCTTTGGTGTTTTTCTCCGCAACCCCTTGTCAGATTGAGACAAAATTTTCACCATTGGTGCGACGACTCATGTAGAATGTTTTAATGATAATTATGACGTTATAGGTCATATGGTGTGGCAACGTTGTTGTAAAGACTTTGGATCTCTGTATCTCTGAAACCGCACCAAGGAAAAAAATTTAAACTTGGCACATTGCAAGTACTCCTCATGGGGAATGAGTGTGATTTTTTTTTTAATGACATCATAGGTGTCCACGTTATGATGTCATAATTGCATATGTAGAATACCACATCCAATCAGTATGAAAATTTTTGAGGGTCATCTAGGGATAAAATGGTCCACAGAAAAAAATATACATGACATCATTGGTCACGTGATTCGGCAGCCATATTGTTTTTTAAAAAAACATTCAAAAATCTTCTTCTCTGAAGTGGCTGAACAGATCGAGGCAAAACTTTACATGTATGAGTGCCTGTCCATGAGGAACAAAAGGTTCACATATATGATGTCATTGGTCACATGATTTGGCAGCCATATTGGATTTACCCTAACACAGATTAAAATACACCACTCAAAAGAAGTCCTGGCGAGGGTTTGCAATCTCTGGTTGCTATTTTTCTTGTGATGTTTGGAAAAAAAAGGCGATTATTGAGAAATACGAAAAAGAAAATGCGGAAAATAATCTATAAACATGTGCAATGATGTAAAATACAGAAAATCTGAATAAGTGCTCATGTCTCACAATGCGAGTATTAAAGTTTCACAGAATTTATCAGGGTCTAGAAACACCAAGCAGTGGTAACTCACCGCCGAGCGATGTAGTAGAAGATGGGATTGCCAACACGGGAAGACCCCGCTTGGTAAAATATGTTCAATGTCTTTAAGGCTTTGAATTCCTCCTTCTCATGTACCTGATGCCTGCAGACAGAGACAGACAACAATGCACAAGTAATCTTCAACAATGATGTGACAAAAGACAAAGACATTATCCATTATGACCACAGCCGTCATTTATACCATGAATATGAAGGATTCATTTTCACTAGTAATCCTCTGCTTCAAAGAAAAACGTAAAACTAAAACAGCACTCGGTAGAGCACCTCCACCAGGCTGAATGGTTTACGTTTTGAATCCCACCGATAGGCTGGATCTGCATCCGGACCCAAACCAAAATCTAATCGGCTTTCTCTTGTCACCAACCCAACTTATACACCACGTTTCATCCTTAACTGTCCATAATTAATAATCTGTCCATAACTGTGTTGAAATATCGTCATATATATCGTTTTCGTTTTCTCAATGGTGAAGAATCACTGAAGAAATTCTTGTATCCAGATTCGGGTCCAGATCTTCACCACAATCGAATCAAATCTGTAACCGGTCGAGACGGCATCAGCCCACATGTCCTAAAAACCTGTTCCTCTGCTCTTGATCACCCTCTCTGTTCTATTCACCCTCTCATTTGCTCAAGGTCATCTGCCATCTGCTTGGAAATCAGAAAACATTACCGCTCCACATCAAAAAGGTGCAAAAACAGATCCCTGCAACTACAGACCAATCAGCCTGCTCTCAATCATCAGCAGGATCATGGAATCCATCATCGCTTCAGATATTAAATCCTTTCTCTTCCCCAATGGCTTGATTTCCGATCATCAATTTGGTTTCAGACCAGGTCACTCTACCCTGGATACGCTGCTTCTGCTCTCCCAACAATGGATGGAGGTACTCAATGCCAGACATGAAATCAGAGCCATATCCCTCGATATATCACGTCCTTTCGATATGGTTTGGCACCCTGCTCTGCTCACCAAACTCACTCTCTATGGTATCCAAGGTCATCTCCACTCATGGCTCACAGACTTGCTCTCCTGTCGCAGCCAACGTGTGGCCCTTAATGGAGTTCTCTCATCCCCTCTCCCTGTCCAGGCTGGAGTTCCTCAAGGCAGTGTTCTGGGCCCTGTGCTTTTTCTGGTTTTCATCAATGATCTCTCTCACTCTCTGGAAAATCCTCTTTAACTCTTTGCTGATGACCCCACCCTCTGCCGTACCATCTGTCATGCCTCAGATCGGAAAGCAGCAGCCTCTTCACTCTCTGCAGATCTGGATAAAATCACAAGCTGGTCCAACACATGGAACAAGTCTTTCAACCCTGACAAATCTCACTCTCACTACGCCTCTCCGAAAGGACCGTCTGCCTGGAACCACCCCCCCCCATCTACTTTCTCAATAATCCTCT
>CM068957.1:32026545-32049806 GCA_035128595.1 Eptatretus atami
GAGTTACCTCAGAGCGGTTCCCTCGACCCGCGGGGGGGAAGGATAAGAAAAGGTGGCGAGCTGTCATAAAGAGAAGAGTAGAGTCGTTGTCAAGAGAAGAGTAGAGTCGTTGTCAAGAGAAGAGTAGAGTCCTCATCGTCTTTGCTCTTGGCCCTTTGGTCTGTCATCGTCGTCGTCTGCGGTTGTGGTCTGCGGTCTTTTCCGGGGTTCCTCGTGGTGGTAGTGGTCGAGCAACCAGGACCGTGGTTGCTCGATCGTCGTTCGTGGCAGCCAGGATCGTGGGCTCGTGGATTCCGGGTCGTGGGTTCGAGTCCCACCGTTGTGGGTTGGAGTCGGTGTGACCGCACGAGGCGGACAGGTACCCGGCCAGGCTCTGTCCCCCCAGCTGAACTATCCCCCTCGGCTGGAGGACCGAATAAAGACCCGACGGGGTCCATTTCTTTGGGTGTGTGTTTGTGTGTGGTGTGTGTGTGTGTGTGTGTGTGTGTGTGTGTGTCGCGCCAGTCTGTTAAGTAGAATTGTTAAGTGCTTTTTGCTCACTGTACATTGCATTTTATTCGTGATTAAGTCTGCACTGTGTCTTATTATTGTAAATAAATATCTGTTAAATGTTCCAGTTCGTTGCCTGTCGTTTCGACCATTGACCCAGCACAGTGCGGGCTTGAGAATTAGTGAGGCCGTTTGTGCCGTAAATTGTTCAGTTGGTCCGGCACGGCTTTGGTAACTTCCGCTCGGTTACGCCGGATCCGAGTCGGTAACAGCGACTCGGTTCGGACAAAGTCGGCCGAGGGTGTGGCTTCCCCGGTAGTTGGACGGCGTGGATACTGAGGTAAATTGGAATTAGACAAGTGGACCCTACCTCACGCCGTCGAAATATTGGCGACCACGGTCCTCTAAGGGACCCGTCGACTCCGGAGTTATCCGGGGTGACGACCTTTCAATTCCTGTGTTCGGTAGGAGACGGCCCGACTACTACGTCTGGCGGTCGTCCTCGCTACCGGGCCCGGCACCACAACAATATGTCATCAAAATGAACCCCATGTCCTGCCACCCCCGCTCGGTTTCATACGTTCAGGGCCTCCAGCCGTGCCGCTCCCTCCTGTCCCAGGACACTTTCCATCAACTTCTCCATCAACTTCGGCCACGGTGAGACTCTGCTGGGAGCGATGCCTCCTTCGGGATCGCAGCGAGACAAAACAAACGAGCCAGGTGATGACCGTTATCAAGGAAGAAATAAACATCACCAGGAGAAACAGTCCTGGACGTCCCAATGACTCAAAAGTCCAAACACCATCGGAAACAAGTGAGATGGACTGCAGAGAACGAACTGAGGTGCCAAGGAAGAACGGAGCCGGGCAGGCTGTTTGTGGTCTTACGGTTCCCGGGTCATATGGCCATGTTATGAACCGTATAAGGACAAAGCACCAGTCTGCATAACACTGCTCCTCTCTCCCTCTTTTGCTTTGCTTGTAACATCAAAACTTAAAACAAGGTCGAAGGTGCAGCTTCATGGACAGAGCCGTGTGCAAAAGTTTAACGAAAACGGAAGGGGCGGACTTGGGAAGCAGACATGAAACACCGGAACGATAGAACGTACAAATTGTACGAACGCAGCAGCATTGTGCAATCAACCAAAGGCATCAACCAAATCAACCTCTCAGAGGTGGTTTGATATGAAGAGTTGAGAATGTGCTTTTGATGAAATAATTGTGAAGATGGGAATGTGTATTTCTGATATTTAAATCAAGATGTGGAAATGAAATCTGAAAACCATAACACTTGGAAAGCAAAAAAACAAAACCAGACCTGGCCCTGAGAATCAAAGAAACGGGAGAGAGAACGACGGAGATGCTCAAAGAGAAGTGGGTAGAGTGCTGGGCTCAACTCCAGCCCCAAGAAGTCCTTCACTCCAGCACGGGCCGCTTGGCCCACACGTTCATGTGTACACACAAGCAGACGCAGAAGTAGGGATAGGAATCGATTAAGAGGGGGTTGCTCACCTGTCTGGTAATAGGAGTGAGGAGGAAATTTTGAAAATCAAGCACCAACATAATCAACTTGCCTTCCATATCACCACCATTTCTTCCACATCAATTTTTAACTTTTTCAATCTTCTACTTTCATTAATCGTTTCTTAAACCACCTATAATGTCTGGCTCAGAAAACTTAAAAACATTCCCAAGTTCCTTACCCCTGATACTCCCTCCAAAGTTGTTGGTACGGTTCCAGCAGGTCCCTGAACCCCAGTGCTCCCAGCAGTTGTGCCTGATCCACTGCTACCGCCGGCCCCAGCACCAGGTTGGATTCCAAGGCCAACGCCCCCAGAAGCCGGAACGGAAGACGACGCCATAGGTAACACAACAGGTGAAACGACGGAGGGTTTTCTTTCAGGCTGTGCCAGTGGTGGACTGTAGGTGGCAAGGCATTGGGGATAGGGCTGGGCATGTGAGGAAGGCTGTGCCGCAACAGCCGGGGCAAAAGCACCTAACAAGGCTCCACGAGGATGCAGACAGACCCCACCAAGTGCGCAAAGGAAGCCCGTAGTGTTGATCCACTCTTGCATAAGCTCCAGGTCAGGCAGGTCAGATCCCCCCTGTCCACCGCTGCTGGCATGCGACATCCGCCGCCGTACGACTGTGCGGTGAAGGGAGTCTGCCCCCTGCATTAGAGAATTGTGGTAGGGTGTCGTTAAGAGAATTAAAAAATAGATAATAATAAAAAATTTGGCATAGAACGAGACTAACCAAAAATATATAAGGGTATTCAAACAAAACACACATGGATTCACGTACGCACGTATTAGCCTTACCTGCCCTTCTTCAAGTTTTGTCTTAGGATAGTTCAGAAGTTGCTTTGTTGTTTGCTCCCACCTTTGAAATGTCTCTTCCCAAGCCTATTTAAAAGAACACATATACACAAAAGCAAAGCAACGAATAAACACCGCAAGTTGATGAAGACATAATGCAGGGAAGTCACTGTGTGTTCACATCTTCTTTCCAATGGCCATTGCTATAGCTCTCATGATTGCGAAGTTAAACCTCAGATATCGCAAACTTACGTTGTATTCTAGTCAGAGGTCAATAAATACAACTACTACATGTCAACTTAAGTGTAACTTCATCATGAATGGACCCTAAAGTCGACATCTTATCAGCAAGTACATTCTCAACTGAGCTATCCTGCTGGCACAATAAGAAATTATATGAGTTTGGTTACTGTACATGGAAGAGTGACCGTTTTGCCTGGCCTGTGGTAATATGTCAGTGCACGTTGCTTTCTCGTCCATGTAAACACTGATGCACTGAGCAGCTCAATGTTCCTTTCTGGCATCTCATTACATATTTGTTACAACAGCTTGGCATTACATTTTAAACTGACCAGGGCTCAGGCCTACGGATGGGTGTCTGTGTAAGCATAAACCCAGGAATGAGGTCACATGGCAATTCCACTCACTTCGGTGTTTCCTTGCGTTGGATGCTCAATGCGACGCAGCAATGCCATCACATGCTTCTGCAGAGCTGTGCGGCCTGATGTAAAAATGTTTTTTTCAACAACAACAAAAAGCAACAAAAAACAACACAATCATTAAAACAAAAATGTTCAAATTGGTTCATCCATGAAAAGACTTGGAATGCCATGTTTTTTCAAAAACTGGCACAACATCACAGTTGATGAGTCTGACATTGAGTCAGCCGTCATAGTGCACGACCCATTGATAGGACAGGATGTTTATATGTTGAGGTACAGGAATCATATCCCTCAAAAGTTTCAAAATATTTGGTTCACTCTGCATTCCTCATGGGCTGACAGGATGGCCTATAGGTAAGCACACTCACCTCTGACCTGTCCAGCCTGGGTTAGAATCTCGGCGTAGCTATAAACGGTCATCCCGGTGTTTCACAGGTAGGGTGATACATCATTGTGTGTGCCGTCCCTCAGATGGACGTTAAAATGAGCGTCTCGGCTACTGGCATTAATTGGCGGACGTTAAAGATCCCACGGTGTCCTTCGAGAATAGTAGGCGAGCTATCACAGGTACCATAAACAAATTACAAATTTCTGCTCTAACTACTGCTGGGAAGGCAATGGCAAACCACCTAGTATAACTCTTGCCAAGAAACTGCTTCGGCAGAGTTTTTTCTGAGTTTTAAATTGTATGGACACTAATTACTTGCTCGAGGCATCACAAAGAAACCCATTACACAATACTAAATACTTTTGCCAAACGTGAAACCACACAATACTCGACAAGCATGATGGAATGCCATTGCGCATGTCCTCTTCCTAGCAGATAACACTGTGCCATGTAGCAGATAATTACTTTTTTTAAAACAACAATTAAAATCAGAGCAATTTTTTTTCCATGCCAGGTGGGACTTCACAATTCCAAACAAACCCACTCGGTGGTTCCTTCACACTTACACCACCCAAAGCCACGTGACTGATCAGCTGACTTCATGTCAGACTCGTCAACTACCTCAAAACGCAAGAATGCAGCAAACAACCTTTATAAATTGAATCAAAGTACCAGCAGGTGGAAGACTGGCTGCGGAAGCAAAGTCCATGTAAGTGTGGAAGTTGGGGAGTACAAGCAGAGTCGAAGACTCGTCTGAACCAGAACGGAGCTGCGCCTCAACACATAGGTGTCGAAAACACGACATGGCAACGATGACAGCTTCCGTCTCAGTACTCCAAAGTGCCATGAACAACGCCACTTCGAGACGCGCACTCGCTTGCCGACATCCGAGCGTGTTGCTGCCGACAGAGGCGTTCTCCTGAAAAGAGAGGCCTTGGTGAACAGCAATTCATAATTAGCATGACGATGAGATTGCACAACAAGAGGACAAACTATGAGGTGCACCTTCACGCATGTGTCTTCTTCTCACCTTGTGTGTGCTGAGGAAGATATTGCGATAAATAAGGACCTGTCTCAACCACTTGAGAACTTCTACGGTGTTTGGGACATGTGGTGTGAAGAGCTTCTGACTGACGCAGAACACGATCTGGGAACTGCATCCAAAACAAGTTAAAACTAGAGTGAAGTCGATGGCAGGCCATCGCAAATCCCCAAGCTTCCCACCTAAAGTAAAGTTGAAAGATAGCAAAAACGTTCCACCAGGATTGACCCAATATAAAATTTTGAGTAAAAATAAATAAATAACTTCCTTTTTGAACCCTGTGACCCCAAGTCCCCACACACCCTGGGGCATGAATCCAGGGTTAAGTCCAAAAAATCGTTACATATCTCATGTGTTCCCCAACGTTGATTGCATATCCAAAGTCCATTAAAAATGTTGAAAATGTGCCAGTAATTCCATTTTTGGGGATTTGACCTTTTGTCCCTACCCCAGGGCCCCAGCGAGTGGGGCCAAAAATGAGGCTCTTCTTGCACTTTATTGCCATGTCGTGATCACATATACCAAGTTTGGTGAATTGCTGCACAACCGTTTGGAAGGATATAGCATGACGGGAGACCGACAGACAGACAGACGGATGGACCAAGCCGATTACAATATTCCCCTGTTATTTTTTTTTTAAAGCGTGGGGATAGAAATTGAAAAATAAATACAGTACTGTACTCCAGTTCTGTACCATTACCTCCATTAGTTAATCAGCTACCATGAAAATGGTCACCTCTCCAAACATTCTGCAATGAATGATTGCCCTCAGAGCAATTAAATGAATTTTACACCTGCAGGTTAAGCTAATAGCTCCTCTGGAGGTCAAAGGTTGGTTAAGGAAGTCCATTAAGTCCATGTGCAGTGTTTTGGCCAAATGGCAAAACAGACAGAACCTCAAATCATCGTGGTTCCAATTACAGCCTCATTTTGAGTTTTCGTCAAAACGCAATCATGTTATGTCCATTCCAAATTATTTTTGGCCGTGCACTTGTGGATATATCACATGCAGGACGGTCCAAAGAGAGCAGGAAAATCATACAATACCTTCACTTCCCATTCCCTCATATTCAACACAATACCCACAAGAAAGAAGATAGAACTAGGCCGGCAGTTGATGGCGTCGCGACGTCGACAGATATGCCTCCGTCCACATTATTACATCATTATACATACTTGTAAGCCTGGTGTTGGCTTAATGGTTAGGGTGGTGGGCTTGGAATCCTTGAGTCCTGAGTTCAAATCCCACTAGGCTGTTGAATTAATACCAGGTGGGGTTGACTCAGCCTGCCATCCTTCCGAGGTCGGCAAAATGAGCACCAGCTTGCTGGTATCTTGCGTCGGAGTGGCGACCCGTCCAGGATTGTGCCAGTAGCGAAGGAGACTGCTTAGGCAGCACCAACGCTCTGCACAGAGCATGGTCCCAATGGATGGATGGATGGATACAAACTTGTATCAAGTTTTATTTAAATCCCTGAATCCAGATTCAAAAAAATTAAACAATTCTGGCTGCTAGATCTTGTGTCCGATCTGGTTGAAATTTTAAACAAATATTCCCAATCACCACTTGATCATACTTGTGAAGTTTTACGTTGATCGATGAAGCAGTTCAAGAGAAAGTATTTTTTAAGATTTTCATTCAATCCAATATGGCTGCCAGACCATGTGACCTATCAATTATTCGTGAACACCATGGTATCCCCAAGGTTTGAGGAATATGGTGTGAAGTTTCCCCTCAATCTGTCCAGCCGTTCTGGAGTAGATGGTTTTTAAAGGATTATTCTTCAAAAAATCATAGCTGCCAAAGCATGTGACCGATGATGTCACAGGTGGAGAAGTTTTTGTTCCTCGTGGATAGGCGATCATACCTGTAAAGTTTCGCCTCGATCTGTTCAGCCGTTTCGGAGAAGAAGATTTTTGAAGGCTTTTATGTGGAAAAAAATATATATGGCTGCCCAACCGCATGACTGATGACATCTTCAATTTTTTTTCCTTAATACAATTTAGTAATAGATGACCCTCAAAATTTTTCATAGTGATTGGATATAGCGTTCAACGTATGCAATTACGACGTCATAACGATGCCACCTATGACACCGTCAAAAAAAAAATATATCACTTATTTCCCATGGGGAGTACTTGACATGTGCCAAGTTTCAATTTTCTCCAAGGAGCGGTTTTAGAAATACAAAGGTCCAAAGTTTTTTTCCTTTTTCCAAACATGGTTGCCACACCACATGATATATGATATCATAATTATCATTAAAACATTCTACACGAGTAGTTGCACCAATGGTGAAAATTTCATGTCAATCGGATAAGCAGTTGCAGAGAAAACAGAGAAAGGTAGCACGGACGGACGTACATACGCACAGACGGATGGAAGGACAACCCTAAAACATAATTCCTCCGGCGACTTCGTCAGTGGAGTCATAAAAAAGTGATACCTGATCTCGCAGAAGGAGGCAATGAGAGAAAACATAGAGAAACGTGATACCTGATATCCCAGAAGGTGGCAATGGGAGCATCTGGGTTCCAAAGTTCAATAATCTCAGGCTTGTGCAAGGCCAGGAGAGCCTGAAGAGAAATGGGAAAGATTGTTGATGGAAACGCCAGGAAGTTAGGATGATTGCGCATGGAAGAAGATACTGACGAGGCAAAACAATTCTGGTCAAACAATGAAAACACAAACAGGCATCTTTGAAGGTGAAAATAGAAGTACTCGAGTCATTTGTGGAGAGAACACAACAAGAGAAAAATAAAAATCGTGACAATGCCCCCTGCGCTCACCTGTTAGAACCAGGGAACCAATGGTAGATGTGGACGACCCACAGAATATGTAAATTAGCTGATGGTTTGAACAAACTTGTGAAAGTACCATGCAGAGATGGATTCCTACCAAGTTACACCTAAATTGGTTGAATAATTTTTGAGAAGTCAAAAGTAGCGATTCTGGTATCGTAATGACCTTTTGACCTTCAAATTGACCTAATTAACATGCATTTTTAAATGGATTTGCAAGGCATCAGGAGGCCTTGGTCCTCAGAAGTTCCACAAAGTTTGGTAAAATTGAGACTATCAGTTTTAGCATCACTGGTGATAAAGGTTGTGGTCAAGTTTCATCAAAATAGTGTGTATTTTTGGAGAAGAAAGCAAATACCAATTTTGAAGGGTCGAACCTGGACCCACTTTGACCCCTTAGACCCTGACTTACTTTAATGCCATGAACACACTTTGGTACAACATGGGTGATGAAGGTTGTGGTCAAGTTTCATCGAAATCGTGTTTGCATTTTCTGAGAAGATCCGAGTGTTTACATACCGACTGACTGACTCACTCACTAACAGACACCGCACAATGCTAATACCTCACCTGAACTATGTTCCAGGTGAGCTAAAAATACGTACCTGCATGGCCTCCTGGGTAACATCAGGCATGGCTGCTTGCGTGACGAGTGAAACAAGGCCGCAGGTGAGCTCTACTGTACTGCTTTGAGCTTCATGCCCAGCCTTACCCAGGTTCTGTATAGCAGGGGGACAAAAACAAAAACAGTTACAGCAACAAAGAGCAAAGATGTTCTTCAACAGATTCCAATAACATTCTGGAACATGTCACTACTAGCCTCGCTCCTCCATCCTCTCGTAGGCCATAGGCATTCTTCTGGAATACCATACTTGGTTACACTCCCCAATTTGAAGCTGAAAGTTCAACTCAATCCTTCACCCCTTTAATTCTCTCATCTGTGGAACTGACTCCCTGTATATGTTGTTGAGTTGCCCTCCCTACAGTCCTTTGGGGGTGCTGCCCATAATCATCTCATGCTTTCTCCCATACCTATACCTGCTCTCTTCTACTCCCACTGACCCCCTCCTCCCCACCTATCCCACAGGCCCCTTCTATTTATGCCACTCATCCATTCATGGACGTCTTTATTTATTTATTTATTTATTTTGTATATACTGTCGAGGCTCGTATGAGAGCTAACACACAGAACGTACAATAAGGGGAGCAGGAGACAAGAGGGGTGGGAGAGGGAAGGAAAAAACAGTGGGGAACAGAGGGATAGGGTGGGGTACACAGGGTAAACAAGATGGACACGCCAGGGATCCCCGTCAGTCTATGACCTTGCTGTCCTTTGTCATTTAACTCCTCCATTAACAGATATTTCTGTGTTTCTGATGGTCACTCGGTGGTGAACATCACCTACAAATGGAATAAACTGTTTTCTGTTTTAGTGATCAAGAGAATTAGGAAACTCTTTGAAGTGGCAATTCTGAATGTTAAATCACAGCACATGTAAAAGTTGTTTATTGTCACTTTCATGGACAAAATTAATTACCGTAACCAATCTCACCAGGGATACTTTTAAAGGGACAACTACATATACCGTATACTGTATTTATGAAACAATATACTGCACATCCACACCCCTGAAGAACCTCAACATGTAATGATGTTTCAATGCTCGGAGATGGATCTGAAGCAAAAACAAAAGAAGAAACAGTTTGTCCCTCCTTTCCACCATGTTCTTCTTCTTCTTCTTCTTCTTCTTCAGTTCTGTTCTGTATTTTAGCCCTTCCACAAGTCTTGACTTTTTATACAAAAAAAGAACAGGATATCTGTCATGTCATAAGTCAAAACAACAGGACAATTTTTCAATAGCCATAAACCAGAGGTGGATTAAGATTTTTTTAGGGCCCTGGGCACAAAAAATATGTACACCCAAAACACCCACCCCCCCCCCCCAAAGAAAACGCCCAAAATGTCCCCAAAAAAGGACTCCGTGTTATTTTCGCACTCACTTAATCAATGTTGCTTTGAACTCGACTGCAAAAAATCTGGAGGAATTCCTGTTTTATTGACTTTTTCCTCTTGGAAAAATATCTCATGTTCAGGTGTTCCATTACCAATCAGCCGTTCCTTATCAACCGTTTCACTGGAGTGCTTGCTTGAGTGCTTAAGCCACTTGGCAAGCACTCTACAAGCAGATTGGTAATGGAACACACCTCAGCACTTGCAGGGGTGTATTCAGTTAGTAAGTTTTTATTTTATGTTTTATATTTTTTCAACACACAGACGAGGCTTGTGGAAGAGCCAAAAGTATTTCTTGTAAAGCGCTCACCAAGCGACTTAAGCACTCAAGCAAGCAGTCCAACAAAACCGTTGATAAGGAAAGGCTGGCTTAGCAAGTGATAGCAAGCTAATTGGTAATAGGTCACACCTCAGATGTGTAAGACCGAAGACCCTTTTCTGGTTTTTCCGTATTTGTGTAACGGAGAAAGTTAATTCCGGGTGATTTTTAATCCTTTTCGCCGTTGTTGAGCTATTTTCAGCTTTTTAGCACTGCTGAGGTCGTTTTGTTTCATCCTCGGGAAAGGTGCTCCGATTTTAAAAACCGCAACGTTCCGCCATGTGCATGGGTTAGTCCATTTACTAATGAGGGGTTATTTTGTGATCGTACAAATAAATTGGTTGAAGATTTGCAAAACCATATCAATATGTGTTAATACGAGACCCCACCCTCGGGGGCTGTCTTGAAAGATTGTGAACTACGATCGGTCGTGTGGGGGGGTCCCGTGTTATCTGAAGCCCCCATGCAATTGTATGGGTTGCATAGCCCTCAGGCCACCTCTGCTCAGGGTCCACGTTGAGCGAGACCCATGTTGAGCTCGGGGCCCCTGGGCACAGACCCTTCATGCCTGTGCATTAATCCGCCACTGCCATAAACCAATTCACAAGTGAGAGTAGACAGAACAGCAAGTGGGGCAGGAATTTGTAATTTGGTCATTGTGCCGGCGATAAGTCGCCTACTTTTATAATGCCGGCAGATGTTATGCCCATCTAACATCCATCCGAGGGAGCACACAAGAATCACCATACCTGAGAAACAATTTATTGCTGGGTTAGGATTCAAACCCAGGCTAGACAGCTTGGAGGCGTACCTTGAGGCCATCCTGCCAGCCGAGTGGTATTATAAACTACTCAGATTATTTAAAGCAAAAAAACGAGCTGATGTATCAGAGTGTACGCGAGTACTCTCCATGTAGGGATGGTGCGGAAGAAAATGGCAGTCTCACCTGCTACAAACAAAACTAAAGTTGGAGTATCTTCTCTAAAGAGACGCTTAGGCTACATATGAGAATATACCTGGTCTGTTCAGCTGACTGTCCAGGCAGGGATCACTTTTCAGTTCTCCAGACCATGGCAAAACCAAAAAATAAAAATAAAAAACCAAAAAAAACCGTGATTGATCAAAACCGGAAAATCTTCTTCTTGTTCATCATAACAATAATCATCTTCAGCCGGCATATTTCCGAACTGCTTCTCTCAATGGCAATGACAAGTACCATCTGACACAGAGTTTTACTTGGTGTAGCATCCTTTGCTATCGTAATTTTAATAGCTTGAAAGGATTCCACGAAATGTATGCAAAACTGCATTCCTTTGTAAAGGAATAGGAATCGAACAGAGGGGTGGGCGGGACCATGACTGTCAATCAGCCTGATGTGGACGGGGCCAAAAGACAAATTTGGCGAAGGGACAATATATCAATATGGGTGTGGTTAAAAGTGGAATATTATCAGAAGTTGGTGACAGAAAGTATGTACTATTTAGAATGTGAGAATGTCTATAAAGTATGTACTATAACATTTGTAAATCAGTAGTAGAACATCCATATATATATAATTATATATACATATATATATATATATATATATTGTTACGGATTTTAGAATCCGGTCTGATGAATGCATCCACACATCCAGGTCCTCAGACAGTTATTTCCTTAAATGCATGTTCAGATTAGCCCCATCCCCATGTCTAATGGGATCTTAAATGTGATGTGTTGAGAAGGGTAAAGGATAGATCCCCTCTCTTATGGGAAGCTTTTTTCTTTACGACAGACACGTTCACACACATTTCTTTCACGAGCTCTGAAGCCCGCCCTCATTTTTCCTCAGCAACATTCTTTCACGAGCTCTGAAGCCCGCCCCCATTCTTCCTCAGCGGCAATCTTTCGTGAGCTCCGACGCCCGCCTTTTTTGAGAGCGCACGGGTCGTCATGGTAACCGTACTCCAGTGGGGCGGGGTGAGCTTGGGGCAGACGGCACCCCGCGGAGACGGCCCGGGGATATAAAAACGAGCGAGAGGTTCGTTCTGGAGAGAAAAAGTCCGAGGAGAAAAAGAGAGAGAAAGGAGGGGAAAAAAGCGTTCTGAAGAAAAAAGCGTGAGGAGAGGAAAAGCGAAAGAAGGAAGAAAGAGAAAAAGAAAAAAGCGAGAGAGGAAAAGCGAAAGGGAGAGAAGAAAAAGCAAAGGGCGAGAGAAGCGACCAAGAAGAGGGTGTCTGACCAGCGCCGAGACAATTCGCTCTTCCCAGTGCTTCGGCAAGCGAGCGTATGGTGTGCGTGTGGGTGTGAGCAGCACCGCCAACAAGTGAGGCACGGGTCGATTACCAACAACACCAGGGTCTAAACCTGGGACAGACATCTCGGTGCCCTCAGACTTCGACTGGCGTTCAAGGCTGCCCGCGAGAGGGTGCACGGCAAAGCTGGGTGCTGGCGACGGACGTGACATGCACGCACGCATTTCAGGACGTTTTCGCTTCACGTACGACTTTCTGGTGAGCGAGACGATTCTCCCCCTCCCTCCCCCGAATGATCTGCTTGGTACCTTGTCCCTGTGTTTAGCTGTAAGTAAGTCAACCCCCGATAAGCATCTGCTCTTGTTCTCTTTCCTGGCATTTTGATTGATTTTGCTTTGAAATTCATCCTTTATTTACCTCAGCAAATAAAAAGTTCTTTTTATTTATTTATTTTATTATTAATAAATTATTTTGTCAATTCAACCTGTCCATGTTGTCCTTTCCTTCCATTAATCTAGCATTGGCTGAACTGAGATAGACTGGAAGGTAATTAGCACAGATTTGACCAAAAAATCGTCGGCACGCACCAGCGGTTAAAACGCTCGGCCACCCTAATTAAGATCTAATCAGATTACATCGGTGCTTTGCCGAGGCGCACTCCCCGCTCAGGTAACCACGTGACCTCTAGTTAAACGGAATAATTAGACGGTGGACACAAACTCGTGGTTGACTGGTGGCGTTCGTGGTTCTAAACAAACCCACCGTACCACAACGTTAATTGTGAGCGGTGGCCCAGGTCCGGCTCTACCGAGGACAACCGGGGATTAATCCCCCTGAGTGACAAGCTGGTGTCTCGGCACCCGTGCCGCAACAATATATATATATATATAATTTTTTATAAAAAAGTAAAGTAACAATAAAAACATTTTTTTATTGCAAAAGGATGTCGGGATGTTACTGCAAAAAGTATGTAAAAAAGGTAGGGCTGGTCACGAGAAATGATCATGTGAAACCATCCCTACATCTTTCTTTGAATAATTGTTGTGACTAGAAAAGACAAAGATCATTTCTCGTGATCATCCCTTCCTTGTTCACATACTTTTTGGAGTAACATCCCCACATCCTTTTGCAATTTTTAAAATGTTTTTATTGCTGTGTTCATATCACAAGTGCTTCACTTTTACTGCAGCTCTTTCGCCAAAAATGAAGCAAACTTCGGAGATAAAAAAACAAAAGGCAGAAACCTGCTAATTGGTGGATATCTCGCATATACCAATGTTCCTCTTCCATGCTAACACAAACTCAGAGACACTTGTTCATTAAAATACTCAAAACCACCACACCCAACCCCACTTTTCATCATACGTGCAGCATGAGGCTGGGATCTGCATGCACCAGGCGCACGATGGAAAGGAGAAGAAGCCTCAGGCTGGGGCCTTCACCATCACCCCCTCGCTCTTTGAATTTCAAGCTGGACACCTTCTCTCGTAATGTCAGGCTCTGGAAACGACAGGCAAAGGGACAGCTCATCATGGCTGTGACACAAGAGGATGTCAGAGACTTGCACAAAGCAGATGAAAAAGGACACGTATATAAAAGTGGGGAACAATTATTCTTGAAATCAGGAGGATATTTGGGAAGTAAATGAAAAAAAAAATGCCAACTCTAGAAAGCAGACTAACCGGAGTTAGCCGAAGTGGAGCATGGCAGGCGGTTCCATGGCCAAGACGAGTAAGTGTATCAGAAAACATGGCGCGAAGCTCTCCAGAATAACAATAGACGGAATCAATGTGTGGCCACCAGTCAACCGTGGACTGCGAAGGAAAAGATGATTTGGCAAAGGGACAGATCGAAAGATCTATAAAAGAAGAAAAAACCCCAAGGGGAGGTGTGCGAGTTCAGCAATTTAAGGAAGGCAATGGAGATGGAAGGAAAGAAGCACCATACATTGGTGATGATTTCATGCAGAGCATTCACAAGGACGTAGTGGAAGGTTGGAGGTGAGGTTGAAGAGAGGCACACCTAAAGGAAAAGATAGGGACATGGAGGTGCAATCAAAGAAAGAGACATTAAAAAAGTCAAAAGCAGAATAAAATTAACAAGGCTTTCATCCTTCTCCACAACATATAAAAACTAGAAGGGCACTCGGTAGAGCGCATACCTCCGCCAAGTAATTCCTGATCCACGAGAACATATCGGGTCCAATACATTTTGAAATATCATGCTACACAGTACTATGTCGTTTTTGGCCCTCTCGATGGTGAAGAATCACTTTATAAATTAAATAACTCGTATCCAGATTCCGATCTTCACCAAAATCGAATCCATTCGTCGGGGTCACATACCCAACCTGTCCACCTAGTTTCATCTGAATCCATTCACAATGTTTTGAGATATGTTGTTCACAGAAAAACAAACAGACAGACAGGGGTGAAAAACATAACCTCCGTCCACCTTTGGTGAGCGGAGGTAGCAATAGGTTACCTAGCCTGTAAGGCTTGATACCCTAATAATATCCTTAATTAATGTCATAACGTAAGCGTGACATAATTAATTGTGATATTAGGAATGCGTCACTTCTGTAATCATTAGATGTCATCCCCTTCTCCCAATGTCTGTACCTAGAAATCTCAACCCTTTTAACCTATTTTTAATGTCCTCATCTTTGGAAATCTGTCTCTATGTCTTTTATAAGACTTTGCTTGGCCTTCAGGTGCTATCTTGGTGGGAAATGTCGCCGCTCCTCTGCAGCAAAATTCAGGGCTGCGAGGCAAAATTTGGTGGGGTGGTCCTCCACCTGTCAGAATGAGACCCTCAGCCAATGGTGAGTGAGAGGGTAGGGGCACGATGTGTCATCGGTGATGTAAGGGGTGGTGGATATAAAGGTGGGTGTCCAGACAGAGCAGTGTGGAAGCTCGGGTTCAGCTTGTGGGAGACCTGTGGACTTCACCTATGCTGGCATGCCTGAGCAACTCGCTCTCCTCTACTCCCGAGCCGAGCCGCGGGACACGGCGGCCCGTTCCATGCCAGAGCAGCCGAACCTTACTCTCATCATCTCACGGTGTCTCGCCAGGCATCGCCTGGTCTTTCTTGTCTCGTGATTCCCTCTGTCTATCATGGTGTGAATGATTGGGTCCTAAGGAAATAGATAATTAAGGTCTCTGATTGTTTGTTTAGTTCTTGGGCATGTTTGGTTCGGTAAGGGCAAGGGAGTTCAATTTCCATTTATGATTACATCGTTAATTCTTTGCTTCCTTCTGTTTCCTTCCCCTGTGTGGCCATTATGATTAAACATACTGTTTTTGGTCTCGGGGTGAATTCTCGTTGGTGTAGTCTTCATTGGTGATTAGAAAAAGCCCATTGAAGGATTAAATGGCTGAAGGGGTAGAAACCACATAAAGATGGTGCCACGCATCTCAGGATCACTCGGCCTAATTGAATACGAGACAGTGGTGCTAATTAACGTAACGCTCAACCGATTCGGTGTCCCAAATCTGCACGGTAGCGTGGTATTTGGACGCGAGATCAATCAAGCAGGGGGGGTCTTCAAAACGGTTGAATGTTACCGTCGTATTGAGATGACTTGCCGGATTCAACCAGGCAACTGGAACAACCGGATGGCAACAACAATATGTTGATGAAAAAAGGCACCTACTTTAAAATGTTGCTTGTTTTGGGGGTGAATGCGAAAACAGGAAACAAAGCAGTCAATGGCAAGCTCCAGGTCGGCAGAAAGACACCCTGGTCCACGAGAGAACGGCTTCGCGGGATTGAAAAGCAGCGCCTGTGAAAAGAGAGATGGTGGTGCCATTAAAACACCTGAATCACACCGGCATCTGTGGACAAGGACACACAGATCAGGGTGGATGACGACATGTGGTGAAAAAAACAAACAAACACAAAACAGTGCTGAAAATACATCCAATACTATGAACAAGAGAAGAATAAATATGCAATTCCTGTCGGCCACAAAACCCCAACCTTGAGGTCAGACAGCACAGCCTGTACAAGGAAACAGACTAGAGCCGAGTCCTCCCAACTGATGTAAGTAGAAGCTTTGCAAAGGCGCACACACGAAATGACGGCACTCTCCATCAGGAGCTTATTTCCTCCATGCCCTGCCAAAGCTCGCCGAACACCTTCCAGAAACTGTCTCTGCTGAGGAGCACGTGGATAAGTGGTGGAAGAGGAACTACGGTTAGCAAACGGGCCAAAATCAGCAATTAGTGCAATTAGAAACATGAGAGCAAAACAATTAGAGAATAAAAACTTATCTAAAAGTGAAAAGAAAAGCTGTTCATTTTCCACCTCAAATTATTAAGGCTACCATCTCCATGATACAAATCATTCCTTTTTCAAAGTTATATGCTGTATTCCCAATTCAGCTCAATTTTTACCTGTGAGTCCAGCCCACCTCTCCTTTCCAATTCCTTTACAAAGGAATGCAGTTGTGCATACATTTCGTGAAATCCTCTCAAGCTATTAAAATAACAAAAGCAAAGGATGCTGCACAAAGTAAAACTCTGTTGGATGGTACCATAGTCATTGCCATTGAGAGAAGCAGCTTGGAAATACACGATGACGATGACGATGACGATGATAATCATCGAGAAGTAGATTTTTGCATTTGGGATCCCCCTTTATAGGTCTTAAACGGTCTTGGGGGGTCTAGTGGGTTGAAAGGGTCTCGTGGGTCTCACGGGTCTAAAAGGGTCTTTGGGGTCTAAAGGGTCTTAGGGTTGTAAAGGGTCTTTGGGGTGTTAAGGATGAAAGGGGTCTGAAAGAGTCTTAGGGGTTTAAGGGGTCTAAAAGGTGTAAGGGCTCTAAAGGTCTACATATCTAAAAGGTATGTTCCAATAGAGGTAATTAATAGAAGTAGTCAAGGTCCAATAATAAGCAATTGATAGATGTACTCACGGTCCAACTCACATTCAAACAGAACTTAATGAATAGACATACTCACAGGGGTCGACAAAGACTTCACCTCGATGAGGGTTCACCGTCCACCCGTGTTTTTCAGTTTTATATACTGTATATACATAGCTATCAAGTGAATCTCGGTTGAAAATTGATGATTTATGCGACCTTGACCTTTGAACTTTTGACCTCAAAAACAACAGGCTTCCAACTTGTCACTACCTCTACCAGGTGGTGAAGTTTCGTGAAGATCGGAGTAAAAAATGTGACCTGTAGATGATTGACATACAGACAAACAGACAAACAGAACAGAAAAGAAGAGACTAACCAATATACCGTACTTGCAAATGTTCGATTTCGAAAGCAACAAGCAGACAAAGGTAAAAATATAACCTCCGTCCACCTTCGGTGGTAGTGGTAAAAAGCCTGGTGTTGGCTTGGTGATTAGGGTGGCTGGCTTGGGATCTTAGGGTCTTGAGTTTGAGGCTGTCGGCCATGAAATTAACTACAAGTGGGGGTTCACTCAGCCTGTCATCCTTCCGAGGTCGGCGAAATGAGCACCAGTGTATCTGTCATCATGAAATGAGTACAGCCATGCCCTCAGCCAATGATGCTACCTGCAGCCTTGTGCTGCATACGAAGGAGGTTGAGATCGAGGTAAAAATTATTCCAGTAGGGGCGGTGGAGAGTTGTGGGGATGGGGGAGTGTGGAAAGAGAGAGGTCGAACCAAAGGATAAAAGCAAAGGGTCATATGACATTAGATCATACCTTACTGAGATGTGTATCGTGTCCCCCTGATATGTTGCCTGTTGAAACACCCCCAGGACCCCACTCTCCATTGAGTTCCCTCAAGGTATCCGGACACAAAACTAACAACACCATCTGCAGGGGCCAGACAGCTGCACGGCGCTTGGGTGACTCTGCAAAAGCATCCACTGCATCGAACACACGCTGAGCTACATCTGGTGGGAGGCATTATGACCGGAAGGTTAGAGCAGGGGAAAAAAATTAAAACCAAACCAAGTAGTTAAGGCAGTATGCAAATTAATGACTCACTTTGCATCCTTATTCTGAGCTCTCATATAGTCTAAGGACACATCATGCATTCTTTTGATCATGTCATGATGATAGTGTTTGTTCTTTGGTGGTCTTCAGAGAACTGCCAATGCACCAACATACATGGCAGTTCAGCAAGGCAGATGGTCTGTCCTACAGTCCACTATCTCCCTCACAAACTGGTCCATCATCTCTTATTGGTTTCTGACATTGACAGTTCCTCAAACCCCTCACTAAACAGACTATCCTTCACCAATTTAACACACAAAAATACACATGCATACGCACATGCGCCAGCACACAAACACACACGCGCGCACACACACACACACACACACACACACACACACACACACACACACACACACGGTTTTCCATACACATGCAAGGTTGTGATTGCACATGCTCATGAATTGTGATGATACATATTATACATAGTATGATATACACACACATTGATGTGATTATGCACATATGCATAATTATAAATATTGTATACAAACATATTATGCATATAATGTATACATATAATACACACACACACACACACACAGACAGATGTACACACACGGATCATTGAAAGGGAAGCATGATAGCCAGGATTTAAACGGTGCTTGTGCAAAAGTCTTTCACCCAAATATTAAACTTCTGATTTTATTGCTACCTCCGCCCCACCACCGAAGGTGAAGGAGGTTCTGTTTTCACCCCTTTCCGTCTGTTTGTTTGTCTGTTTGTTTGTGTGCAGGATATCTCAAAAACTTGTGGACGGATTCGGATTAAATTTTGTGGTCAGGTTGGGTGTGAGACAAGGACGAACCGATTAGATTTTGGTGAGGATCCGGATCAGGCTACTAGAATTTTTTAAGTGATTCTTCACCATTGAGATATATATATATAGCACGACATCTCAAAAAGTTGTGGACGGATTCGGACAAAACTTTGTGGACATGTTGGGTGTGTGATAAGGAAGAATTGATTTAATGTTGGTGAAGATCCGAATCCGAATCTGGATACGAGAGTTATTTAATTTTTCAAGTGATTCTTCACCATTGAGAGATTGGGCCAAAAATGATGCTTCGCAGGATATTTCAAAAATGTATTGGGCCCGATATGTTCTCGTGGATCAGGCATTGCGTGGCGGAGGTACGCGCTCTACCGAGTGCCCTTCTAGTTATGTTTGTTTTAATTTGCAATTTCCATCACAATTAAAAATGAACATTAAAACGACTGTCGGGTTAATAATTCAGTGCTTGCTCTATAAAGAGCAAAATACTGGTTCATTTGTAGTTTGCAACCAAGAGTTCACCTCGTGCACAGCTTGTGACTTGTAAATCGCTGACAAACTGCTTCATAAAGGGTCATCTAAGTATTACGGATGGATGGGGGTGTGAAGGGTCAGTTTGGTGCTTATTCATCATCATTAGGCCTCACGTGCTCGACTAGCTTCCTCCCTTGCTTTCCATCCCCATTTATGTTCTCTCCCTCCTCCTTCCCCTCAAACTGTTTGTTCAAACAATGCAAATGTCCTTTGTATTCATTATCGTACTCAAACTTAAATGTCCCTTATATCATTGTATATATATACTCCTTGTTAATCGTTTTGAGTGATATGTGGTCTGGTTCCTTCCTCCCCATCTCAAGCTCACCTTCCTCCCTGCATAGCTCTTTCCCTTAAAGCCGAATAAATCCAGCAAAAAAATTAACACAAAAATAAATAAATTCTCTCTATGTTCCCTTCTCTCTAATTCCTCGCTTTAAAAATAAATAAATAAACTTCCTCCTGCACCACCCCTCCCTAAATCCTGAAAAAAAAAGGTCTTTACCCTCCCCTCATCTCCAAGTTATTGATTCCTCTTTCATTCCTTATGTGTGCACTGCTTGTCGGTACAACAAGGAATGTTCTATCATTTTCCTCCAAATCTGCTTTTCCGGTTCCCCTCTCTCCCCTCCTGTGCCTTTCTCTCCGTCTTGCTGTCACGCAATCCCTTCATGTTCTAACCCATTTCCCTTTTGCCCTTTCTCGATTCAAAGACCAAAATCTTCCACATCATTGAAAAAAATAAAACAGTGCTATTTATTGTGGGCCTTTACCAGTCTGCAGTGCTTGTGATTATGTGCCCAGGCTGTAACAAGTGTTGTTACCCACCTACTATCCCTTCCATACAGCTGTACTGCCCTCACCACTGTCACACACACACACTCCCATCATTCCCACTCACTAAACCATCAGTCTCTCACGCCCTTCACCTCTTCTCTCTAATGCTCGACACTCCCAGTCTCTGCAGCTTACGCTGTGAATCTCCGACATCAGAGAACTTCGAACTAACTTCTCGGATCTGCCAGGTCGCTTATGCATCTCATGACATCATTTGTATGACAAACCTCTCTCACAAAAGATGTTCCTGACTCATCTGTCTCACTCCTTGGTGACTCCCTCCTACACTTTAATTGACCCAGTTCTTGTTATCGTGGTGGTGTTGCTGTCTATGTTCGTTACTCGCTTCCCCGTTACCCCCTGCCCCTCACCAACCACATGGAGTATTTATAGCTTTGTCTCTCTCTCTCTCTCTCCATAACAACCTCCAGTTTCTGGGTGTGTGGTCCACCATCCACCTAGCTGCGAGTCCATTCCTTCAAACAAGGATTCTCTGCTGTCCTTCCCATCCCTATCTCCATTGCATTGAGGTAGCTATCCAATTCCAATTTAAACTTACCCACTCTTTCCACTGCCACTCCCTTTCCAGGGAGAAAATGCCATGCAGTATCAACTAGTCTCTGAATTAAAGACTCTCTGAGTGATCTCTTCTTTGGTGTCAGGCTACTGCCCCTATCACTGTTCATTTTGCTTAAAAACACAGACTGCATTTTGTTGTATATACCCTTCATTTTATCTTAAACATCTCAATCATATCTCCTCATAACCATCTCCTTTCTAATGTATAAAGTCGTCTCCTTCAGACACTCTTTGTAGCTTAGTCTAGCTAAGCCCAAAATCATTCTAGGTGATATGAACCCTCTCTACGGCAGCTACGTCCTTTCTCAGGTGTGGTGACCAAAACTGCACACAATATTCTAGATGAGCCCTTATTAAATTCCTATACAGTGTTAAAACTACCTCTTTTGATTTTAAATTTATCCTCCTACGAATACAACCTAAATCCCTGCTTGCTTTATCTACAGCTACCTGGCTGGCACTGTGCTGACTGCTTACATCACACCCCCAAACCCCCCCCCCAGACCCGTATCTATTACCACCCCAGATTGTTATGTGTGACACGCTCCAATAGTTTCATGAATCTGATCACCTCCCCACCCCCATCTCTGCTATCCACCTGACCTCCATGCTTTGTGTCATCTGCAAATATATTGTTACGGCTGTGGAAATTCGCATTACACCATGAAGGGCCCGCAGGTGAGATATCTCTAAGTACATGTGTAGTTAGCCCAAACCCGTTGTATAGAGGGAATTTATGTGATCCATCCGGGCTGGACGCTTTGAGTCAGTCGTTTTTCTTTTTCTATCTTTATTTCAAACACACAACATTTCAACAACCACGCCATCCCCATCACAGCGCCAACCACACTGCAACCACGCCACCTCCACCATCTACGCTACTACATCTTCGCCACCACGTCCGCTTCCGAACGGAACAAGGCGCAAGGAGGGAACTGCGAGGATGCGCAGGTTTCCCCGCCTGTTTCTTCCGTTTGACTTCCCCGCGCTTTGGAGGTGGGAGGAGGGCGATGCAGGTCAAAGGTCAGAGGTCAGGTAAAGGAGGGCCTCTTTTGGGGGAATAATTCGCTGGCCCCGAGCCAAAAACTGACTCCCCCGGCCCCGCGACGGAGCGGGGTGGAGGAAAGCGAGAGGGCACGCCCCCTTCGAGAGGCTTCTCCAAGAAGCTCGAAGGAAGGTGGAGCCGAGAACGGGGCGGGGCGAAAGGCGGACCCGCGCGATAAAGACGGACACGGGCGGCGCAAAAAGGCTCCCTAAAAGGCTTCCTCGAGGGCTTCTTCTTCCTCTTCGTCTTGGCTGGTGGTTCGGTTGGTTTTTGTGGAGAGTTGGTCTTCAGGAAGAGGTCCTGTGCCCCGCCTTGGCGAGCGGCCCTGTCACGAAGGCACGGACGGGAGACGCGGCAGCGCCCGTTGCGAGGTGGACCTGTGCGTCCGGACGGGGAGTGCCGGAGAGGGTTCGCCGGCCGCGAGAGAGGTCGGGCCAGGCGCGACCACGCTGACGGTCGCGGGAGAGGACTCACCAGCCATAAAAGGGAAGTCGCGACTTATTTCTTTCTTTTCTTGGGGTTTTTGTGCAATGTCTGTGGGTGGCGCCAGTCTGGCTCAAGTAGTATTGTTTTAAGTGTTGCCGTGTGTACGCGTATTCGGTTGTAGCTCTGCATCGTTTCTTTTGTTACATTTGCTTTTTGTGCATAATTGCTTTAACTGTTATATGTGCATTTTTGACTGTATGGCTGTATATACGTGCTTGTCTGTTGTGTGTGAATAAAAATGCTTGCTTATTGAACTGTTCCCGCTCTGCTTCGTCTCTTCTCCTCTTTTATTGACCCTCCATCTTGCATCACGGAAAGGGGTTCGTAGTGGCTTAATACGCCCGGTAATTAATCGGAACCGTCGAGGCCGACGATAACACCGCTCGGTTATCACTGTAGCACGGAACGGACCGCTTAAGCGGTTCGTGTCCGGAGTCGGCCTGTGCATGGTACGATCGCCTGGTCGACCATCCGCGCAGGTACTTAGGTAGATCGAATTTGGCGAGCAACCCTATCCTGCGCGGGTGGGCAATTGGCACGGTCGTGGTGGGGTTAAACCCCCACCCGTGACTAGTTCCCGGCGTTGTTCCGAGAGGGTCACGACTGAATTGTCCGTCCGGTGGGCGACGTGCCGCGATTCGAGTTACGTGGCCGTTCGCACGCCGGCGGGCGCGAATTCGCAACAATATAAAGCAGACTCTTCACCCCACAATCCAAATTGCTGATGTAAATCATGAATAGTAATGGTCCGAGTACTGATC
>CM068957.1:32057005-32069315 GCA_035128595.1 Eptatretus atami
GTGTGTGTGTGTGTCTGCAACGCGAGGCTCCACAGCACGAACCAGCGCACCGATTTCGATGAAACTTTGCCAAAAGGTGGAATAGATACTGGGAATGTGCGCGTTTGAATTTCGTTGCCTAGCAACCACCCGTTGCTGTGCAGCGGCCGAGAAACCGCGCACACCCGCGTGACCTTCTTTTCCTACTTGTCACCTTCCGTTTTGCTGTCGCGCCGCGCGCTTCGCCTTCCACACTTGGCTTTTCGCCTTTTTGCTCGGAGCCGCTATTTGTTGCGGTTTTCTTTTTCCCTGGTGTCCTTCACCCTCGGGTGCTCTTCCCGTCTTTTTTTCTGCGGGGGCTTCAGGCGGTGGGCGGGCTTATCGGGCAGTGGCAGTGGTTGGTGCCCGTGGGAGTGCGTGGACGTGGGCGTGGCTTTGACACATTTGTGTGGCTCGGCGGCTGTGGTCACCCCTGGGCACGTTTCTCGGGTTTTTCGTGTGTGTGTGTGTGTGTGTTGTGCTGATCTGCCACGCGAGGCTCCCAGCCCGCGCCCCGACATTCGCTGCACCTTTGCCCACATGTGCACGTCTTTGTTGGGCACTCGTGCACGGTTTGACTTTCGTTGCCTGCACCCCGTTGCTGTGCCGAGGCCGCCACACGTACCAGTATTTTCACTCCTTGTTCTTCAGTTTTGACATGTGGCGCACGAGCCTGTTCGGCATTACCCCTTTGCGCTATTTCGACTTTTACTCGAGCGCATTTCTGATTGCAGGTTTTCTTTTTCACTGGTCGTCCTTCCACTCGGTGGTCCTCTTTTCCCGTCATTTTTTTCTGCGGGGTTCGGAGTGGCGGCGCTTGGGCAGTTGGACCATTTGATGCACGTGGCAGTGGCCTGGCACGTGGGCGTGGCGTCGGCCGTGGCGTGGCTTTCTGGCAGACGTGGGAGTGGCTTCTGCACATCTTGTTAAGTGGCTCGCGTGTGGTCACCCAGCAGATTGCAGCGCGTTTCTCGGAGTTTGTCGTGTGTGTGTGTGTGTGTGTGCTGTGTGTGTGTGTGTGTGTGCGTGTGTTGTCTGCACGCGACAGGCTCCCAGCCACCCCAGCCCCGCATTAACTTTTTTCACCATGGTCGTCTTCCCACTAGGGGTCTATTTCGTCTTTTTTTCGCGGACTGCCAGTTGGCACAGCACTCACGCCATCAGGCAATTTGGCCCACGCGCAGGGATTGTCTGTGACGCCGATACCGTCTTGGCCATGACCTCTTGTCGGTGGCTGGTCCGATGCAGCCTCGTATCCGCGCCTTCGCTCTCGCGAAACTCCTCGTCGCCTCCCGGCTTGTTTTAGCCAGCTTTTGCCATTCCTTCCTGTGTTCGCATGCTGCATCACTTTGGCTGGCGGTTCCTGTTGGGGTAATATTGATGTAGTGACGTCGCATTACCCTGCATTTCAATGTTTCCCTTTTTCCCTTGTTTTGCCTTACTTTTTTGTCAGACATCCACGTCAAGTTTTTGGTGCCGTTACTGTCGCTTTATGCCTTCCATTTACTCGCTCGCTCCCCTAGGCATCTGCTATCTCCATAGCTGCGCGCAGTTCATCTACTCAGAGGACTCATACTCTTGCTGCACTCGTGGCGTTGCCTTTAGCCCATCTTTACTTTTTTTACACTTTTTGCCTGTTTTTGCCCTTCCTTTCTTTGTCAGCACCTCCAAGTTAGTTTTTTCTTTCTTCTTTTTTTCTTACCCACGCCTATTTTTTTCTGCTTTCCCTTACCCTCCGTATCTTGCTTTCACCTATTGGATTCCGACCTTACTGCACTGCTTTCTACTAATTCTTCGACCTGTCTTTTCCCACGACTCAATGGTTACAGGCGCAGCATTGGCTGGCTTTGACCCCCACTTCTGGTTATTACCTTTTGGTCAGAGACCCATAAACCTTCCCGACTCGTCTACCTCCCTTTTTTGCCCCCCACGTCCCCCCCCATCCAGTCCCACACCTGCTTTCCGGGCACGCATGTTCGGTCCGTTCCCCTTTGCACTTTACCGTACCGTAGCGTTCCCCCTCTGTCGCAGTAAATGATTACCGTTTAAGCACACGGGAAAGGCCCCCCAGCCCCCACTCTGCTTTTCGTCTACGGTCGTCCCGTACCGTAATGCCTGCCCCCCTTTTCCTCACCTTACCATGCATCATTCCATTTTGGTCTCCTGTGTTTCTTTTTGTTCTGGCTTCCCAACCGCCCCTTCCTGCGCTCGCTGTTGCTGCCACTCCGATGCATATCGTTCTTTACCCTCTCCTTTTCCGTTGGTGGTCGTTGGGGTGGACGCATTTGCCCTCCTGTTCATGCACTAAGTCCACCTGCCTTATCAGTCAAAGCCTTGGGCTACGTGCAGCTGGGTTCCCTGTTGCCGACCGTCAGTGTCCTCATTGCTGTTTCACCACTCCTCCATGGATCGGAAGACGGTAGCTCTCGGCTTTTACTGCAGTTTGTCCGGGCATATGTACCAGTCACTCACGTTGCAGGGAAGGTCATTCCAGCACATCTTTACGTTTGGGTCTTCCCCCACACCCTTACCCCGTTTTGGGGAGGTCCGGCTGCAGTACAGCGCGGTACCCTGCCTCACCTTCCTTCCAGCACATGACTGTTCAACCTTTGCTCCCCCCGACACTTTCACTTTCGTGGTTGTCCCTACCCCTTCCAGCCACTGCATATACACTTGACCGCACCACTCACTAACCACAATGCGCAGAACATCAGAGAGGGGCATCACCATCTCGACTTCCTCTCACGTCATCTCGTCACTCTCCAGTGCCTTGTCACCCATTCCTAGTCGTTCTCCCGCAATGCGACGGTCTGTCGTGCCTCCGTGCCTCTCCCTTTCCATTCCTTTCTCCTTCCCGTTGCACACGGCGCGATTTGGCCGTACATCCGGGTCCCCTTTTGTGCTCGAGCACGATCGCCCAGGCTTCGGCACTGGCCGTCGTGTTTCGCCCCGGGCCCTGCCTTGGCGGTCCACCTCCCGGCCCCAGTCGGAGGTTGCGGTTTCTCCGCTCTGACCTGGTGCAGCACACCACGCTGATCGTGAGCACATGGGTGCGCATTTTCGACACGGCGGTCCCGGTGGTGATTGTGCCTGCGGTTTGGCCGTAACTTTCCATCGGCCGCGCCCCATCTCCACCACTTGGGCTGGAGTGCTTGAGACTGTGATGGCTGCGCGTCGTTGGGTCCGCCATCTCGCGGTCGCATCTGCCGCCGCTCCTGCCCTTGCCGTGGCTGACGGGTTCGAAATTCATCACCATCTGCATTGTCGGGCTCGACCACCCGCGTTGGTGACTGTCCGACCACCGCCACAGCTGTCACTGGAGGCGCTTCTCCACGCAGAGTCTGGGTGCGTCAGCTGGTCCATTGGGCAACGTGCGCTCGTTGGACAGGCACGCTGTTCTGGTGGCCGTCCTCGCCCTCGGGTTACTTGCAGGTGGCCGCCTCGGTAACGACGGTGTGCATGGACGACGCCCTCTTGTGTCTCCTCCGGCGGTTCCGTTCATGACCGCTCGGCCCACATCGATGCCCAGTTGCGCCGGACCACTCTGTCATCGCTGGCCTTCGTTGTCCCCCTGCAGGTCCATCTGCGTGCATCGCGCGTGGCGTGGGTTCGTCAACGATGTCTGGCTCGACACCCGCGGTCGCCATTTGAGGTGAGGGGACCGGTGACTCCGCTTTGGCTTGTTCCTCTTTCTTGGCGAAGGCGCTCCACTGCGCCGGGAGGACAGGGCAGACCACGTGCTCCCTCAGGTGGACGATGACGGCCCCTGCAGGTGGCGTGCATCGGTCGCGCTGGGGTTCGGCAGCATCATTATCCACGTCCTCCCTTGGTCGTTGAGCAGATCGTTTCATTCCGTGCACAGTAACATAGACCCTCACCAGCGTTGCTTCGGATTTGTGCATCCTCTTTTTTGGTAGCGCCGACGCTGTTTTGTTTGGTGTGACGTTTTTGGACTTTGTTCTGCCTCGCCCATCTCCACCCGGACACACACGGAGGCCCACGTACTGGCCCGCCGGATACGAGTCCTTCGGCGCTTCTTTTGAGGACCGCCTTTGTGCTGTTACCTGCTTCGGCCGTGCGGTCTCAGCCCAGGTCCATTCGCTTTCCCCACGGTGGGTACGCCCGCGCCTCGTTGCTGGGCTGCATTCTCTTTGCCCGATACGTGCTCGGTTGGGTGGAGCGTTGTCTGTAAGGGCCGTTTTGTAGGACTTCCTCTGCAGGCGGCCACCCTCTCCACTCAGGCCGACAGGTTACTTACGACACACCCTGAAGTTCAGCACCCGCGGCTAACGCGACGCTTCAGCGGCGGCACGCCGCACCCTTATCGCCAGGTTGGCTCATCTGACCCTCACGGCTCCCGTCCGGTTCGGCATCGATCCGGGACGGCCCGGGACCTGTTTCCAGCTCCCCTCCAACGGCAGGTGTGCCACGCGTTTGTTGCCTCCCCACTGTCTTGTCAACTGGGCGGTTTGTCTCCGCTGAATCGTGCTCCGACCCCACGCTCCCAGCAGCATTGCGACATCTGCCGCCCGCTGGCCGATGTGAGAACTGGAGACTGCACTCGCGCTGCGGGCCACGGTGCCTCTTGTCCTTTCGACCCTGTTTCCCACCCCGGTCAGTTTCTTTCCAGACGACCTTCCCCCGACCCACCCCGCTCCTACGGCCCCACCACACCCCGCCCCGCACCCCCCCCACACACCCACTGGCTCAGCCACGCCCCCCTGCACACTCTCACTGCCATCCTCCACCCCCCGCCACTGCACATCTCCAACTGCACAGTCCCTCACACCCCCCACCCCCCTGCCACTCCACCCCCCCGCCATCCCGCCATCCCCCCACCGCCTCACCACAGCTCACTCCCCACCGCCACCCCACCACCCCACCATGGCCCCTCCCCACCCCCCCCGCTTCAACCCCCGCCCCCGCTCCTCAGCCCCCCCCACCTGCCCCTCTCCATGCACATCCCCCCCCCCCCTTCACCCCGCCTCTCACCACGCCAACCCCCCCTTCACCCACCCGCCTATCCACCCCCCCCCCCCCTTCACCACCGAGCCTTCCCACCAACCACCCCTCTTCCCCCCGCACATCCCCGTCCTCCACATTCACCCCCGCCATATACCCCCACACACCCCCCCCCTGCACAATGCCCCACCTGCCTCCCCCCACACACACACTGCCACTCCCACCCCCATCACCCACCCCCCACACTGACACTCCACCACCACACCCCACACGGCCCACATACCACCCCACGACCACCACTGCCAACTTCCCCGAGCCACCCCCCACCACCACGTAACGGCCCCCCCACCACTACACACTCCTATAACCCAATTTCATCACATGGCACATCCAGGTCGGAGTCTGCCATTCGACGTCCTCACGAGGACTCACGGCCTCGGGTTTGCAGCTTCGCTGCTGGCCTGCCCTCCCCCTACCAGGTGAGCTAGTGAGTCTTTCCCCCCTACACCAGCACCCTGCATTTTACACGTGGTTGGGGGGGCGTGGAGGCGGCCCTGGGCAGGAGTGGGGCGTGGCGAGATCCTGGGGGGGGGGGGCGTGGGAGAGCGCCTGGCGGGGGGGAGTGGGGTGATCTGGGCGGGGGGGTGAGGAGGATCCTTGTGGCAGGGGGGAGTGAGGAGGCTTGGGCACGGGGGGCGTGGCGGGGATCGGGGGGGAGTGAAGAGCGGTCTGGGAGGGGTGAGTGGAGGAGGCTCCTGGAGGGGAGTGCGAGGATCCTGGGGGGGGGGGGAGACTCCTGGGCGGGGCGTGGCGACGGCTCTGGGGGGTGCGTGGGGCGGTCTGGGACAGGGGGGCGTGGGGGCTCCTGGGGGGGGCGTGGCGGCGGCTCGGGGTGGGTGGCGGGGATCCTGGAGGGGGGACGTGGAGGCCGGATTCTGGGGCGGGGGGGGGTCAGCGGAGGATCCGGGCGAGGGGGGCGTGGAGGTAAGCTCTTGGGGGGGTGGCTGTGGGGACGGATCCTGGGGCAGGGGATCTGGGGGGTGGGTGGCGGAGGTTCTGGGCCAGGCGGGCCGCTGCTCATCCCAGGGGTTTGGCAGTGCAGCAGCAGAAAGCGTACAGGGATCATTCTCTTCTTTGTTCCATTCTCGTCTGTGTGTTACCCTTGGTTCTTCCCCCCGCTCGCTCGTACTTCATCCATTGGTGCTTAACCGTTGGTCCCGACCCCTCGGGACCCCTTGTGCGCTGCGGGGCCCTGTTCATCACCCGAGGTGCCCACCCGCGTCGCAGACGTTGTCATGCGCCCGTGAGCGTCATCCGCTCAGCGCGCATATTCCGCGGTGTACTTTGGTTCCGCCACAATCACTCTATCATCACACGCACACCTCATAAGTTGCCCCTATCTTCGTTTCTTGTTGTGTGTGTGTTGTGTCTGTCTGTTTGGTAGTCGATCCACGTCGACCTATTTTTTTTTTGATTACCCTTCTTCTCACCTTTTCCGTCGCTCTGTTTGTCTGCTTCTGTATTTGTTGTCGTTTCGGTCCGTGCTTCCGTTACTCCACTGGGCGCTTTCGCTACCACTTGTGGGCTTCGGTTCCTCCCTGCCCTCGTTGTGTGCCCCTGCGCACACGTTGCTTCTGGACCACCCGGTTAGGCCTAGCCCACGGGCCTTTGATTTTTTTGCACTCTACAACCACTTCTGTTTGTTCGCCAACTCCCCCTCGGGCCCGAGCGCCTGTGGGCATACATTCGCTCTGGTCACATTTCCCAGCCGGACTCCTTCTGCCACTGTGGCGAAGCTCGACTTTGACTGCACCTGGTGACCCTCACCGCGTTCGTTCTCTTCCGGCCTCTGCTGCAGCTCTCCAGACCCTGGTCTGGTACGGTTGGTATGTCCGACGTTATGTGTGAGACGACCCGTTGCTACATGGACCTGTTTCCATCGCCGGCCGCCCACCTCTCAGATATATATTAGCCCCCCCACTCTGCAGCCTCCCCTTTGGAGCGCGAGATCATGCCTTTTTTTTGTGCTTCCTCCGGTATTCCCTCGCACGGGCCTCACTCGCGTGCCGGTTCTCTTGGGTAGGCGACTCCCTGTCCGCCTCAGGTTTTGTTTGTCTGTATGTCTGTCTGTTCGGATCCGTGGCTCGTTATACCTGGCGATTTCGCTGCTTGGTGGTAGGTTCATAGATTGCCTGTTGTGTGCTCAGACCCTTGCTACATGGAGACCCCCCGTTGGCTAGTAACGGCTGACTTTTTGCACTCTTACACATTATTTTTTTCGCAATCCATCGGGCAACGAGCGCTGTGGGCCAGTCCATTCCGTCCCTATTGTCCACCTTTCACGCGAATGCTCTGACCTGTTTGTCGCGATCGCCTTTGCCTGCCCCTGGTCGCACCATACCCACCCCGACTTTGTTATGATAGAGCTCTGAGTCGACTCTACAATGACACCTGGTACTGGTGGTTATGGTATGTCCTCGTTCTGTGTGAGGACACCGTTGCTCTGGCCCCCCTCCGTGCCTTAGCCACGGCCGGACCCTCTCCATGTGGGGGTCTTTTAGCAATCACCAACTCTGCCGGCTTAACCTTGAGTGGACTCCGCCTTTTTTGTGCTTTACTCCTCACGGTCCAGTCGCCACTCGCACGGCCTCGCTCACGGTTTCTTGGGTAGGCGCTATCTCACTGTCTTACGGCTTGTCTGTCTGTCATTCTGTCTGTCCGAGATCGCTTGGTTTGCTCCGATCTGCTGCACTTTTGGTGGGGGTTTTCTATTGATCTAAGTTGTGTTTCCTGATGGCCGTGTGCGCCCTTACGGGCGGAGCCCCGCCCCCCCTGTGTTTTTGGGGGTCGCCGATTTACACATTTGGCGTCTTCTCCTCAGGGGGTTTTGAGTTGCATCTGACAGGGGTTTTCCGGTCTTTGGTTAGCCCATGGCAGCTGCCCCGCGCACACTAGAGCTCGCTTTTTCATTTTCGTCGCCAGTCGGTACTCAGGTCATGCAACACACTTAGACCCGTTTCGACTTTGCTCTCGACGCCCGCCCCCGACTTTGAGCGCTCGGTGCACACATATTTTTTCTGGCTACTCTTGCGGTCTTCCCATACCGTTTTGACCCCACTTTTTGCTTCTACATCTCGTGACCCTTGCCCGTGGCGCCCCCTTCCAGACGTTTGGTTTTTCGCTGATTTCTCCGTTGGATGTGCGAGTGCGCCAAATGCCATTTAGCCCTCTGCGTTTCTTGTTCTAGATGTATCCCGAGGACGTTTTGGCGACCCCACCGGTCCTAATTCTTGCCTTTGACTTTCCAGTTCCCCAGGTCATTTACAGTGTGGGGCAGTGCCCGGGTTTTCCGCACGCCACGCCTCCCCATACACTTGAGCCCGTCATTCTGTTCCTTACTTTTGTCACACCTTGTTTTGTGCCCTTTAGGTTCTGCCCGGTCATTTTTTCGTTTTGCACGACCGCGGGTTTTCGACATTTTGCAGCTCTCCCTGGTCACTCGTACATCATGGTTGATCTTTTTTCTTGTCCCATTATCAGCTTGTGTCCTCCTTGCCTCTGCCAACATCTCATCGTCACATCCGCTCGTGACCCATCGTCGTCTTTCAGCCTTGTTCTACTTTCATCGCTTTTCCCTTTTCTCTTGTGGTACGATCCGCACGAGCGGTCAGAGAGGGAGGGGGGAGGGCGACCAGAGCGGAGCGGAACGACGCGCGAGGACGCGGGAGGGGGGAGGGAGGGGGCGGGAGCGAAAGGTCGAGAGCGAGAGAGCGAGAGAGAAGAGACGGAGAAGAGGACGGGGAGAGAAGGGGCGGGGGAGAAAGAGAGACGGTAGGAGAGGGGAGGGGGAGAGGAGAGAGAGACAAGAGAGAGAGAGAGGGAGGGGAGAAGAGAGAGAACAGAAGAGGAAGAGAGGGGACGAGAGAGGGAGAGGGGGAAGGAGGGCGAGAGGGAGAGAGGGGGAGGAAAGGAGGGGGAGTGGGAGACGAGAGGGAAGAGGAGGGGGGGAGAGAGAGCGAGGGGGGGAGGGAGGGAGGGGGAGAGAGAGAGAGAGAGAGAGAGAGAGAGAGAGAGAGAGAGAGAGCGAGAGAGAGGAGAGAAGGAGAGAGAGGAGAGAAGAGAGAGAGTGATTTCCTTCAGTTGGGAATGTTTACTCGTTCGAGGTGAAAGTAGAAAAACGGGGTTTAATGTCCAGTCCGTCCCTCTCAGCAATTATCAGTTGATGATCGTAGGAAATCTGGAAGTATGACCAAACCCGAGTCGAGTAAACTGAACGAACCCGCACTCCGCACACTCACATGAATCGTGTTGCAGGTGGATTCAGACATCATCACAGACGAACGGTTCTTCTTCCTCAGCGCATTAGTAAACGATTGGAAAAAGGCCCGAGGGATAGCTGGACAGGTCATTTGCGCCGCACACGAGAGAGAAAAGTATTCTAACGTTTCGCGTACGAATCTGGGTTTGTTAACCCATAGCGATGTGTGAGCATGTAACGAGTGTTTGTTAAACGATTGAGTGGCGGGCTTTTGGATAAAGAAGATACGGAATGATGAAGCGGCTGTAAACTATGCATTTGCTTGCTGGTACTACTACCATGTCATGATACAGCTGCCAGCCGAAGACAGCATCTACCACATCGACTATAGACTATATACTGCCGTGAATGGCCTGTGGCGTTCTGTTTAGTGCATCGACACCAAAGAGCCATGCCGTGTGCCAGCATCATGATCGGACATCCGGACAGGTCGTGGTTCTCCGGTCTTGTCCCGCCTCCTGTTGCTCCTTGCACCTCTACATCTTCCGTGCTTTCGTCTTTCCAGTTTTGCAACGAATCACACGTCCATATTAACCCCGCTTTCTGGGGTGAAACTACTAAATCGGGATTTTGCGCTCTCACCTCCTCCATCGTTCGTTCTTCCCACCGATGGAACAACTTCCACATCTCTCATCTCATTCTCCTCCAGGCTCCAAGACGGCTCTTCCCTCAACCATCTCAGAGTGCTCCACCTCAAACACGATCTGGTCTACGTTCGTTATCATCTTGTGCCAGACATGCCATCCCTCCCCTGCTCCCCATTGAATATTTAATATATTACATTTCACCAATGAATATTTACATAAATTGGGTAAAAGATCGGTGGATGTAATGTACCTGAGGCAAGTTGTGAGGTGGCTGGAGATGGGAAGGAAAATGAGGCGAGCTCACGCATTGATGGAATTCAATGGAGGGATATAGATATAAATTTAACGAGGTGTGTTGATGCAACGCAGGCACGATGGCAGATGGGCAATTCACGAGTTCCACGTTTTAATTAATTTGCAATATCAAACACGCGATTTTTAACACGGGTCAGTGGGAAATCGAGATTTTGTCCGATCTGCGCGGAAGCAATTTTACGAGTAAATGATGTTCGGATGAAGATGAGTAGGTTTTTGAGTGATGCAGTGGGAAAAACGTGTGAGTATCCGAATGCGGTCAGGGGGGCGGAGTCAAGGCAACGGCTATCTCTCAAGTACTTCACTGGATTTGCCGAGAAAAGAAATCGTGGCTCGAAATACAGGTGGCTTTAAAACGTGCACGTTCTTTTGTATCTTTAGCTGTACCTTCGTACGTCGACGTTGTCGGTTTCCTTCTGTGATCCACAATTAATCGAACCGAATTAGAAGAGGCGTCGTCGTCGTTTGTCTGCGGTAAGGAACCGGGGTTTTACGGCAGATTGAAGAATGTTTTTCTGAGGGTTTCGCTTTGGGGTTAAATGTTCTCATGTGGTGAAATTCCCGCAAACTATTCAACTCAAAAGTTGTTATCATGGGAAAAAACGGTTAAACTATCCAGAGCTGAGCAGAGTCCGACTATAAATTTACTTCTCCACAGGAAATTTCGGAATAATGATGTCTAACGTTTGAGGAAACGCCTCAGGATTGTCACTGAGAGGAAAATCAGGTTAATTTAATCCCATGAGGAAGGAGAACGACAATAATTTACTTTCTCCGACAGAAATTCGGGAATATCGAAGCTACTTGAGGAAAACCGTCAGGATTTGTACGGAGAGGAAAATCGGTTAGATTTATCCGGAATGTCGAGCAGAGTCCGATATAATTTCTTTCTACAGGAAATGGGAATATTGAGCGCTACTTGAGAAAACGCTCAGGATTGTCACCAACATGATCTCCAAAGAGAATTGAAGATTTTGAAAATCTTTGTGACGGATTTTACAACACAATGTAATACACAAAATTGTTTCCGATGACAAATCAATTGAGGATATCGAACGGACCAAGTTAAAAATGGGGTGAAACGCCCCGAGCAACTGAAAACCTCGCTCGTCTTGTGATACATTCAGATCTTCTTATAACAATGGACCATGTAGCCTGGAAATCGTTGAATTCCCCGTGAAATAGTTCAGCTTGGTACTGTACTTTGGCTGGTGGGAACGATTGCCGAAAATGGTTACTTTCTCTTCGGAGAAACGAAACACTGAGTCGTAGAGATTAATACAGAACAGGGAGTAAAAGTATCACGGCTGGGGATTAAACTACGAGTGAAAGGAAAAGACGTGGCGATTACCGTTGTCCAGTGATATCTCGCACGTATGATGCATGTGACATAATTGTATCTCCTCTTTCTCGTCCTTCCTCATCTCTCTTCTACTCTCTTTCTTCTCTCTCTGTCTCTCTCTCTCTATCTCTCTTCTCTATCATCTCTCTCTCCTCTCCATCTTCTCTTCTCCTATGTTCGTCTTCTCTCTCTCTCTTCTCTTCTCTCTCTGCTTCTCTCGTCTCTCTCTCTCTCTCTCTCTCTTCTCTCTCTCTCTCTCTTTCTTTCTCCTCTCTTCTGTCTTCCTCTTCTCTCTCTCTCTCATCGTGTCTCTCTTCTTCTCTCTCTCCTATCCTCTTCTTCTCTCTTGTCATCCGTCTTTATCTCTCTCTCTCTCACTTCCTCATCATCTATCACCGTCATCTTCCTCTCTCTCCATCTCCTCCTTCTCCCTAACGCGCTCTGGTTCATCACTCTCTCTCGTCATCTTCAAATCTCTCTCATCTCTCATCTCTTTTCTTCTCTTTTCTCTGTCCTCCTCTGTCTTCTCTTCTCATCTGTCAATTCCTCTCTCTCTCTCTCTCTTCTCTCTCCTCTCTCCCTGTCTTGTCTCTCCTCTGTCTCCTGTCCTTCTCTCCTCTCTCTCGTCTCTCTGTCTCTCTCTGATTTTCTCTCTCTTCTCTCTGCTCCTTCCACCTCTCTCACACACCCCTTCCCTGTTCTGTTCTCTCTCTCTCTCTCTCTCTTCTTTTCTCTCTCCCCTCTCTCATAACTCCTCTCTCTCTTTAC
>CM068957.1:32098413-32140937 GCA_035128595.1 Eptatretus atami
GGTGGGCTTGGGATCCTAGGATCCTGAGTTCAAATTCCACTCGGCTGTTGAATTAATACCAGGTGGGGTTGAGTCTGCATGTCATCCTTCCGAGGTCGGCAAACGTACCAATGGTGAAAATTTTGTCTCAATCGGACAAGCGGTTGCGGCAAAAAACACGAAAGTTCTGTGCGGACAAAAAACAGACAGACAGACAGAAAGACAAACAAACAAACAGACCCAAATACAATATCCTCTCTTTCGGCGAGTGTAAATGTGGAATAGTCAAAACCTTAACTGAGAACAATGTGCCATAAACAAGGTCAAAGCTCAGTAATTTTTCTTTGGAAATCGTGTGGAAAATTCAAGTGGAATTTTCTCGCATTAGTCAGTAATCATCAAACCACACATGGTGCACCTGCTGCAGGTAAAAGACATTGCTTTTGGTATTCATAAGCATGAAGGATATCAAGGATGTTTTAGTCACAGAGCAATTTGACACCGTATCTTACCGTGTGGATATGCGGTTGAAAATCACACCAAAGTGGTTACATGACAACGAGAACATGACTCGTGATGCTGAAGCCCGAAGCTGGGGATAGAAGCTCACTCCTAGACCCAGTGGACCCCCCTGTGCCCCACAACTCCCCACACCTCCCCCACCGCCTACCCCTCCCTCGCGGGGGAGATGCAGGAAATGGCAGATCTCGGGTAAAAGTTGCTTCACCAACGTTGACTCATCCAGCCGTGAAGGTTCTCGTGGCTGCTGGAAATGCGAGAGAAAGGCAAGGAAAAGCAAGTGAACGCTCGGCTCCAGAAAAAGAAGACAGGATAAACAATAAATTTAATCAAGGGGTGATATGTGTGAGGAATTAATGGCAACTGTGTGCATGTACATCCGAAAAGAGGGTCTTTTCAATACAGTTGTCGTGACTCATGGTGGAGACAGACATACTGTATTTGGAGTTTCCCTCCCATATCCATTTGTTCTTCATAATCGTCCACCACAATTGAAAAAAAAAAAATAAGTTGCCAACTGAACTTTCTTTCGGTCTGCAGGAAACCCATGCTCCTCAAAGAATGACGAGCCTCGCTGGGATCGAAGTCCAACGTTTTCGTCAAAATTTGATGCAAAATCCTTTTCCAGGAGGGAGAAAAATTTCACCAAAACGGCATATACTGTATAATAAATCGATGGGCCCTTTGACATATCACCATTTGATAATTCAATTTGAACACATCAGTGTCCACATAACTTGCCACCATGACTCCTACTTCCCCTAGTTTCCCAGTCCTTACACCAGCAAGGCATTTCTCCAATGTATCCAGAATTGAAAGCTGTGAAAGTTGCAGGTTCCTCTCCCACTCGGCTCCCCCTCCTTGCGTCCGTTTACCCTGCACACGGCACATGGGCACGTATTAACACAGACTTTTTCACCACAGAGTGGCATTTTCACCTCTAGAACACTCAACTGCAGAATCCATTTGGCCAGGTCGAAAGTAGACTTTAGTCCAAATACATGCCAGATGACCTCATGGTATTCCCGTTTGGCAGTGCCTCAAGCCCATTGTTCATGGGATTGTTGTTGCCGTTGTTGGTCTACGTCACTCCAATCCTATCAAATCTCATACCAGCTCATCACCAGTCCTTGACAGGAATATGTGCTGTTATGGAATAATTTACTAGTCCGTCACATTATATAGAAATTGTGACTTTTATTGTTCATTACTCATTCAGGTATTTCAAACGAGTTGAAAATGTAAAGCAGGCATCACAGGTATAACATGAAAAACCAGGTTGAACAGTTTACATTTTATATCCCACTGATAGGTCGGATCTGCATCCAGACCATCGGCTTGTTCTTGTCACCTATCCAACTCATCCACTGAGTTTCATCCGAATCCGTCCATAACTTTTTTGAGATATCGTGCTATATATCGTTCTTGGCCCTATGTCTCAGTATTGAAGAATCACTAAAACATTTCAGATCTGGATCCCGATCTTCAACAAAATCAAATCAATTCAATTCATCCTTGTTACCCACACAACCTGTCCACAAAATTTCGTCCGAATCCGTCCATAACTTTTTCAGATATCCTGCTCACAGAGACAGACAGACAAACAGACAGGAGTAAAAACATAACCTCCGTACACCTCCGGTGGCAGAGGTAACCAAAACGCTCTGATGGTTGGAGGCATCCGTAATCGATAAGTTCACGAAATATAAAAGCGAAGTGAGTCAACAATGGACAAAAGAACATCGTGAAAGATATTTCAATCTGGTAACCGAGCATCACGAGTTATGCACTCAATGGGAATGCTAAAAAGGGCGACCATTTTTAAAATGCCTTTTAAAATCTTCCAATTTAATCCTCACCAGGAATGTATTCGATTTCCCAAGAGAACAAGAAAAAGCAACAACACTCAATCGCATCACTCCAAGCGAAGCAAAGTCGTGAGGACTCACACTGGAACACACCATTCATCTCACACAACGAGAGTCCTTACTGCATGGTTGACGGTTTTGAGGATGGTCGTGAGGCCGCTCGCCACCAGGCTGAACTTGTGCTGCGAAATGATGACCAAACACTCTTTGCTGTGTTCCAGCCCCACCTTGCTATGCCCACTCACCTGCCCAGTTCGCATAGGCAACTGTAAAAGGGAGAAAGCAATAAATCGATAAATCAATAAATGGATAAATCAAACACAGGGATGTTGGGGGTTGGGTTCGGAAGTAACACTTTGGTGAAAAAAAAGGAAAATAAATAAATACACAGAGGGGATGTTGCATTAACTTTGCACAAAAACTCACAAACAGGCCCAGTTCAGGTGATCTTCACAGGAGTGGGGGGGGGGGGGAAACCCAAAAACATTCAAATGTCAATGAAATGGAGAGAAGAGAAGAAGAAATCCAGCAATGAGCAACAGTCCTGATACCTTCCAACAAAGGCCCAAGGGTCATGTGCAGAGTAACCACAACCCACGTAAGCGGCAACCATGCCTCTTTCGTGCAGTAACCACAACTGATGTGCATGGTAACCACCACAATCCATGAATGCATCAACCCCGGTCAGCGGCATGCACGCAAGCCCTGGCCAATGGTGCACAGGTGCACAAACATCAGCCAATGGAGACCGCATGTGCACACCGTACCCAGGCAGGTGCATGACCGTGCACACATACCCGCCAGAAGCGCTGCGTACGCGGGTCGCGGCGAGGTGTGTGGCAACCATGGGTCGTGGCGCATGCGGTACACAGCAAGGCACACAAAGCGCCCGTAGGTCACAGCAAGGCACACACGCGCAACGCTTCCGCAGCAAAGCACCCACACACAACACTCCTGCAGCGTGGCGCCCACGTATTGCAAAGAGCATGTGCACAATGCCCATGGGAAACGGCCCTCGAGGGTCACGGCGCATGCAGGCCATGGTGATGTGCACAGCACCCATGGGACGTGGAGAAGGGCACACGCTCGACGCCCGTAACATGGTGGATGCAGGTCACGGCAGATGCGAGACATGGCTCAGTGCACAAGGAGCGCACGACGCCACAGCGTCGTGTGGCACGCACGCGGCGCCAGAAGGCCGTGGCGGCACACACGCGCGGCACCAGAGGGTTGCACCGGAGCACGCGTGCGGCGCCAGAGGGTGGCACTGGAGCACACGCGCGGCGCCAGAGTGCGGCGCCAGAGGTCACACGGCGCACGCGTGAGGCGCAGGGAGTCGCGGCGGGCACGCGGCGCGCGCGAGGGGGTCGCATGGGAGCACGCGCAGGGTGCCAGGGGGTCGCGGCAGCGCACACGCTCGGTGCCAGAGGTCGCGGGCGGTGCACAAGCGCGGCGCCAGGGGTCGCATGGGAGCACGCACGCGGCGCCAGGGGTCGCATGGAGCACGCACGCGGCGGCAGGGGGTCGCACAGCGCACACGTGCGGCATCAGGGGGTGGCGGCGCATGCTCAAGGCACAGGGAGTCGTGGCGGCGTGCGGCAGCCGCGCGCCAGGGGTTGCGGTGGCGACACAGTCAGGGAGTCGCGGCGGCGCCAGGGGTCGCGGCGGTGCCAGTGGTCGCAGCGGCATGCACTTGGCGTCAGGGGGTCGCGGCGGCGCATGCACTTGGCGTCAGGGGTTGCGGCGGCGCGTGGCGTAGGGGTCGCGGCGGCGCGCGGCACCAGGGGTCGTGCGGCGCGCACACGGCGTCAGGGGGTCGCGGCGGCGCTAGGAGGTCGCAGCGGCGCGCGGCACCAGGGGGTCGCGGCGGCGCGCGGCATCAGGGGTTGCGGCGGCGCACACGGCGTCAGGAGGTCGCGGCGGCGCCAAGGGGTCGCGGCGGTGCCAGTGGTCGCGGCGGTGCCAGGGGGTCGCGGCGGTGCATGCACTTGGCGTCAGGGGGTGCGGCGGCGGCGCGGCGCAGGGGGTCGCGGCGGCGCACACGGCGTCAGGGGTCGCGGCGGTGCACGCGCGTGGTGTCAGGGGGTCGCGGCGGTGTACGCGCGTGGTGTCAGGGGTCGCGGCGGCGCCAGGGGGTCGCGGCGGCAGGGGGGGCGCGGCGGCGCACACGGCGTCAGGGGGTCGCGGCGGCGCACACGGCGTCAGGGGGTCGCGGCGGCGCTCGAGGGTCATGAGCCTGCGGGTGACGGCGCAGCACCTCTCACAACGTCAGGATCTCACTACTCCTGTTGCTTCCTATCTTCCCACAGATTTGCTCCATCCACCATCACGACACTCCCAATTGCAAGCAATCAAAGACAAATGTGCAAAGATCTGTGTGAAGAGTTTAAGAAAGAGCATCAGGATGCAAAAATAGATAAAAGAGAGGAGAGATCATAACGGGCCTTCGGCGCAGACCTGCTCGTCAAAGCGTTGTATCACAGCATTTACCCACTCCACAGGCTTGTGAGCGGCCATCACTACAGTCTTCGTTTGTCTTCCTCTGTGGCCCAACCTTTCGCTCTTTCCCTTTTTACCTCTCCTCTCCTCCTCCTCCTCCTCTCCCTCCTCTCCACCTCCTCCTCCTCCTCTCCCTCTCCCTCTCTTGCCGTCACACACTACCTTCCTCGCTCTTTTCTCTCAGCCATCTTCCTTTCTGAGAGAAACTCAACTGTTTCATTTTACTTCACAATATTTCGTCATTTCTTCCGAGCCCATAAGAAGTCTCCAAGCATGCAAACGAAAACGGTATGGATGAAAATTGTTTGGGAATTAAAGCGAAAGAGAGAGGAAAATGACGTCATTCCGCCTACGTGTTTCAGACGTCGTGGGCGTGTTTAATATGTTTCGGAGGCGCGTTTTGTGCCGTCGTGGGCGTGTTTTGCGTGCTCGAAGACGCGTTCCTCCCTTAGTGGGCGTGTTTTCGTGCAATCGTGGGCGTGTTTCCCTTAAATCGTGGGCGTGTTTTCGTGCAATCGTGGGCGTGTCTTTCGACGCAAGGAGGCAGGTTCATCGTGTGGTGGGCGTGGTTTCAGACGATCCGTGGGCGTGTTTTGTACGACAAAAGCGTGTTGCACAGTAGCTCGTTTTACCAAGCCCTTGATAATCCAAGTTAAACTCTTCTTTGCTCTCTCACCATATTTTTCTTTTCTCAATTTGCCACTGTTAGTGCGTCCGTAATAAATGGACAGGTTCTTTCTTATTGCCCAAAGTCAGATGAAGAAAGATTTGAGTGTGTAAAATTTTCTCCGTCCGTTTACTAAACTAGTACGTGCCCGTAAAAAAAAATAAAAAATAAAAAAAAAAATTTAAAATAATATTCAAACCGCGAGCAAGAAAAACAACAACCAAACAGGCCGTTCTTCCTTCTCGCGTGCCGTACGTGCATGGCCCGGAAGTTCGCATATCGCAGTTACGATATTCGCAATTTAGTTTTAATGGCCAATTATTCAATTAGCCCAACGTATTTTGCCTTTCGCAATGTCGTCGCAAGAGAAAACAAAAAGAGAAGAGAAGAGAGGAACAAAAAATTACTTCCTGGTTCGGAGCACAACCAGCTCACTCTGATGTTACGAAATTTATGCACCGCAATATGAAACGATCATAACTTGGGGCATTGTGTTTATCTATAAATGCGCATAAAAATCGAGAAATTATTAGAATACACAAGTCATCACTCTCCGGAAGCCCGTACGTTGTAACCCGTAATGGGGAACGTGACTGAGCTTCCTTCCCCCATCGGCCACGCCCACGCAACAACGTGTCTTGTATTGGTTGGTAAAAAATGGCCATAACTTGGGAACCACTTGTCCGATTAATATCAAACCTTGAAAAGGCACATCCACAGGTCCCCAGCAATATTACCTGGCAAGTTTCAATGAGATCGGACAGTGGTTGCGAGAAACAGCGGTCACAACACACACACACACACACACACACACACACACACACAACACACACATTGCTGGATATAGATAGATAATGAAAACAAATCGGACAGCCACAGTCACCAAGACTAAACACCGAATGCCTCCCTCCGGGAACCAAGAAAAGCTGAATGATCCAGATGGACACCTGGTCGTCACTGAAAAGCAGGTCCTTGTCACGGGGAGGAGGTGGATGATGAAGAAACCCTCCTCAAAATCGGACTCAATGAGCCATATATTTAGTAGGTGTTCACAAAAATTTACAGTTTTCTCAGACAGTGGGTGTGATTGAGTTTGTTGTGTACTTTTGATCGGTGCCAACTTGTTAGTACGTTTCCATCATGAACTTTGTTCCATTTCCTTGTCCAACCAATGGCAGTAGTGTAGGCGTGGTTTACTCATCTGCTTTCCAACCAATCATTTTGCCCCACACTACTATCGAGTTCTTGAACCTCCCTCTCGGGGGACGGACATTGGGGAAGGTTTAAACGGAAGAGTGACCGCTTTCCTGTCTGGCAGTTCACATTTTACACCTTCGTGGAAATAACTCACAGACTTGAGTTTCACTGGAGTTAAACAAAAGTTCACTGGAGTTCACTGGAGTTAAACAAAAGTTCACTGGAGTTCACTGGAGTTCACTGGAGTGAAACCGCATATCGCAGCTCCATGTTCACGATGCATTTCCTCTCTTGGAACCACAGAGCTTCGTATCACGTGGTCGTGACTCTATCTTCAGTGGGTTTTCATTCCTTTCAACCGTGGGACTACGATCATCGCACCCTTTTTAGTGAGCAGCTTATTCCTACGTGCATTGCCCATTGATGACACCCGAGTCACTGAGTGGATCATATTATTTTGTGGACACGACGCCTGATTAGCCCACAAGTGATACACCGTTTCTTGCTTCTTATTGAACTTGTGACCTGTATTCACCCTCACTCAAGCTTAACGGCTTATGGGACACCGCTCAGACTGGACGAAGTCATCAACCACCTTTAGCGGTGAGTAGAAGTCGACAACTCCATTTTCTATATTGGTGACCCCGACGTGATTACTTGTTGTCATGTCTGTCAAAGTTACGTGCAACGATGACGTCCACCAAGGTGCATCTGCTAAGCTACCCACTGTCACCAGTAGGAGCCGTTAGTTTAAAACTCCCTCCCTTCTGGCCCACCGATCCCACATTGTGGTTTGCGCAAGTTGAAGTGCAGTTCCGGACCAGTCATGTCACCACCGAGAATACACGCTTCACCTCTATGTTGTTTGATTTCTCCAGCCACAAATAGCGCAATATGTGAGGGATCTCCAAATTGCTCCTCCAGCCTCGGAATGTTATGCCAAACTCAAGGCTGAGCTCATCAGGCCCACTTCAGCTGCAGAGTAAAAGAGGAGACCACACCGACTACTCATTTCTGAAAAGCTTGCTGAGAGGAAACCCTCTCAGTTTTTGCGAAGGATGAGACAGCTGCTTGGGGTCATTACATTGGAGAATACCACCGTAAAACAGCTGTTTCTCCAGACTTCCCACCAACGTCCAACTGATCTTGGTCTCAACTAAAGAGGTTGTTGAGATCAAGCAATTGGTGGACCTCGCCGACAAGATCAGAGAAGTCTCTTCTCCTTTGTCCTCCACGACGCATATCGGAGCCATTTTAAAACCTCAACAGCAACTTGCATCTCAACCAGACCAAGTCCGCACCTTGGCCACCCAGGTTGAGAACTTTACCAGACAGGTACAAGCTCTCATGACACAACTACAGGAGGAAAGGGAGAGGAGGAGAAGCATAGGGTGTGGTCTATCTAGAAATCGATCAAGAGGACACAATCCCAGCTCAAGCGCTCACCAACACGCTGAACAGATGTGCTGGTACCATTGGAAGCTTGGAGAAAAGACTCACAAATGCATCACTCCATGCTCATACCAGTCCTGCCCTTCGGAGGAGGAAACTCCAATGCTAGTGACTAGCGGTAACAAGTCAGTCTGGCAGTGACACATCTCGTCGCCTTTTCTACATAACCGACAAGGGAACAGGGGTACCAGGTTTCTAGTGGATACTGGTGCTGAAGTATTTTACCATCTTTTCACAAAAGCAAAGGCCAGCCTACATCAATCCAGCTGGAGGCAGTGAATCACTCACCATCACACATATGGGGGGGGGGGGGCGGCAGGAGAGTCTTTAGCGCTGGATCTTGGACTGTGGCGAGTATTTCGATGGGTATTCATAGTTGCTGTGTTGCCAAAACCCATCATCAGGGCTGATTTTCTTTTCCAGTTTGGCCTTCCAGTGGATGTCAAACATCACAAGCTCAATGACACCATGACTAGCCTTACTGTTACTGTGCGGGGGATCATCAACCATACACCCTCCACCAGCCCCATGTTAGTGAAAGCTACAACTCCTTCATGTTATGATACCCTCCTTCGTGAACACCCAGATATTGCTCATCTAGTACACAGGGATAGTGAGATCAAGTACTCAACCACTCACCACACAGTAACTCGTGGACCTCCAGTTGCAGGACGACCACGGCGTCTTGCCCGAGATCGTCTGAAAATCGCCAAGTCAGAGTTCGAGCACATGCTTGAACTCGGCATCATACGACAATCTGACAGCAACTGGTCTTCCTCCTTGCATATGCTACCGAAGAAATCACCGGGTGACTGGCAGCCCTATGGTGACTACTGTGCACTTAACGAACGCACCGTTCCTGATCGCTATCCAATTTCCCATTTGCAGGATTTTTCATCCTCCCTCGAAGGTGCATGCGTTTTCTTCAAGATAGACCTCGTTACAACATATCACCAAATACCAGTAGAGCCGACTGACATACACAAAACAGACATCACAACACCTTTTGGTCTCGAGTTGTGTAATGTTGCGCAGACGTTTTGCAGGTTGATCAATGATGTCATCTGTCGTCTCCCTTTCTTCTACACTTACCTTGATGATCTGCAGGTAGCAAGCCCCACAGAGGAAGAACACGAGACACACCTCCGATTACTTTTCGAGCACCTTGCTAAGTATGGCATTGTCATCAATCCCAGCAACTAGCTTGGGGTGCTGTCACTCACCTTCCTCAGCCACGTTGCAGCCAAACATAGTATCTATCCACTGGAGGAGAAAGTCAAGACCATACAAGCCTCTCCTGCACCCACATCACTGTGCAAGTTGAGGGAGTTTCTTGGCCTTATGTTAATAGTTTTACAGGCGTTTCATCCCTAACAGTGCAGACGTATTGTTGTGGGGCCGGGTATCGTGGCGAGCACGACGCTACAGGGAGCAGTAGAGTCGGCTCCACCGAACACACCGGAATTTAGGTCTGACCCTCGGATAAGTCCGGAAGGCACGGGTCCCTTACAGGACCATGAATTGCCAATATTCGACGACAGTGGAGTAGGGTCAATTGCCAAACTTCAATATCCTAATTACCACGCGGCAAAGCTACGGGAATTCACACCCTCGACAGACCTCGAGCGGGACGAGCCGTTCGACCGTGTGTAACCCGAGCGGAGGTTACCAAGGCCAGTCTGTCCAAATGAACAATTTACTGCCTACTATTTCTCAACACACACCGTGCCAAGCCAATGAAGAAACACAGAAACGAGCTGGAACATTTAACAAAAGGGTATTTATTTATAGGGGAGGGAGGGACATGCAAGAAGGCGAGAATATAAGGAAATGTACAATGAAAAGAAAACACTTAACAGCTCTACTTAACAGACGGGGCCCACGGACACACACACACACACACACACACAAAAGGAATGGACCCGTGGGTCTTTATTGATACCCCAGCTCGGGAAGGGAGCTGGAGGTAAGAGACTGGCTTGGACCTTCCCGCTTCGTGCGGTTCTCGACGATGCGGCCGGCGGGACTCAAACCCGCAACACGATGCGCTCCAAGCACCAGGTACGGAGGATAGCGTCGGGCGCTGGCACGCTCCACCGGCAAAAACAGCGACATTCATGCGGGGAGACCCTCTCAGCCTCAACCAATGAACCTCTGACTCTCAGTGGGTCGCCCCACACACGATTATATCTTTCTCTTCACAGGTGGGAGGGATCCGTCTCGTTCATTCCCTCATTGGACAGGCTGTTGGGCGATCTCCCGGCTGCCGAGATTGGTCGGGGGAGGTGCTCATGTCTCCGCCCTCGACCAGGAAGTCGAGCAGCAACATGTTGCGTTGGCTCCCCATTGGCCGAGAGGCGCAGACGTGCTCGCACCCCTCCGATTGGCTGAGAGGGGCGCCATGCCCGTATTTGGAGCGAAATCCAAGATGCCAAATCCAAGGAAGCCCCGCCTGGCACATTGGACTCCGCCCACGGCTGTGCTTGACACGCATGCGCGTGGGGAGCGTGGTGAAGAAGCAAAGATGGGCGTTGTTGTCGTTGTTGTTGGTGGTGAAAAAGCGAAGATGGGCGTTGTTGTCGTTGTTGTTGGTGGGTGTAAAAATCCTAACTATAAAATAATTCACAGCACACGTACAATTAATCACCCAATAAACATAGGACGGGACCCTACCTAGAAACACATACCGATATAACTGATCTATAGGACCTGGCCTTTGTGTGCAGTAAGCTTCCAAATTCGCAACAGTATGTCAGCCGGTTGACAAACTACGTAACAAGAATAAGAAAAATCAGCCTATCACCCTCGATGAAAAAGAATTGTTTGCCTTCGAAGAGGTGAAAGTGAGGTTGGCTGAGGCCACAATTCTTGTTCGTCCCAAGGCTGAAGCACCACTATGCCTCTATCGATGCATTGGACGTAGGAGTGGGAAGACTTTAGCAGCAAAATGTAGACGACGTCTGGAAACCACTCTCCTTTTTCTCAAAGCATTTTCAACCTGCAGAGACCAGATACAGCACGTTTGAGAGAGAACCTCAAGCAGCCTACATGGGTGTCAAACACTTTTGGCATATGCTAGAAGGGAGACCATTCTCTATGTATACGGACCACAAGCCATTCATTGACTTGTGCTCTCAAGTCAGAGCTTGATTGTCACTCTCCAAGAGAAGTACGGCATCTTGATTTCATCTCCCAGTTCATAACAGACTTGAGGCACGTCAGTGGCAAAAACAACTTTGCAGCAGATGCACTCTCCGGAGTTGACGTAAATGCTCTGGATGCATCTAACATCATCGGTTTCACTACCATAGTTGAAGCCCAACACCATGATGAGGAGCTACTGAGGCTGCGAACCAATTTAACATCATTTCAACTCAGAAGTACCACTCCCCACTTCTGAGGGTAGGATTGTCTGTGACGTTTCCACAGGTGATCCTCACCATTATGTCCCTAGCGAGTAACGATGTGCAGTTTTTGACGCTCTACAGTCTACACAATTTGTCTCAACCTGGCATCAGAGCCACGCAACATTTAGTGACAGCATTTTGTCTGGCAGGGAGTCAATTGTGACGTCAAAGACTGGTCCAGAACCTGCATAGCATGTCAGGTATCCAAAATACATTGACACATCAGCTCTCCTCTTGGCACGTCTTCTACACCAGGCACCAGATTCAACCACGATCACATTGATCTCGTTGGACCTCCACCTCGATCAGACAGCAATACATACGAGCTCATATGCATTGATCGTTTTACTCATTGAGTGGTTGCAATACCCATCCCTGACCAGACAGCAGAGACAGTAGCATAAGCATTCATCTCACATTGGGTAGCTGTGTTCAAGTGCACCCTCAACAATAACCACAGACCGAGGTCGTCTGTTTGAATTGGCATTTTTCCAAGCTCTCTCTGATATACATGGCAGGAGGAGAACCCAAACCACAGCTTATCACCCGTCACCTAATTGGCTCAAGGAACGATTAATTGGTGAGTTTTCAGAGTTGAAAGCACCTCTGAAAGCCTATGTAAATACAATATGGATGGAGAGTCTTCCTCTTGTCTTGCTAGGTATCCGAACTGCGGTTAAGTCCGACCTAGGGTGCTGTGCTGCTGAGTTAGTCTTTGGCACAACTCTCAAGTTGCTAGGACAGTTGTGACACCGAGTCAGTTTAATCACGACTTGGATCCAAGCAACTACATACATAGACTACGGATACACATGGGAACCCTGAAGCCTACACCTACCAGGCTACAGCACAGGCAAACCCAGCCAATTCAGACGTTCAGAATTGTACTCATGTTTTTGTGCGACACTACGCGGTGAGAAAGCCAGTTCAACCCCCTTATGGCGGACGGTTTGAAGTCATCCGCCGTGCTGACGAGGTTTTCATTATTAACTACAATGGGAAACATGATACTGTCAACATTGACAGGTTGAGACCTGCTTATGTTGAAGATGACCTGACCACTGCACATGCGTCACCAACAACCCCTAACTTACAACCATCACCGGCAACTGTTCCTCAAATGCCCATGGTGAGGAAGATGTTGTCTGGCCATCATGTCCATTGGCCAGCTCGTTTTGTACAGTTTTTTGGAACTTGAAACTTTGGGACTTTTCATTGTTTTACACTACAATTTTTACACTTTTCTGATTGATCACTTTCATCCTATGTTGACAAATTCTGGTCACTAACAATCTCGGAGGGAGCTACTTATATTGTACCGGTGCCAATTTCATAGAATTTTACATCATGAACTTTTTTAATTTACTTGTCCAACCAATAGGAGTGTAAGCATGGTTTAAAAAAAAATAGTTTCTGTTTACCTTATACACTTTATGTGGTACATGTTTACCTTTTCGACAATGGTGGTCTGCTCAGAAGAACTATCGTTAGTGATTAAAAAATACAAATGTCGTACATAGCACGATACTTGCGAAATCCAAATAAACAATAGTTGCCATGGAAATAGCAATTTGGTGATTTGGAAAAGTTGAAGAAAAAAAATTCCTCACCCACAAAAGCCCAAATGTCACTCCCTCTCCCACTGCCATCCAATTTCCACCACCTACAATACAAGGAACTGGGTACCTACCCTACCATGGCCTGCATACACACTAATCATTAACAACCACTCAAACAAAACACTATTTATACACCATACATGTCACATTTTAACCCTTTCCACCAGGTCTACATGCTTGGCTCTCATGGCCACTCTTGCCCATCACCCATAACAAATCCCCAACTCACCTGCATACCCCCAATAGCAAAGCATGGCAAATCCTGACAATGGAGAAAGGTAAATTTAACAAAATCTAATCTCCACTGGGCAGCCTCTGCTGCAGCCATTCTTCCCATGAAACCCATGCCAATTAAAACCCAGGGATCTCTTCCCAAACGGACAGCACACAAGTCATCGTGTACCATCCATGGACGGTTATACAGGCTGATCCAGGCCTTTCCCAAACACTCCATAATGTTCTACAGATGCTCCATTGGTGCCTGGTGGGCTGGACTCATACTCGGTCCATGCGGATCGACCCACGTCCATAGACCAGCACAGCATGGCAGGTCATCACATGGCGGCTGTCTCAGAACCTCAGGGAGAGGCTGCCAGGCCACATGCCCAAGCGGTCACCTATTCAGGCCCTTACTGGCCCTCAGTGTCGCCGCCAACAAAGCGTGGCCCGCAACACCTCCCCCTACTTGTTCTCATGGTACACCATAACCAGTGCCCATAAGGAACCACTTCGGACCCCCAGAGGTCGCAACCCCCTCCAGGGTCCGGCGACCCCAAACACTCGCTCGGAAGGGACACCACACTCCACCAGCCACCAGACTCCACGTGGGGCCTGGGTCATGCCACAGCACCTGTGGTCGAACCCCACGTCCAAATTCTGCCAGTGCAGCTCCCTGGCTAAACCCAATCTCCAAGGGGGGAAATTTTACATGAGGTTGACCCCCTAACCCCAATAGGTCCGAATCCTGCAACCCAGGCACCATCTCCCACTGAGGCTCCTTCACAATGAATTCCCATTTAGATTTAAAATTTCTGGCCTCGCATTTCCAAATGTGGCTGCACGGTATAATTACTGTTATTGAGCTTTTCTGCTCCCTCCTGCAGAAAAGCTGCTGGCATTGAGCCTCCTGCTCTTCCAACTTTTCTCCATTGTCATGAATCACCAGCTGCTCATGACTCAGAGCTCCTACCTCTGCATTTGCAGCACAAAAACATTTTTATTCAAACAGGGCTCCAACTGACACCAGCCCATGCACATTGGCCTGTCTCTTTCTAAGTGCCCTACCATTCAACTTCTTCCTTCTTACTCACTGCCCCATGGTAAGTAAGTCACACCCCGTGCGCTGCAGCTCGACAACCACAGGCCCCAACAAGTCGACCCCGACTTGGTCGACCCTGCTAGACGTGGTATTACAACTGGAAAGTTTTATTTGTAGATTTGCCATCGACAGATGCATCTCAGAATGTTGGCCCATCTTCAGCATGGAGCAGAGATCCCCCTCCCCAAAGTTAAAGCAGCCTATGATTCACTGAATAGAATTAGTTGAACAAGGTTTTCAAGTCATACTCATGGAAACAAGACTCACGAGAACCGACAAAATAAAGGACTAACATCTATAATCCTTTGCTGGTCAAACAGAGTGGAGGAACTCCTCGTGAGCCAACAGCCATCCATTTCTAGTGCCCAACTGTGTCTGCAGATGTCCTCCTGCAGTTGGGTTACTTTGTTTTAGGAGGTTGGTGGCAGGATTTGCACTCCAGCCACCGTAAAACCCTTCACTTCGCAAAACATACCAACAATGCAAAGAAAAATGAAAACCCACTCCATGAGTACCTTCTGTGCAGCTGCCCTTCGCAGGGCAGCCCTCCGGATGACGGTATTGGGGGCAAAGCCTTCGGGACCTCCACTCTTTAACGATAGGAGGAAAACCACGGGGTAAGCTTCCCGGATTGGATTGGGGTCGTGTGTGTCAGGGTAGTGCCGAAGTGTCATCCACGAGATGACGGTCTCCTTGGGTTAACCTGAGGCGGTTCTGTTGGGTGGGTGCATGGAATGTCCCATCCCGAAGAGAGAATGATCACCTGTCTGTTCTCTGAGGTCAAGCGTTTGAACATGGGTATTGCAGCACTCTGAGGTCCGGAGACCGGATAGTGGCGAAATCATGGCGGGTGATTACACCTATGATTGGTCTGGTCGCTCTGATGGTTACCATGTCCAAGGACTTGCTGTAGCTGTGTCCAATAAGCCGATTCCAATGAAAATTCAGGCAATACCAGTCAACAAACGTATGAGATGAAGGATTCGTCACTCCTTAGGTGTCGTTTCCCTGGTCTCTGTGTATGCTCTGACTGAGTCGAGTGATCTCACCATGAAGGACGCATTCCATGCCATGCTCGAGTCTGTGGTTGATCAGTGCCCCATGCGAGATACTCATCTCGTCTTAGGCGATTTCAATGCATCAACTGGAACTGATAGGGATGGTTATGAGATGTATGTTGGTCCCCATGGGTCTGGAACTGTGAACCAGAATAGCACCAAGTTCCTTGACTTTGCAAGAAGTCATGGACTTAGGGTGGCTGGTTCATGGTTTCAGCGCCCACAAGCTCATCGCTGGACTTGGTATTCCAATGCTGGTGGTGTGGCAAAAGAGATTGACTATGTGCTCGTTGATAGTCACTGGAGGATGATCCAGAACTGCAGGGTCTACCGGAGTGCTCAATTCCTCAATACCAACCACAGGCTTGTTGCAGCAACTCAGAATCTGCAGCTTAAATCCAGGAGAATGTCACCATCCCAGCCTAAGCTGGATGTTGGCAAGCTCAAGGATGAGAGTGTGGCTGAGGAGTTTGCGGACAGGCTGAGTGGAGATTTGGGGGGTCTGGGTGCTTTGAGGAATCCTTAAGAGTTGTGGAGTGCCTTCAAGATCACCATCCTTGATGTTGCCGGTGGATGTCTTGGAACTCACTGTCGAGCGAAGAAGAATTTTGTCTGTCACGGGACACTGGATACCATTGATCAGAGTCGCAGGGCCAGGCTTCATGGCAGAGCTGAGCTGTTCAGGGAGTTGAGGCGTAAAATTGTATGTGTGCCGAGGGTGGACAAGGAGGTCTATGTGCGAGGAATCTGTGAGGGGGTAGAGCATCACCGATGGTGAAGTGATTCTCGTCCTGCTTACAGAGGAATCCGCGCATTGCGTTCCTCCAAACCCGTCCCTTGGTGTACTGCATTTAGAGAGGAGGGTGTTGGGCTCTTCACAGAGGAGTCTGAAGTAAAGGCCCACTGAGCCTGTTGCTTTGAGCACCTGTACCAGGCTGATCCAGCAGCTGTTGCGTTGGATGTCAGGGGTGTTACTATCCATATTGCTGACCCTCCAATCAACTGTAATCCACCTTCATTTGTGGAAACACAGGCTGCAGTGAACCGGTTGAAATGGGGTAAAGCTGCTGGGATCTGTGCCATCTATGCTGAACTCGTCAAGGCTGGTGGAAATGCTGCACTCGTGTCGTTGCATGCAGTTCTGTGCTCTGCCTGGAACACCAGGCATCATCCCAACTGACTGAAAGAGGATTCTCTCAAAGGGAATGGTGATCGCCAGGACTGCAACAACTACCGAGGGGTGATGCTGCCCTAGTGCTGGCAAAGTCTTTGCTTGGATAATTCTTGATCGGGTTTTCCACCATCTGCTTGAGCATCAGCGTCCAGAGCAGTCAGGCTTTACACCAAAGAGGTCAACGATTGACTATCGTTACTCTTCGGGTCCTCACGCATGCAAACGAGAGTTTCAGCAGGGACTGCTTGCAGCCTATGTTGTTCTTTGCAAAGTTTTTGATTCAGTGAATCGGGATGCCCTCTGGAGGATTCTTGGTCTTGTGGGGTGCCACCAAAACTGAGCAATCTGATGTCTGAACTATACTCTGGTACCAGTGCTGGAGATGTGGTGATACCATCTCCAACTTATTTCCAGTTATTACTGTAGTTTGTAGAGGTGTATATTGGCCTCCATACTTATCAGCGTTTGTATGAATTGGATTCTGTGGAGGATGTCAGAAAGATCAAGCTGCGGTGCATCGATTGGGAATGTCAAGATCTCTGACCTTGATTTCGCAGATGATGCAGTCATCTTTACGGAGACTTTAGGATATCCTTTTGGGGGCCCTCGAGGTGCTGAATGAGGAGTCGGAGCCACTGGGATGACGTGTTTCCTGGGTCAAAACTAAGATCCAGACTTTCAATGCCATTTTGGATACTGCTATCTTGTCTATACCCGTTTATTGTGAGGATGTCGAGGTCATGGAGAGATTCACTTACCTTTGCAGTGATATTCATGTCTCTGCTGGCTGTAAGCTAGAGGTTAATAGATGTCTGGGTCGGGCCTGGGGAGTCATGGATTCACTGGATAATGGGGGTGTGGTGCTGTTGGGACCTGTGCAGGATGACAAAAGTCCGAGTCTTCAGGTCTTTGGTGCTTCTAGTCTTGCTCTACGGATGAGACTTGGACTCGAGCGGAGACTTGTGACGGAGACTTAATTCCTTTCGTACAAAGTCTCTTTGGAGATTCCTTGGCTATCATTGTTGGACTTTGTGTCCAACAAGTGGTTGCTGAGAACGACTCAAATGGGATTTGTTACCTGCATAATCCGTGAGCGTCAGCTGCGGCTGTATGGACACGTGGCTCATTTTCCTGACGCTGATGCTGTTCACCAGATTCTCTTGGGGAGGGAGCCTCATGACTGGAGGAGGCCAATGGGCCGACCACATGCCTCGTGGTTGCAGCAGGTTGATCTGCATCTCAAGGATATGGGTATGGGCCAGGTATCTGCCTGGGGGATGGCGAGACGTTAGCCCCTGAAGCACCGGAGGAAAGTGGACGCAGCGACACACTGCTCTGGCGCATGCTCCCCTACCTGACCTCTGTTGGTACTGGACTCTTCCTTCACAGTTGGAGGGAGGGAGGTGGGAGGGGTGTATAAGGAGTAAAAAAATATATTAATGTTCCCCACCTTTTGTTTTATTTTTACTTCCACCACCTTAAGTGGATGGAGGTTATGTTTTCACAACTGTCTGTCTATGAGCAGGACCTCAAAAAGTTGTGGATAGATTCGGCTGAAATTTGGTGAACAGTTTGTGTGTAGGAAAAAAAAATTGATTAGATTTTGAAGATCCAGATACGAGAATATTTTAAGTGATTCTTCACCATCGAGAGATCGTGCTAAAAACAATATAGAGTATAGCACGATATTTCAAAAAGTTATGGACGGATTATGACAAAACTTGGTGGATGAATTGGGTCTGTGATAAGAATAAGCTGATTTGATTTGGGTTCAGGTCTGGATCCAAATCCAGCCTACCAGTGGGATACAAAATGTAAACTGTTCAGCCTGGCAGAAGTATGCGCTCTACCGAGTGCTGTTGTGTAATCTCTTACTTTAATATTTCAAATCTTCCTTCCCCATTCCTCCTTCCCTACTCTCACCCCTCCTTTTCTCCATTTGCCTCTCACCCAATAAGTTGGCCATACCTCTTTAAAGCTTTCAAGTCCAAGACAAACAATTTCAGACATCCTGTGGGTAAGGATGCAAGCTACAAAAAGCTAGGTGTTGGATGCATTCTGGCACAAGTGAAGGAATTTGCATCAGACCAAAAGTCCCCAATTATCTCACTTTCTCACATTTGTTTTATTGCAGGAATATTCCATAATCTTTACAAAGTTACACCAATTGAGGTATAAATCAAAGATGTTCTCCATAAGAGCTGAGAAATGGTCAAATTCCTCATGGTTGCACTTCACTTCCCCCACCCTCCCACATTAATTCTATAGAAATAGATGAGATCAGAGTAGCCTTGACTCAGTGCTGAACCCTGCATTATAACTCTTTCAAGTTCGTTTCCATCACCATAGAGCTTTTTTCTCACCTCCCATTGCTCCCAAAGCTGCACCCGAAATTGCTCTTCCTCGCTTCGACCAAGCAAATGAGACTTCACCCTCACCGTTTCATCAGCATTCCCACGACAACATTGCTTAGTTATTATTTCACGTTTAAATAGGTAGAGCGACAGGGATGTTGTAAATACTGCATTCTCCACTAACCTGGAATGGCTCAGCTTGAAACAGCATCCATCTAAACATCGTACTAGATATGTTAAACTCGGACTTATGAATCGTGAACAATGGGAAGGAGACCATGGCTGTTCGAAACTTCTTCTTCTGGTCCCGTTCAGTAAGAGAACCTTGCTCTAGCATTGCAAATTACATTTACAACTAGAACAGTACACGGTAGAGCATATACGTCCACCAGGCTAAACAGTTTACATTTTATATCCGACCATAGGCCTGATCTGCAACTGAACTTTAACCAAAATCAAATCAGCTTGTTCTTGCCACCTACCCAACTCATCCACCTAGTTTTGTCATAACCCATCCACGACTTTTTAAGATAGCACACCATACATCATTTTTGTCCCAATCGCTCAATGGTTAAGAATCACTTAATTCTCATCCTGATGTGGATCTTCACCAAAATTTAATCAATTCGTCCTTGTCACACACCAAACATGTCCACCGAGTTTCATCCAAATCCATCAATAACGTTTTGAAATATCCTGCTCAGACAAACTGGGGTGAAAACAAACCTTCAAGAAAAAGGTAATATCTTTGGTGGCAGAGGTAATGAACTGTGTAGTTTTAGGAACCTTCGACATATTACATTCAGTTTGTGGGAAGGGTGTGGGACAACAGTAAAGTTTATTATTTTGTATGCAGCCTGTAGCTGCTGGTTGCATCATTGATGAGAGCACGTCCACGCCGATGATGCAGTGCGCAGTTTCCGGTAAGCTGGTACTCACTTTGCCGACCTTGGAAGAATCACTTAAATAATTCTCATCCTGATCTGGATTGGAGTCAACATACCTGGTGTTATTTAATGGCATGATAGGGGCTCAAACTCAAGACCCTAAGATGTTAAGGAAGCCACCTTAACCAGAAAGCCAACACCAGACTTAACAGTAAAGTAAAAGTGAAGATAAATTCTGGAAGGAAATAAAAGTCAAGATTATTTTCTTGAGCTTCAAAGCATTCAATCATCGTTGAGAAAACAGGACGATATCACCAGTGAAATGGCCTGGCCAAAATACTCATCAAAAAAAGTTGAAAAATAAAAGTTTGAGGTCAGCTCTGAGGAGACCATTGTGGTGGAGGGGATCGTGATTGGGGACCTTTCTGTGGAAGCCATGTGCAGACCTTAACATGCTGGCGCAAATAGCAGTTGAAGATGACAAGCAGGTAAGATGAACATTGAAACATAAAAGTAGGAATAATCCACTTGGTACCTTGTCAGTTTGGAACATCACAATTCTTGAAGAGTGAAGTTGCAGGTGATGCGTTACACCACAATTGTGCCAGTTACACCATGAACAATCCTGCATTTTTAAAGCCTTCAATGAAACCTGATATCTTACTCAAAGCTTCCTTCTTGACAAGTCCCACATTTGATCTTTCCTCTTTTACAATCATGCAATAGCTCACCAGGCACTTTTAACCTGCTGTTGCGAGCATGAAATCCAATTCAAATGATCTTTTCAACATAATTTGCAGCATTTAGATGAAAGGTCTCGATTTCAAAATGATTAACCAAAATTGTTGTGTTCCTGAATGCAAATCAGACTCACAGAAAAGAAAATATCCATGGATGAGGTGTCGAGCTCCAATCATTTCTTCGTACAAGTGAGCGGCCAGCAATATATATATATATATATATATTATATATATATATATAATATATATATATATATATATATATGACAGACGCACACATGCTACTTTTACCAATAGATACAAAAATCGAGGAAAATCTCTCCTATGGCCAGAACCAATTATTATTATTATTTTTAAACAGCAACAGCAGGGTTAAAGGACAAAGTAAAAGGGAGACTTGGGGAAATAATGTTGTGCGGGGAGGAATGAGGGCGAGGGGAGTGGGGCACGGGGTGGACAAGATAGATACAGAAGGAAACTCTCAAAAAGGGAGAATTGGAGACTTAGAAAGAGGTGGGGTGAGGTTAACAGGGGTAGCAAAGATCATGATTTGGGATGGGGGATGATCTGAGATGGTAGTGAACAGCTGTTTTGAAGCCCTGGATGAAAGAATGAGATTGAAGAAATTGTGGAAGTTGGTTCCACAGGCAGGAGGAAAAATAAATAAATTTTTAAAAGAACAAGTAGAGGTGAGCAGTCATTCTGAATTTTGGGAATTTCACCAGAAGGGAATTATTGGAAAACTTGTATGCCCTGCAGAAACCTGGTGGGGGCAGAGCATTGAAAGAGCAGAGGGTGCAAGACCAAAAGGAGGTGACAGAAGACAAACCATCGACCTGTCTGCGATGTAAAAGCAATAGCTACAGACTGCTTCATCGTGGGAGTTTCCAAAAATAAGGAAGGCCTTGGTTTCCACTCCGTCAAGTTGAGAAAGGCGTGAGGCAGGGATGCCAGTCCAGAGGGGACAGCAGTACTCCAGCAAGAAGACCTTGTAAGTGGATAAAAAGTTCAGGTGTGCCAAGGAAGGACTTTGCACATCGGAGGATGCCTAGTCGTCGACTGGCTGTGGAGATAAATTTAGAAATGTGGTTTGCCCAAACAACAAAATAAAATGGCTGAGTGATGTTGGCTGATTTCTAAGCAGATGGAAGATCACCTTGAGGAAATGATGGTGAAAATAGCAGAGAGGAAGTGCAAGAGCACCAGAGCCATGAGCAGACGCCGTCTGGTCCAGTAGCAGAGTCAGAGTCTTAGGTTGTCAGAAACGTTTCCACCTTCTCAAGTCCAAAAGACACATAGCCCAGGAACAGTTGGGTACAACTGGGAAGGGTGAGTACCAAAAGCAAGGAGTTGGGGATGCAAGATTTGAAAACAAACACAGAATTGAGGCATTCGGCTTTCTCACGAGCGGAATCAACTGTGGTTCCATTTGAAGAGACGGAAGGGATGCATACTCCGGAGACAGAGTTCACAAGACGCCACCAGGTTTTGGATGAGGGAGACGAGTTTAAAAGTCCAATCTTGAGGTTGGACAGATGTCTGTCTCTCCTGAGAGTGGACACACTTGTGTGCTTTGTGGAACGATCTGAGACACCTTCCGTTGGGTTTGCCTTCCAGGAAGAGAATGCAAGTTATTCCAAGGCAACCGCTTCACCACAAGATGAAGGGTATGACATAAATTGAAGACGAGATGGGATGGGATGGGAGAGATCTGTGCATAAGAGCACGTTTCTGTGGGAAAATTCCCAGACTGAGTTTATACGAGTATCAGGAGCAGTCGATACAGGAGAGGAATACTGAAGCAAGATGGTGGCTTACAGTCCCTGCCAGTGAGCGTGAGTGAACTGCCAGACTTGCCGGTACTGAGGCGGCTCTCTTAGAAAAGCCAGAGAGATGTTGTCGAACTGTTGATGGCAACTTACTCTTATAATTTAAGTTTACTCACTTTTGGAATATAGTTTATACATCGGATGCAATAATTCACAATCTTCACCTCTCTGAGACAACCTGTCCAAAACCATATGCCCAAACCAAATTCACACCCATGATAATTTAACCTTTTGAACCCTGAGCTCCTTGGACTTTCTGCTCCCCCATTCTGGGCTCCCTGGAGAAAAATAACTGAAGTTGAAATTTGTTCTATTTTTGTTTTCTGCCTGTAAAAATATTTTCATAGCCCTGTAATTACAAATAAATGATATTTTGACTCTAAGACCGTCTTGCTTTCTTCTTTTTTGAGTTTATCACAAATACTCTACTTTGTAGTGCGAGTAAAACCAGCAGTTATTGCCCAGCTTTCCGATACACAAGAATGCTTCACAGTACGTGCAGTGTTATTTTTCAACGTATTGGCAAGTCCTTGTCCTTTGTCCTAGGGTTCCTTTGTTTAGCCATAAGGTACTTCTCTCTGCACAAAACACAACGATTAATTATTGGTAGTCGCATGTGGAGCCTTTTCTGCATCAGTGAGCATCCCGTTTCAGTCGTCACGAGTCATGAAACTCTGCTGAGCGTCGATCACCAAATGCTGCTCCAGTAGACTGAACATCTACAAGTTCCTGACACAGTTTCTCTATAAACAAATTGAAAGTGACTACTCTCTTGTTTGGTGGAGCATGGGGCTTTATGAAACTCATGAGTACGTACGATTGGACACAGCCCACATAAAGAATTTTATTACCAAGCGTCTTGGTCATTTATAGTGGTGGCGGCATTTCTGCAATCTAGTAATTTGGTCATTTCCATTATCGGCCTTCACTGCTTTTCGACAAGCAACAGGAATCTTTCTTTTTTTCAGTACCACAAATCGCTGAACATGTTCAGGAGGGGAAGAGACATAGATTGACGTGACAAAATATATGGGCCGCTTGTCCTGCTAAACTATAACAGCAACAGTCCCATTGAAGGAAATTCCCCATTCTCCGTTTTGCATTTCATTGTTTCTCCTTATAAGAGCCTTGGGAAATTCTCTTATGTTGGTCATAGTAGTTCCACACATCGTTATCCCTCGTTTTATGATCAAACACTTAACCAGCTGAACTGAGGTGTAGAATCTGTCAGCGTACAGGGAATAATTTTGTCCTGAGAATTTGTCAGTCATTCGGATAACCAAGTTACCTGTAACCCCAAGGTTATCGATAACTTCGGCATCATTTCTCCTCCCAGTGTATACTTCGGCATTACAAATATACCCATTTTCACCATCACATAATAGAAAAGTCTTGATTCCCCCATCAAGCAAAAGTTCACAATCTGGAACAAAGTAATGCTTGAATTTCTCAATCAAATAATTGAACACTGGGTGGATCTTGTATATTTTATCAGTCTTATCAAGCTGGGGATCATCCTTAGTTACACAATGTAGGAGAGACCAGATTGCAAGGAACCGGTCTCTTGTCGTAACCTTTGAAAAACTAGGCGTGTAAGTAAGCGTAGCGTCCTCAGACCACCAATATTGCTCGTACCTATCTTTATGTATCAACATTTCCGTGGTGACTCGGAGCCCCAAAAATGCCTTCAACTCTGCCAAAGTAAGAGGCTTTTTTGTAAAGATTTTGCTGCATACTTGTTTGGTTTGGCTACACACGTTCAGCTTGGAGATTAGTCTCTGTGAGAAGTAAATCCCAAAGAACATCATCCCAGAACAAGGCAAAATAGCCAAGTGGAGTACTTTCCACATTTATTACATTTGGTAAATTTTTAGGCCCTGGTTGCTCATTTGGTGTAAACTGGCATTCATTGAACCCTGCAGTAGCTTTTGTCCATCCAGGGGAAATCAGGCCTTAGTCTATCCCCTCCGTGTCCTTTGCCATGACCATGCCCCCTACCAACACCTCTGGGAACTCCCGCAGCATTGTCAGTAGTGTCAGCTTCACTTTCTCCATTTGAAAAGTCATTCTCCAACTCAAAATCACTCATGACCATAATAATAATAATCATAATCTATACCTTCCTAATCAACTGACATCACATTTCGACTCATTTTGGAATGATTTTTAGCGACAAACTTTCAAAAACTTAAGTGCATCTCGTGCTACGACTTCCGCAGATCATGCACTTTGGCGTGTACACAAGGATGGGTCGACTGGCTTATATAACAAAGCATGTGCACAGTAAAAACCCTCTCACATCTCGTGCTACGACTTCCGCAGATCATGCACTTTGGCGTGTACACAAGGATGGGTCGACTGGCTTATATAACAAAGCATGTGCACAGTAAAAACCCTCTCACACTCGCACCTCGAACGAGACTCACAGCACAGCGTGTACACAAGGATGGGCCGACTGGCTTATGTAACAAAACATATGCACGGCAAAAACCTCCTTCGCACTCGCACCTCAAACGAGACTCATGGCAATATAATACAATATAAAAAATAAAAATTATGACAAACCATGTGTCCACCAATGTTGATTGCATATACAAAGTTTCATTGAAAGAAGAAAAAAGTTTCAAAATATGCCCATAATTGCATTTTTTTGGATATTTGACCTTTTCACAGGTCAGGTCAGGTATGGGAGCAGCGCGTCGCTGCGTCCACTACCCCGAGCCAAAAAAAGGAAACTGCTCTTGCAGTTTCTTACCATGTGGTGATCATCAACTACCAAGTTTGGTGAATTGCTGCCAAACCGTTTCGAGATTGCATAGCAGACAGACAGATGGAGCAGATCACACTACCCCCCCCACCCACCCCTCGTTTTTTTCAAAAAGCGTGGGGATAATAATCAATTGCACTCTTACTCAAACAGCAGCACATCATCATTCTTCAACTTATCCTCACCATTTAAAATTTGACATCTTCCTCTTCATGACAACTCATTTCCCCACTTCTTCCCACCTGGACCATTTTAAATGCAATCCGTATGCACATACAGGTACAAGATTTCAAACTTTCACCATTTTATGAGTACATCGAGGGTAGGGTCGTGCAGAGGTCCGTCTCTGCCTCTATATAAATGCAAGCAAGCATTGTTTGTTCATTGTAATAAAGACTTATGGACAAGCTGAGACCTAGATGTTACCAAAAAAACAAAATATTGTGTTCACTTGCAGTTGGCAATATCATGAATGCAGTCTCATGCAATTATAAATATTTTATTAAACAACTTGAATCCTTGACAACCAACAGAAAAAAATATTCATGGTTAAATTGCTTTCACCCACTGCTTACAGTCAAAAAGAGACAAATAATAACAGTTTTAGATAAAAATGAAAAACCACTATGGACAGAAAAAGCTAACCGTTAAACAAAATAAAAAGAGAACAACGCTTTCGATCAAGTGGGATTTTCGTCATTTAAAACGTTCTCAAAAACCTCAATTACAACATTTGGCCCCTTTTTCCTTACAATGAGCCCGAGCAAACTTCCATCAACTTGATCTCAGCACAATCAAGCATCCCCCACCACAAACCAAACCCCTTTCACATCAAAACCAAACCATCCCTTTTACTCTGGAACTTCCACAACCACCCCACATGATTAAATGGCAGTAGTGGCAGGGGCTGTATGAAGAAGCCAACTGGATATATTTTAATGCATTCAAGATGCTTTCGCTCCAAACAATCGACAGGAAGGATGCAGAAAGGTTAGCATCGAACTGGAACGGGAAAAAGGAAGAGGTGGGAGGTGAAGGGAGGGGTATTATTGACATCACAGAGCTCTTATTCCAGATTCAAAAGCAGCTCTCCATTAAAAAATACATTCAAGTTAGCAGGGAAGAGTTTCTGCAGTTAAACGAGGAAGCAATGAGATCTGTCAATTAAAAATGCTGAAAAAGAAACTTGCCTGGACCCATATCATTCAGAGTATTTCTTCCTGGCTGACTGAGACTTCATGTCTGGGTGTGGGAGGGAGGTGGCGGGGGGGGGTTCAGGGATGAAGCAAAGCAGAAAAGAAAATTGAAAGTCAAGTTCTCAGAAACGTGGATGAAAAACGTCTGGTTGTACGAGAAGACAGTGAACATAAGGCAAACATCACCTCGAGTTAGCCGCACACCACTCTTTGTCTTACTGCCCTGCACAACAGAAACACCAATTAGTACAAACCAAAACTGATGTCCTCCCAAATCTATTTCTTCCAACAACTCATTCCCCTGAAATGTACCAGCAAACTGTCCTTGCTCCAACCATCTTTTTGCAGCTTGTTGCGAATATCTCGTTGTGCCCAGAGAGCCGAGAGCAGCGTTCCTGCAGCCCTTCTCTCTCGGCTGGAAGCATCACTGGTGCATATCGCAATACAAAAAGGATCATTGCTTGTATAATCAAAAAAAATGAAAAAAAGTGCAAATCAACTTTCAGGTCAATGCAAATGGGGGGGAGAGAGAGAGCTGCACAGACATGAATCGTTGATTTATATCATGACAATTATATTTTTAAAAAGCCAAAGTACTGTCATGAACATCTATTCCCTCCACACCACGATCCCACCCAAATGTTAATGCCTGACCTACTCAGAGTGCTCATCCTCATTGCTAAGAAGAAAATGTCAAATTAGTCTTCTTAAAGTACCACTTCAAACGGTAAACAGTAAAGACAAGCCGGTAGGCGGCGATGGGTCGCCGAGCAGGACTGTTAGTATTGCGACACTTTGACCGCTGACCTAGTGGAGATAGGTCATTATGCAAATGAGCAAACTTGTACTACTCATCCGGGAGTATTCATGTGCAAAAATTTGTTTGGATCGGTTGAGCCGTTTTGCCGGTATGGGGACTTGAATAGACATTTTGACCGAAAAATGCAACTTATTGACCTTTGACCCCTGAACTAATCGAGATAGGTCATTATGCAAACGAGCAAAGTTGTAGTACTCATTACAGTCTATAAGCATGTAAAGTTTCATTCGATTCGGTTCAATCGTCTTGGAGCTAGTGTACTTTGAAGTTTCAGCATGAATGCTCAATGGCCCTCGGACACCCAAGTTGAGAGGGTTGCCATTTGGAAACTATAAGATATAGAACAAAATGGATGTCATATAGCGGATAGGGAATCACCTTAAGATTATGCATATCAAATCTCATCCAGTTCCATCAACTGATAACTACTCGGTATCCATTTGAATGAAAAGTACCGAAAATGCGGTTTGAAATCGGAAATCCCCAAAGTTTGAGGGGGTGCTGTGGGTGAACAAAGATCTAAATCGAAAATCCGGCTCGATCGTTTGTGCACAATGTATTCCAGACGATTAGTGTGAATTTTCATGACCATCCGACCATAACCCTAGAAGGAGTAGCATTTGGCACGAAGGCACCTCCAGCTCTAGCATATTATCGATTTTTGCACTAATTGACCTTTGACCCCTGACCTAAGCAAAATCGGTCAATATGGCCTGAGGCAAAGTTGTAGTACTCATTGAGTACCATGAACCTGCAAAGTTTCATTCGTATCGATGCACTCACCTGGTCGCTAGGGGGCCTTCAATTTTCGCCAATTTTCGCGCATACCCTAATTGTAGGGGGTGCTGCGGGTAAAGTATTCCATATATCACAAAAACCGGAATATATTTGATAGAGCATCACCTGTAGATCATTCGTGCCAAATTTCATAACCCTACGTGGGATAATGGCTTTCGGAATTGATTTCGCGTGTACGGTACCGATTTTGAAGGTTTTTCGGTTGTTGCTAGGGAACCAAAGCGTCCCTAGCAACCATCACAATTTCCAAAGCACTAGGTCATAAGATGTACCTACCACCCGAGTTTGTCAAAATCGGCCCACGTACTACCAATTATGCTGATGACAAATGAACAAACAGACAGAATTACTGACAATAAGGGTCACCTATTTCGGCGACCCAATTACTGTGTGGAGAAGTAGAGAAGGGGAGGGCCCAGTTAATCACTTCCCACGATGAGAGTTAGAAAGATGCATATTTCAAGTCATATGTAAATTACTTTGTTGGCAATAAAAAACAAGATATTTCAATGTACGAGCCTCTTCATTTCTAAATTCTGCTAAATTTGCATAATTAATAAATTGATGGACAACAAGTGATTACGCCTGGTGTTGGCTTAACAGTTAAGCTGGCTGGCTTAAGATCTTAAGGTCCTGAGCCTCTGTCGTGCGGTTGAATAACATCAGGTGGGTTGACCCAGCCCATCATCCTTCCGTGATCAGCAATGTGAGTACAAGCTTACTGGGAAGAATGAGCCATTTGAGTATCCTGTGTCGGAGTGGCGACCCGTCCAAGATTATGCCACCTAGCCAAGTAAAAACCGCCTCGGCAGCTCTATGCGTCTGAAGACGTGAACCGAGTTGTTCTCCTCAAACGAGTGATTTTGAGTTGAAGTATCATTAAAGTTTTGGTAACTCAAGCAAAGAGGTTTGGGGGGGGGTCTTATTCAATATCTGTGGGTGGAGGGGGAAGGGGGTAGCATAAAAATGAAGGGAACAAATCAATGAAATCAATTTTATTTCCCCCAATTTTTTTTTTTTTTACCAACAAAACTGATAACATACTACTCAAGTGCCTCACCTGGCATGGTTAATCCGAGCTGACCGTCCCACACCATGGGCTTCATAAACTGCACGGCCATTAGTAGCACTCCCACAAACTAACTCCCCAAGTGCCCACAATGCTGCCACCCTGCCCTCTTCTGGAACAGGTGGTGATGGAGGAGCTGGTGATACAGGAGGAAGACAGGAGACCAGGGCAGAGATGGCACTCTCACCTAGAAAGGTAAAGTAACAAGACAGACTTGGAAATGGACCGTCAGGCAAATATTACATGAGTGCACAAAGCTTTAACACCAAAAAAAAATTAGAGAGTTCATACAATACCTTAACCCACGTAGTCTTGAGAAACAAGAACATGGGCGGGGTCCACGAGCAGTAAGTCTGATTGGTCGTGATGATTTAAAACACAAATATTTTGTCCAAGCACTGCTAAATGAAAGGGTTTTGAAAGTGTCCAAAAGGCAATTTGTGTTCTACTTTGTTGTCTACATTTCAATTTGAATAAAATTAAGATTTTAAAGGTATAAGAAATTATTTTTTTTAGAAGTTTACCGCCGTTGCTGTAGTGTCTTTCACACCACCTTATTTAACACTTTACATGAGTTAGTCATGCCTGTTTCTTGTGTCCTTTATGACATACTGAAAAACAAAGTTTCCTGTTTGGAATGATTTTCAATTTTGTTTGACTACCAGACAGGCAGAGACTAAAAACAATTTATCTCAATCATCTGCACATGCGCAATCGGGACAAATTCAGAGCCAAAGTACTGCTAAGCTCAGGTTCATGGTCCCATTCATATTCCGATTAGTGTTCAAAATATAACACTCAATTAAAATAAAGTTGTTCTTCGGTCATAAACTGTCGTTTGTAAGAAATACAGACAGACAAACAAAGTGAACCAATTGCTTAACCCCGCTTTTCACTTTGCATGTGCGGGTAATCATGTCTGTCCCGTGTAGTCAATTTCAAACCAGCAGGCTTAAAGTCTCGATAAACATAAACACAACTGCAATTTGATCCTCACTTTTACGGCAACCGTCACCAATTACGTGACGACGAAATGAACCCCAAACATTAAACCAATAATCTCAATTCCACGATACATCTTATTTTCTCAATAACTAAAAAAGTCCCATAATACCATCTTAAACAATACAAATAACAAAAAGAATTTAGCGAACACAATACAGACATGTGCAACAACAACAAATTTTTTTTTTAATCCAAAGCACCAGGGATAACACCAATAATAATTTAATTTTGAATCAAATAAATGGGAAACTGACATCCTGAATCAAATTCACAGATCTCGCAATTTGTTAACCCCTTTCACCTTTACAGCACTACAGAGGCTCACAAAGACAACACATTCCTGCTCAGCTTTGCATTCCCAACAAAGCCCCAGTTTGTGGAAAGTTCACTGGAAGACCCTTTCAGATAATCTTGGTCACCTGTACAACCTCGTATGCCATTCCCACATTGGGAGTCCAAGTAAAACACCAAAGTGATCAGGAGGGCCACAGCTGCTTCCCTCTCTGCTTACCTGGAAACATCAGATGCTGGTGTATCCAGCCAAATATCATATCCTCTTACAATCTCCTTGGTAGGATAGTCTCACATGCTGACTGGTATATATTTCCACAAGAAACCACTGGAAGAGAGAGGTTCAGTCGTTTGAGCCTCACCATCAGCGATGTCCGCTCCTGGGCAGACCATGAATCCAAGCTGGCCACCAAAGCCCGTGAAGACTGGGCACAAAGTCCTTCCCTGGTAAATCAGAACTTCTCATGAGCTATAACACTGTCCCTAGCTCAATGGAATACCAACTTATTTGGTCTTTCATTTGATTATGTTTGTACCATATTCTCTTGATGTGTTGACTACTTCCCCACTGGATGGGAATTTGGTAGCTTGTACCTGTTGCTGCATTTGAGCCTGGGGAGTAAATGCTGAAATCTATCAGGATTCTTCCAGATAGTTGATCTCGTTCCTTTCAACCTTTTCACATTTCTCTTTATTCATTCTAAATCTTGCTTTTTTATTCTTGTTTATTTTCTCTCCTTTACTCTTTATGGCTCTTTCTTTATCTATTTAGGGAGAAGTGAATTCTTACAATGTTTTTTTGGAAGGCTCAATTGGCTGCACCTGGATGGGTTTGAAATTAGAGGAGCAGCAGCTAAAACTCAAATCCTATCCAGGTTCCTCCTGATAACCATGTTTGCTCTTTTCATATTCAGGTTCCTTCTGATGACACCAATGCAGTATCTGGTCTTTCATTTGATTACTTTTCCCTATGGACCAGAGCCCCTGTGTCCCAGTCAAAACCCTCAACTTTATTGGCATCTCCCAAAAAGAAGCTCAAGGTCTGATGTTCTTCCATTGCAGGTAGATTGGTGGCCCGTTTTGGCCCCTCTATTCCGGTCTTTGTCCCACTGCTCTTTCAACTCCAATCCCCCTAACCTCAACTCTACCCTATCCAACCAGTTCCTCAAGAATGCACCTCTTTAATCTAAAGGTGATGCAATTCCACTCTTCCCTCCATGGCTTCAAAAGCAGCAGTGCAGCACCATCTAAGCCCATGATTTCCTCCATTAATCCCCCCTCCCTATCTAAGCTCTCTTACGTGCAGATTACTATGTTCCTCCCCTCTCCAATTTTCATTCATTCCCTTGCTCATCCCAACCTATTGTCCAGCTGTAAATTGCTTTCCTCCCTGTCACGTGACCTTCCTGAACTTAGGTTTGGAATACAAAAAATTAATTTAAATAAATAATATTGAAGATTTCACAAAATTCTGTAATCTGAAAATACACCATGGAATCCAATTGCTATTGGCAATTAGATACGAATAAGATGAGGAATGTAGGCCTTGGTTCAATGTGAAAACAAGAGACATACAAAGGCATCTGTTAGAATTATGATTTCAAGTGTGCAAATAAACAAATAAATAAGGAGTGGAATACAAAAAGGTCAGACAGATAACTTGCCATGCCTGCAAACTTTACATTAGGAACCTGATGATTAAGGAGAGAAGTGGATATTATTGAACAGAAGAAAGCATTACAGCCACGTGACGTACATAAATCAATGACAATACATAAATACATCATACACAAAGCTGGGCAGCAGAATAATTTATGCAGGTAATGAAATGCTGTTTGGATTCGCATCCATATCCCGTGCATTATGCATCAGCAGAGCCAAACACAGACAATCTTTCTCACATCCACACTACTGTTCTGAACATCCATATCCATTGAAAAATATTTGCAGGGTCCATGTGGCTCTGGCATAGGAACTGTCATACTCCAATGTTTATCATTATTAACAAACATTGATGAACAACCTCATGCCTACTGCGCTTTCACTCCATGCAGGATGAATTACTGTTATGACACAGAACGGTGTTTAAGTTAATGTCAATCCTGCTGAGTAGTAACAAAAGAAGACAGTTTTGAAACAAGCATCCTCACAACAGAACTTTCCACATATACTCCAAACATGCAAAATAAAGTGACAGATAAATAAATAAATAAATAAATAAATAAAAGGGAACAAAACTCCCACCTAACAAGGTCTTGTTATGAGGGTCTTTGGCCAGGGTTCTCATTGCAGACGCCAATGCCCATACCAGTCGACCATGACAGCTCCCTGTACTTCGACTCGACGATCCCCCCAAACCGTCAAGCACTTGTTCCAGGACCCTCACGAAGTGTGGAAGTCCACCACACACCCGCACCATGGAACGTGCACACACTGCCCACTGAATTAACATGACATTTAATATGCAGTGAAGTCATCCACATTCCACATATTATGTAAGCAAAAGGAGGAAGTCGAGGAGGAGAGCAGTAACAAAAAAACAAAACAAAAACAAAAATGGAAGGAGAACGAGGCAGTTGAGGAAAGGGATGTATGGACAAGTTGCTTGGTCTGCGTGTTTCAGAATTTGACGTGAACAAGCAAATTACCTGAGAATCTCCAGCAGCCACTGCATCAATGCAGCTTGCCACTGCCTCCAATGTGAGCCTGTTGTCACTGTACTGGAATACACCAACATATGCACGGACAGTCTCAGGTTGGAAGAGCAGTTCTGCACCTGGAACCAGACAGGTGCAAGATTATGAGCTTACATTACAGGTTCTTAACCCAGATGATCAAGAGGTCAGATTATTCCGAGAACCCGAGGTTTGCAGATCAAACCCATACCTTTCGCTGGCTCAATTCTTTCGGGCAGATTAAGAGAAACTTCTTCTTCCATATTACATCCTAAGGAAAAAAAAAAGAATGTATACACCATTCATTTGTCCATCTTATTAACAGAAGATATCCAACATTTTATAAAATAACTCCCTCAAAGGAAATTATTCCTCTCAATCCCATCCACATTTTTATAAAGGCCAAGCAATCTCACCCTTGGTACGCCTGCGTGCATCCTTGCCCGCTTTTTTGGCTGTAGAGGGAGCTGGGGATGAGAGCTGTGCTGACGGTTCATCCCGATACACGTGCCAGCTCAGATTTCTGAGCACACACACAGAGTTCTCCAATGCCTGTGGAATGGGCAAAAAGCAGTCAATGGTCAAGGATCGCAATTAAAAGTGTTAACTACAAAACTCAGTCAATGAACGAACAAAATTTTTTTTTATAAAAATGGTTCCTGTGTTCTTGCATAGATGGTCAACAATAAATGTGAGAAAACAGTGACCATTCCTCCAGATAACCGGCGTCACCTTGCCACACGCATTCCTCTGCTGTACGGAATCACATATGTAGTAAATCAGTGCATCCACCAAGCCCTGACAGCCACGAAGTCTCGCCTGGACTGAACTGCCTGCAGAGCTGATGTTCCTGTAGAGCACACAACACAAGTCATATTGTTTACATGCAGCCAGATCACAAAGATTATAAGGGGATCCAAACAAGGTTGCATTTCCAGTTCACAAACTTGTACATATATATATATATATATATACACATGTAGATTTGCTCGATATTTTTTGAATACCTGAGGCAGCCGGTAGCATTCTGGAAAGCTTTTGCCATTTGAACAGGTGGTACACCAGTACACAGGCCACGTGCATTCGGGTCCCAACCAGAGCCAGGAACAATGATAGAATTGGTGAGGACCCCAAGGCCATGCTCAGCTATGCAGGTCTTGAGCTCTTCATGTGAAGAAAGGTTCCACAGGGTACCTTTAGGCATAAAAGCAAGTTTGCTTATTGTATGGGGTTGCAAACAACAGGACTATCAGCAATTTGATGCAGATAATGGCTGTGCCCAAAATCAAAAGTTGTGGCATTTTTTTTTTCCTTGGGGAAGGGAGTGGAGTCGACCACGAAGGGAGTGGAGGGGGGAGCTTGGTGGGTTACTACTGCCCCCTTTAACATTTTCAGACTGATGTAACTTGTCTTACGAAGAATGTGAAAGATACCGATTTTTAGAATTTATATTTTGTACATTCAAATGGACATAACAGATATTTTCCAAAGTGTTGTAATGAAACTTATTACAATTCATTTGGTTTGCATTTCTGCCAGATGTAACATTCACCATCGAGCGTTTACGTATTAGTACATGGTGAGGGTATGGCTCGCAAAACGCATGAAGGGTATATGCAGCCCTCGGTGGTGAACAAGTTGAGAATTCCTGGCTTCTCGGGTTTGGGGAATAGGTGGAGGGAAAGTCTTTCCCCTCCTTCCCCCTAAACCTTGAACCTTATCACATGCATGTCCTATAACGTTATTGTACAAGCAAAGTTGACATTGTGATAAAGCAAGTACTGAATAACCAAGGGATAAGATTAAATAGAATTCGATCAATAACAAGTGCACCATGTACATCCACTTGGCTATGGAGATCGAAAAGACGAAAGAGTGACTTCTGACTCGCAACACCTTCACAAAATTTAGAAGAACGAAAATAGCATTACAAACCAACTTGCGAGAGAAAAATCCAAACGATTTATGAAGAAAAAAGAAAGTCATTTTTAAACGCAACATTACCATCAATTGTCAACAGTAACAGAAGAGTGCAGCATGTTTTAATACTTATTGCTTGCAAAAAAAAAATCGAAGATTTTTCAAGTATATTGGTTAGTCGATTTTGTTATTCTGTCTATCTGTCTGTCTGTCAGTGTGACCACTCCTTGGCTTTTTCACAAGATCTTGGCTATTCGTTGTTCACCTTGGCGTCTTGGTTTTCTAGGCGTATAGGTTTTCTTTTATCATCGCTTTTCCGAAGCCTTGTGAATTCTTGGTTTTCATTGGCTCACCTTGGCATTTATGAAAATGAGGAGTGGTCACACTGCTGTCTGTATTTATGTCAATCACCTACAGGTCACAATTTTAAACCAATCTTCACGAAACTTCACCACATGATAGAGTTTCACATAAAGAAGAAGCCTATTGTTTTTGAGGTCAAAAGGTCAACATAGGCCAAAGGTCAACAACTTGGGTGAGATTTCTAAAATCCTCAATTTTCATCCCATTGACTTGAAATATTAAGAGGATTTATATTTCAGGTCATTGAAATCAACAAGCCAATTATTTTTGAGGTCAAATTTGTTTTATGGATTTTGCAAGTATTGTGCTCTGCATGACATCAGTCTTGTTTTTTTATTTATTCTTAACCCATTAAACTTATTGTATGGATCCTATAATTGGGAATAAAACCTGAATTGGCATTAATATGCTCCACACATGCTTAATTCGATCAGCGCAATAAGAAATGACATCACATGATACAATTGAGTTATATCCAGTACAATGGGGGTAAAAGGACTTGCTACAAAACCAACAATGCAAACTATTTGCTTGCATCCCCTCAACACGCTCCACAGCAAAATAAAATAAGAATATAAAAACAAACAAGTGGATTATTATGTACAACACGAGAATAAGGTTATGCTGATACAGAGTGGCCCAGAAGTCGGTTATTTACCAAGATTACCATTGTTTTCAGCAAAGTAACTACATCAGATGACACCGAGATACAACTTGGACGACTGTTTATTCGCAGAAAAACTGCAAAGCAGGAGCCAAAACGTCATGACATTTATCTGAAAATGGACATAAATTGAAGAAATAAATAATCCAACTTACCTCAGCAAACCAAGTTTTGGCCCATCCCTCAACTCTTCTATTAACAATTGCAATAATAATAATTTTTTTTAATCTCAATTTATAATATCTATTTGCAGGTTTCAGAAGGTGGAACTAACTCCTCCCAGGACTAAATATTCACCTTGATTTCAGTAAAGGTGGTCGTGGTCGTCATCGTCTTTTTGTTCTGAGGGTTATTTTCAGGACCATCCCTGAACCCACCCAGGACATTCTCCAATTGTACAGGGTCCGCCAAAAGTAATGACTGTATTTGTGTTGTAAATTGTGCTGAAGGCAATGTTCTAACTGTTTTTTGGTTGCAGATTAATCATAAGGTTTGACTATCATGGATAAGTGGACACTTCAGCAGAGGGCACCGATTGTGGAGCTGTACTTCTAAAATGGTTGCAGTGTGTGTGTGCACAATGTGAATTCTGAAGAGCATGTGGTGTGAGAATAGCAGCAACAGACAAAGCCACAAGGAGATGGGTAACAGCATCCCCACAGACTGGTTCAGTGGGAAACAGGTAACAGCAACCCCACAGACTGGTTCAGTGGGAAACGGATAACAGCATCCCCACAGACTGGGTTCAGTGGGAGATGCAAAAAGGTCAGGTCGTCTGAGGTCAGTGAACTGCAGCAACCATTGTGGCTGTCCAGGAAGACGCCGTGCGCTCCTTGAAGAAATCGTGTAAACAGCGATCCCATGAACTGCAGATTTCTGAGACTTAGCTGTGTCGGATTATGAAAAAGGATGATCATGAAAACGGTACAAAACCCAGGACCTTACAGGAACTAAAGGACAATATTTGTAGAGAAATCCTTAACATTCAGTTACAAACACTGGCATCAGTGGTGGAGTGTGCTCTGCAGCGAGCACAATTTTGTGGATACCCATGGCGGTCACTTACTGGATGTGATTGTCATAAAATAAATTGTGAACAATTTCCAAAATGTGTTTTTTCCATCTTGTATATTCAGTATTTTTATTTCCTACATTCCTGTTTGAAATATCCGCCAAAAGTCGTGACTCCTTTTGTTCATTTGTAGTAATATTCCCAGAGATGTTTTTTTAATACCTCAGTAAGGTTGTTGTTCATCATTCCTGTTGCTCCATTGATCACTGGCACAATGTCAGCACTCTCCAGCTTTCAGGTTCTTTTGACTTCATTTTACAGATCCTGGTATTTGATCTATATTATTTAGACCAAAGTTGCTCGGTACAGACACCTCGATTAGCAGTCATCCTTTCCTTTTTGTATCCAAGTACAATGTCCAGTTACAATAGTTTGTTGTCCACGTTCACTCTTGATGGGATGGTCAGGTCATACATGAGCATTATGTCATTTTGAACGATCACTTTTGGTTTGTGCTTCCATATTTTTTATTTTGAGACTGGGATATTGAGGTTTTTCTTTGCAGATGTGCCAGTGGATTACTCTGCATACCTGGTTGTACCTTTGTGTGTACAGCTGTTGTGACACGAGTTGTTTTATATCCAGAAAAAAGGTGATTGGTGCTTTGTTTCTACCTTACAGAACCTACACTTGTCCAAATGACTAAATCCTGCAATCTTCTTGAAGCCATTGGTTTCGTGTCCTTGGTGTTAGGCATTTATTAAGACTCGTTCTCCATCCCAGTGAAGCCGACATCTGAGCAACTTCAGTGAGCCTTTTTGTCTATCCCAAATCTGTCCAGCTCTCGATCTTTTTGCCACTCCATGGAGGGGAAGTGCAGCAACGACCGGCAATTTAAATAACCACGTAATTCACACACATGGGCCAATGAGGATAAGCAATGAGAAGGAAATAATAATAATAATAATCATAATAATCTGATACCAGTCGCAACATCTTGTAATGAAGGATCATCTGTTCGTCGGAGCAGATGTAGCAGGGCGATTACACCATCGCAGTCACGAACCGCCAACTTATTCTGCACGTTGGTGCCAAAGCACATATTTCGCAGAGCACCACAAGCATTACGCAGAACCTGCAAACATTCCACTTGGTAAGCAGCTTTTAAAAGGTAGGACAGCAGTCAAAACAAACAAAAACCTGAAAACATTATCAATGCTCCACTTCCCTCTGTACCTCAAACACAGGGCTGTCAAGCAATGAAACTAGTGCTTGAATACCCCTCAGCTGACGCACAGCAGTCTTGGCATCTTCATTCCCATAACAAGCATGCTGAAGAAATGCAGCCGCATTTGCTGCAACTCTAGGCTCACCACCTGAAACCAGAAGGCCAACCACCTCGGCGAGGCCTGGTGAGCGACCCGCACGACGGCCACTGGATGCAGAGTTGTGTCGCCCATCCCACTTGTCGAGGCTGACTGCACTGGCACGATCATGTCGGGGCAGAGAGTAGAGACTGGGGTTTTGATACGTGTCAAGGAGCGTGTCGAAGGATCTGTGGTGAGAAAATAATCATTAACTCGAGTGGTGGGAGAGAGGGGGGTAGAGAGGCAAGAAAATAGAGGAAATGAATTCCTCTGCATGATCTCAACACTTAAAAGACAGTAAGTTCTCCTCCAACGTGGCTTCAAACAATGTTGTTTGGCTATGATGTCACTAATCAAAAAGGGAACACTTCTAACAACACAATGACGTTTCCATACATCATAGTCGGTTCCAGTCAGTGCACTTTTATTTTGAAGTGAATTTCCACGAAGGATCACGATGTGGAGGCAGTGGCATAGATTTTCCGCAGAACTCCGGATTGCGGGGCAGGGACGCCAAGTTTACAACCAGTTGAACAAGTTCTCCCACAATTTAGCTTTTTTCTCGTAAGATAATTGATCATCAGAATGTTTGTGTTATGCATGACAATGTGGCACCAAATATTAGTACATCAGCAGAAATATCATGCCTCGGTACCAGTGCTACGTACGTCATCACAAGTCCTCTCCAGTCAGTGTCCCGGTAAAAGCAAACCACGTGATCACGAACCTTCGAGTTACGGTTTCAAAGCTGCAGATTCGTGACGTCGGCGAATCACATGGGCATCTGGCATCATACAGAACGGGTTGTTGTACCATGTCACGATGACGAGATAGGCTCTCAAGCCAAAAAGGTAGAGAGGAAAAAGGAAGAAAGGATCATGGTGGGAGAAAGACAGTTTGGCGGGTGTCGTTGCTCAGTGGGCCTGAATGGTTAATGGTTACTTTAGCAAATAATATTATTTCAAGCAATTTTTACCCTTACCAAACGAGAGGATATTGCATTTGAGCCCATTTATTTGTTTATCCACACAGAACTTGTGTTTATCTCCGCAACCACCTGTCAGATTGTGAAAAAATTTTCACCATAAGAGCGACGACTCATGAAGAATGTTTTAATGATAATTATGTCATAGGTGACGTGGTGTGGCAGCCATGTTGGAAAAACCGAAAAACTTTGGACATCTATTTCTGAAGCCACACCAAGGAAAAAAATTAATTGAAACTTGGCACATAGCAAGTACTCATCGGGAATAAGTGTGATTTTTTAATGACGTCATAATTGCACATGTAGAATGCTACATCTGATCAGTATGAAAATTGAGCGTCATCTCGGGATTAAATGGTTCACAGGGCAAAAAAAACAAGACGACGTCATCGGTCACGTGATTCGGCAGCCATATTGTTTAAATAAATAAATAAATCCTTCAAAAATTTTCTTCTCTGAAGTGGCTGAACAGATTGAGGTGAGGCTTTACACATATGACATCATAGGTCATATGGTTTGGCAGCCATATTGGATTTACCCCAAAACATATAAAAGATCTTCTTCTCCAGAACGGCGGGACAGATTGAGGGGAACTTCACATGTTCCGCAAGCCTTGAGTGTACATGTTTAAGGAATAATTGAAAGGTCACATGGTTTGGCAGCGATTTTGGATTGAAGAAAAAAATTAAATTAAGTTTTCGCTGGAACCGCTTAATCAACCGACGTGAAGCTTCACAATTATGATCTAGTGGTGATGGGGAATACATGTTTTAAATTTCAACTTGATCGGACGCATGGTCTGGCAGCCAGACTCATTTAATTTATTTGATCTTGGTTCTTTGTTTAAAATTATTATTAGTTTTTTTTTCAAGAAGGCTCACTTGGCTGCACCTGGATGGGTTTGAAGGTAAAGGAGTAGCAGCTGAAAAGTGAATCTTATCCACATTCCTCCTGATGACTTCATCCTTGCTTTTTGCTTGTTTGGGTCCCTTCTGATTGCTCCAATGCAAGACTGTTCCTATTTGGTTTTCCATTTGATTTGAATCGAGTATATTTTAATCGCATTCTAAATTCAACTGAATAATAACAAACGTCATGGGTCAGGTGTCCAATCAAAGCAGGACTTCTTGGTACCCGGTCATCATTGCCATCAGTTATAAAGTGACAGATCTAGTTATGCTGTTATTAATTACGCAACACACAAATCCCACACAAAACAAGTCCTGGCGAGGGTCTGCGATCTTTGATTGCTCTTTTTCTTGTTTACCATTTGCTCTGAATTTGTAGGTATTAAAATGATTTGCAAGGTATTTTATACATGTACAATAATATTAGCGCAATAATCTAATTGCATTACCTGTAGTTATTGGACCCAAATTTTGAGTTGTGATGTGTCAACCACACAACTTAGGTAATATTTTTGATGTCCGTAAACATGTTTGGAAGAAATCTGAGTGGCATTCAAAACAGGAAAAAGAAGGTCAAAGAGGTGTAAGAAGCGCAGAAGTCAAGGAAATTACTGCAATGTTTTCGTATGAAGAGTACGTGTCGGGAAGGAATGGCTGATGGGTGATCAGCCGGCCAGACAGCAGAGGATTGGTCACCGGTGGAGAAGAGGGAAGAGGATCGGGCACGGTTAGGGAAGGGGGAAGATTATCAGCCTCCGGTGGAGGTGATGGAAGACAATCAGCCGCATGTGGAAGAGAAGACAGAAGGCATTCGGCAAAATAAAAAGGACGATCAATGAAGTCCATAGGATGATGGCCAAAAAGTCAGCAATCAAGAAGCACCGATGTAATCAGATAAAATACATAACGACATTGACATGCCTGACATCAGTTCCAGCAGTTCTCGGATTCAGTGATGTTGGCAAGCTTTAATTACCAGTCATATCACAGCAGCTGCACACGGTGATAGTAGTTCGTGGATCTGCATCATTTCAGAATAACTGTGGACCATTCACACAGAATGAAGGACGTTTGATGACTAAATCATGGTTCAAATGGCAACTTGGTAATGGACAAGGTGGTGAGGTTAATCAGACATGGCTACTTCATTCCTCCTCCAGTGAAGCAGCTTATTATTTCTGTTGCTTGCTGTGCTCCAAATCAACTACCAACACTCAATCATCTTTTGAGAAACTGGCTGGATTTAATCACTTTCTGGCTTGACATGCTGGTGAAAATAAATCATGTAAAAAATAAAAAATAAATAAAAAAGACTACAACATGTGAGTATGAACTTCCAGGAGGCATCTCACAACAAAGCCCTTCAAGTTAACAGCTCCAAAATTTGAGATGACTCGTGCCAAAACTCCATGAACCAAAGCAAAGAACGATACAAGGTATGGGGAGTGGAGGTACAGAGAAGAAGAAGAATGACTGGCAAACTGGCACGAGACGAAAGTCTCTTGGCAGAGGAAGAGATCGCGAGTCACGTGAAGCATTCTGGACCGGCTCCAAAAGGAAATGACTCAGCGATTCACTCGACTGAAGGAACTCTATGAAAGGTTTGACTTTACTCGACATCAGAAATCTTCTGGAGACCAAGAACTCAGCTGCTCTCCCTCTCGGGCAAAGTTACACAACTCCAGGTAATTTCTACCATACCGAATTGGATGGAGCCAAACTCATCTGCGACTGCAAGATGCTTCTAGAAACCCGTCATGACAGTAACCCAAAGACTCCTTTGGAGCTGCTTTCATTCATAGTGTCCGACGGTGAAGATGTCTCAAATTGTTGCTTTACAAATCCTTCTTACCATTTCTGTGTCAATTGCAAGCTGTGAATGCTCAATCAGTAAATTAAAGCTGATCCTCGCATACCTGATGGCATCAATGGGACAAGATCACCTCAGTGATCAGGCCCGCCTCAGTGTAGAAAGGAAGATGCCAGAAAAGCTCAAATTTGACCAAGTCATTAATCACTTTGCAGCAGTTAAGGCCAGAAAAGTTGTTCTGCATCGTGTTTGTGTGTATGACTGTACACATGAATAATTTTTATTATTTTTCATGAAGGGGGGGGGG
>CM068957.1:32143539-32184787 GCA_035128595.1 Eptatretus atami
AGTGACGGGGGGGGGGGGGCGGGGGGTGGGAATAAATTTTCCTGTTTAAATTAATGTAAATATCATTTAATGTGTCAAAAGTTTTTTGTTTGTTTGTTTTTTCCCCACTAAAACACCTTTAATGAGTCCAAAAAAGCTTATTTTTGTACATTTACATTCAATAACATCCTAATCGTAAAATAAAATGATAAATAAACAAACATATAAATAACAAAAAGTAACATGTCAAGTCTGGTGCAGTACTCATTGACTATGGATAGAGCTTGTGTGAGGGGAAATGGTGGTAGTGGCCTATTGTGAGGAGGAGAAGGAGATTGAGCAGAATCCACCTTCCCAATGCCTCTACGCAGTGGTGTACTGAGGGTGTCTGGTGCCCAGAGGCAAAAAAAATTGCTCCCCATACACCCACTCACCATAGACATAGAGAAACGAGGATCTTTATTTTAAATTTCAATTAATTGACCACTCCACTTGATGCAGTATGCCAAACCAAAGATGAAAGGAACACTAAATGTCAGTTCAAATATTTGTTCAATTCAGAGTTATTGGATAATCCATGAATATATTGTTAAAGATTCAGCGGTGGCGGGATTCGCACCCGACTCTTGACCCCAGTGTTAAGGATTCGGACGTCACTTACAGCACGCCGTCTCCAGGGTTATAACGCCGCTGGTTTGGCACAATTCTCGGGTTACGCGCCTCAGATCACGACAAAATACACCTGTGCCTTGCCAGCTGGGGGAATAGACCCGGTTACAGACTGGTTTTGTCAGAGACCGAGCGAATTCTGCCAGTCTGTAACCATTTTGGTTTTATATACCAATCGAGCGAATTGTTTCTCAGCACGGCACGAACAAACCCAAAGCGGCAACTTCATACGAATCAGCCAGATTTATTGGGGACACATCGGGGAACACAACACAAGCAAAGCATTCACGACAGTTATAATTAATCTATTACCGTTCTTAACTAGGGAGCTACGGGTTTTGAAGGGAACCCTAGTGAGATAACCTTAGACAACATGCAGACAAGACACAGAGTACTTGGTGATGCTTCATGGACGAGAGGAAAAGTGTCAAAGGCCCGAATGCGGCTCGTGACAGCCGATGTCGATGGATTCGAGCACCCAGCTCGAACATGCAGCGTGGAAAGATTGCGGCGTCATCTTTTGTCGCAGCCCTCACGCACACAGCCTCGGCACGTTCAGACCCGAGAGATCGACGGAACAAAACGAAAGATCCACGGTGTGCTCCAGCTGGCCCCTCACAAGGTCCAGCATACAAATCCAGGCCTGGCCTGTTCACCAGACAAGGCCAAATCGAGGTGTTGGGCTCCGCAGGCTGGGTTCGTGGCCGAGGAGGAACAACCGGCCAAAACCCCTCCACAAAGTCAATCGCCCGACTCGACGTGCAGGCAGCCTCCCACTGCCAAAATGGCAGATTCGCTCGCTCAGTTTCACCACCGCCTTCCTGGCGCTCTCTCGCCTCTCAGTTTACCACCTCCTTCCCGGCGCTCTCTCGCCTCTCAGTTTCACCACCGCCTTCTTGGCGCTCTCTCGCCTCTCAGTTTCACTTCCTCTTTCTTTTGGGGCACGCGCCTTCACGAAGCCGACAGACTCCTCCCCTCCCAGAGCACTGGGCGGAGTCTCCTTTGGAGAGGGGAACGAAGAAGAAAGAACCTCTCGGTCCACCACCACTGTACGAACAATAAACAGCCTCGTACACCTCCGACACACCTGTAACATCCATTTACCGAACAACCTGGCTAAACATGCATTTAATGGGGGATCTGGGCTAATCCTATATTTAATAGCACACTAAGGGCCATTTCCACAACAATATTACTTTGCAAACATATTCCTGATATATTTATCTTCTCCACGTCTGCTGGGTCTATTAGCATGTACAGCACTGGCATCTCCATGTCTGCCGCTCCCTGATTGTGACTACCACTGATTGTAGTGGGGAAGCTTGCATGTTCCTGTGATGCAGACAGCTATACTGATGCGAGCTTTGCTCCTGGTAGGTCTTACTTAGCCAGGCAGGTCAATTGGAAGGAGCGAGACAGAGTAATCACAACTTTGGTAGTAGGAATGTTCCCCCACTCCCAGCATGGCCTAGTCCCCCCACCTTCGCAGTGGTCCTGTGAAGAGGTTTTCCTCGTTTAGCATGAGGTGAATGGCACTACCAGTGTTCTTTGTCTTCTTCTTGTTGGATATTTTGATGGCAAATGTTCTGTTGACCTTTCTGACTTAGTTCCTCCTGTACGAGTGTTTGGACGCAAGACTGTTTGCCATCTCGCCACATCCACATCACATCCAGCTGACTCAAAGCAGAAACAAATGCTATGCAAATAGATTTATCCCTCGTGCTGTTTCGCTTTTGAATTCACTACCTGTAACATGCTTCTCATTATCCTACGATCTAACAGTTTGAAGAGTAATGTCAATTCCGACTTCCCACATCTTTGAAGTTTCATCCTATTCTGCCAGACTTTTGTTACTTCTCTGTCTGCATCTGTCTGTCTTGGAGTTTTCTTCTTCATTTCTCCCTTTCTTTTGTGATGTTTTGCTCTATATTTACCAAACCTTCCTGCAATGTCTATCTTGAGTGGTTATATGCCTTGTTTGGGGTATTCCCCCCCCCCTTCATGAAAAATAATAAAAATTATTCATGTGTACAGTCATACACACAAACACGATGCAGAACAACTTTTCTGGCCTTAACTGCTGCAAAGTGATTAATGACTTGGTCAAATTTGAGCTTTTCTGGCATCTTCCTTTCTACACTGAGGCGGGCCTGATCACTGAGGTGATCTTGTCCCATTGATGCCATCAGGTATGCGAGGATCAGCTTTATTTTACTGATTGAGCATTCACAGCTTGCAATTGACACAGAAATGGTAAGAAGGATTTGTAAAGCAACAATTTGAGACATCTTCACCGTCGGACACTATGAATGAAAGCAGCTCCAAAGGAGTCTTTGGGTTACTGTCATGACGGGTTTCTAGAAGCATCTTGCAGTCGCAGATGAGTTTGGCTCCATCCAATTCGGTATGGTAGAAATTACCTGGAGTTGTGTAACTTTGCCCGAGAGGGAGAGCAGCTGAGTTCTTGTCTCCAGAAGATTTCTGATGTCGAGTAAAGTCAAACCTTTCATAGAGTTCCTTCAGTCGAGTGAATCGCTGAGTCATTTCCTTTTGGAGCCGGTCCAGAATGCTTCACGTGACTCGCGATTTCTTCTCTGCCAAGAGACTTTCGTCTCGTGCCAGTTTGCCAGTCATTCTTCTCTTTCTGTACCTCCACTCCCCATACCTTGTATCGTTCTTTGCTTTGGTTCATGGAGTTTTGGCACGAGTCATCTCAAATTTTGGAGCTGTTAACTTGAAGGGCTTTGTTGTGAGATGCCTCCTGGAAGTTCATACTCACATGTTGTAGTCTTTTTTATTTATTTTTATTTTTTACATGATTTATTTTCACCAGCATGTCAAGCCAGAAAGTGATTAAATCCAGCCAGTTTCTCAAAAGATGATTGAGTGTTGGTAGTTGATTTGGAGCACAGCAAGCAACAGAAATAATAAGCTGCTTCACTGGAGGAGGAATGAAGTAGCCATGTCTGATTAACCTCACCACCTTGTCCATTACCAAGTTGCCATTTGAACCATGATTTAGTCATCAAACGTCCTTCATTCTGTGTGAATGGTCCACAGTTATTCTGAAATGATGCAGATCCACGAACTACTATCACCGTGTGCAGTGCTGTGATATGACTGGTAATTAAAGCTTGCCAACATCACTGAACCGAGAACTGCTGGAACTGATGTCAGGCATGTCAATGTCGTTATGTATTTTATCTGATTACATCGGTGCTTCTTGATTGCTGACTTTTTGGCCATCATCCTATGGACTTCATTGATCGTCCTTTTTATTTTGCCGAATGCCTTCTGTCTTCTCTTCCACATGCGGCTGATTGTCTTCCATCACCTCCACCGGAGGCTGATAATCTTCCCCCTTCCCTAACCGTGCCCGATCCTCTTCCTCTTCTCCACCGGTGACCAATCCTCTGCTGTCTGGCCGGCTGATCACCCTCAGCCATTCCTTCCCGACACGTACTCTTCATACGAAAACATTGCAGTATTTCCTTGACTTCTGCGCTTCTTACACCTCTTTGACCTTCTTTTTCCTGTTTTGAATGCCACTCAGATTTCTTCCAAACATGTTTACGGACATCAAAAATATTACCTAAGTTGTGTGGTTGACACATCACAACTCAAAATTTGGGTCCAATAACTACAGGTAATGCAATTAGATTATGCGCTAATATTATTGTACATGTATAAAATACCTTGCAAATCATTTTAATACCTACAAATTCAGAGCAAATGGTAAACAAGAAAAAGAGCAATCAAAGATCGCAGACCCTCGCCAGGACTTTTTTGTGTGGGATTTGTGTGTTGCGTAATTAATAACAGCATAACTAGATCTGTCACTTTATAACTGATGGCAATGATGACCGGGTACCAGATCCTGCTTTATTGATGACAATAATGATTAGTGATTCAGTTAGTTGGATACGATCTCAATGAAAATCATGCGAACATGAATTTGATTGAAAATCGACACGATAAACAAAAGAAGCCAAAACAGATTGAAGTCATATGAAGCTGCAGCATGAGAAGTGACCCATACAAGAACTAAATGAAGTCATCAAGTTGTAATAAACATTGACTACTCACTTACTCTTACCTTCAAACCATCCAGGTGCAGCCAAGTGAGCCTTCTTGAAAAAAAAACTATATAATTTTAAACAAAGAACCAAGATCAAATAAATTAAATGAGTCTGGCTGCCAGACCATGCGTCCGATCAAGTTGAAATTTAAAACATGTATTCCCCATCACCACTAGATCATAATTGTGAAGCTTCACGTCGGTTGATTAAGCGGTTCCGCGAAAACTTAATTTAATTTTTTTCTTCAATCCAAAATCGCTGCCAAACCATGTGACCTTTCAATTATTCCTTAACATGTACACTCAAGCGCTTGCGGAACATGTGAAGTTCCCCTCAATCTGTCCCGCGTTCTGGAGAAGAAGATCTTTTATATGTTTTGGGGTAAATCCAATATGGCTGCCAAACCATATGACCTATGATGTCTATGTGTAAAGCCTCACCTCAATCTGTTCAGCCACTTCAGAAAAGAAATTTTTGAAGGATTTATTTATTTATTTAAACAATATGGCTGCCGAATCACGTGACCGATGACGTCGTCTTGTTTTTTTGCCCTGTGACCATTTAATCCCGAGATGACGCTCAATTTTCATACTGATCAGATGTAGCATTCTACATGTGCAATTATGACGTCATTAAAAAATCACACTTATTCCCGATGAGTACTGCTATGTGCCAAGTTTCAATTAATTTTTTTCCTTGGTGTGGCTTCAGAAATAGATGTCCAAAGTTTTTCGGTTTTTCCAACATGGCTGCCACACCACGTCACCTATGACATATTATCATTAAAACATTCTCATGAGTCGTCGCTCTTATGGTGAAAATTTTTTCACAATCTGACAGGTGGTTGCGGAGATAAACACAAGTTCTGTGTGGATAAACAAATAAATGGGCTCAAATGCAATATCCTCTCGTTTGGTAAGGGTAAAAATTGCTGAAATAATATTATTTGCTAAAGTAACCATTAACCATTCAGGCCCACTGAGCAACGACACCCGCCAAACTGTCTTTCTCCACCATGATCCTTTCTTCCTTTTTCTTCTCTACCTTTTTGGCTTGAGAGCCTATCTCGTCATCGTGACATGGTACAACAACCCGTTCTGTATGATGCCAGATGCCCATGTGATTCGCCGACGTCACGAATCTGCAGCTTTGAAACCGTAACTCGAAGGTTCGTGATCACGTGGTTTGCTTTTACCGGGACACTGACTGGAGAGGACTTGTGATGACGTACGTAGCACTGGTACCGAGGCATGATATTTCTGCTGATGTACTAAATTTTGGTGCCACATTGTCATGCATAACACAAACATTCTGATGATCAATTATCTTACGAGAAAAAAGCTAAATTGTGGGAGAACTTGTTCAACTGGTTGTAAACTTGGCGTCCCTGCCCCGCAATCCGGAGTTCTGCGGAAAATCTATGCCACTGCCTCACATCGTGATCCTTCGTGGAAATTCACTTCAAAATAAAAGTGCACTGACTGGAACCGACTATGATGTATGGAAACGTCATTGTGTTGTTAGAAGTGTTCCCTTTTTGATTAGTGACATCATAGCCAAACAAAATTGTTTGAAGCCACGTTGGAGGAGAACTTACTGTCTTTTAAGTGTTGAGATCATGCAGAGGAATTCATTTCCTCTATTTTCTTGCCTCTCTACCCCCTCTCTCCCACCACTCGAGTTAATGATTATTTTCTCACCACAGATCCTTCGACACGCTCCTTGACACGTATCAAAACCCAGTCTCTACTCTCTGCCCCGACATGATCGTGCCAGTGCAGTCAGCCTCGACAAGTGGGATGGGCGACACAACTCTGCATCCAGTGGCCGTCGTGCGGGTCGCTCACCAGGCCTCGCCGAGGTGGTTGGCCTTCTGGTTTCAGGTGGTGAGCCTAGAGTTGCAGCAAATGCGGCTGCATTTCTTCAGCATGCTTGTTATGGGAATGAAGATGCCAAGACTGCTGTGCGTCAGCTGAGGGGTATTCAAGCACTAGTTTCATTGCTTGACAGCCCTGTGTTTGAGGTACAGAGGGAAGTGGAGCATTGATAATGTTTTCAGGTTTTTGTTTGTTTTGACTGCTGTCCTACCTTTTAAAAGCTGCTTACCAAGTGGAATGTTTGCAGGTTCTGCGTAATGCTTGTGGTGCTCTGCGAAATATGTGCTTTGGCACCAACGTGCAGAATAAGTTGGCGGTTCGTGACTGCGATGGTGTAATCGCCCTGCTACATCTGCTCCGACGAACAGATGATCCTTCATTACAAGATGTTGCGACTGGTATCAGATTATTATGATTATTATTATTATTATTTCCTTCTCATGCTTATCCTCATTGGCCCATGTGTGTGAATTACGTGGTTATTTAAATTGCCGGTCGTTGCTGCACTTCCCCTCCATGGAGTGGCAAAAAGATCGAGAGCTGGACAGATTTGGGATAGACAAAAAGGCTCACTGAAGTTGCTCAGATGTCGGCTTCACTGGGATGGAGAACGAGTCTTAATAAATGCCTAACACCAAGGACACGAAACCAATGGCTTCAAGAAGATTGCAGGATTTAGTCATTTGGACAAGTGTAGGTTCTGTAAGGTAGAAAACAAGCACCAATCACCTTTTTTCTGGATATAAAACAACTCGTGTCACAACAGCTGTACACACAAAGGTACAACCAGGTATGCAGAGTAATCCACTGGCACATCTGCAAAGAAAAACCTCAATATCCCAGTCTCAAAATAAAAAATATGGAAGCACAAACCAAAAGTGATCGTTCAAAATGACATAATGCTCATGTATGACCTGACCATCCATCAAGAGTGAACGTGGACAACAAACTATTGTAACTGGACATTGTACTTGGATACAAAAAGGAAAGGATGACTGCTAATCGAGGTGTCTGTACCGAGCAACTTTGGTCTAAATAATATAGATCAAATACCAGGATCTGTAAAATGAAGTCAAAAGAACCTGAAAGCTGGAGAGTGCTGACATTGTGCCAGTGATCAATGGAGCAACAGGAATGATGAACAACAACCTTACTGAGGTATTAAAAAAATCTCTGGGAATATTACTACAAATGAACAAAAGGAGTCACGACTTTTGGCGGATTTTTCAAACAGGAATGTAGAAATAAAAATACTGAATATACAAGATGGAAAAACACATTTTGGAAATTGTTCACAATTTATTTTATGACAATCACATCCAGTAAGTGACCGCCATGGGTATCCACAAAATTGTGCTCGCTGCAGAGCACACTCCACCACTGATGCCAGTGTTTGTAACTGAATGTTAAGGATTTCTCTACAAATATTGTCCTTTAGTTCCTGTAAGGTCCTGGGTTTTGTACCGTTTTCATGATCATCCTTTTTCATAATCCGACACAGCTAAGTCTCAGAAATCTGCAGTTCATGGGATCGCTGTTTACACGATTTCTTCAAGGAGCGCACGGCGTCTTCCTGGACAGCCACAATGGTTGCTGCAGTTCACTGACCTCAGACGACCTGACCTTTTTGCATCTCCCACTGAACCCAGTCTGTGGGGATGCTGTTATCCGTTTCCCACTGAACCAGTCTGTGGGGTTGCTGTTACCTGTTTCCCACTGAACCAGTCTGTGGGGATGCTGTTACCCATCTCCTTGTGGTTTTGTCTGTTGCTGCTATTCTCACACCACATGCTCTTCAGAATTCACATTGTGCACACACACACTGCAACCATTTTAGAAGTACAGCTCCACAATCGGTGCCTCTGCTGAAGTGTCCACTTATCCATGATAGTCAAACCTTATGATTAATCTGCAACCAAAAAACAGTTAGAACATTGCCTTCAGCACAATTTACAACACAAATACAGTCATTACTTTTGGCGGCCCTGTACAATTGGAGAATGTCCTGGGTGGGTTCAGGGATGGTCCTGAAAATAACCCTCAGAACAAAAAGACGATGACGACCACGACCACCTTTACTGAAATCAAGGTGAATATTTAGTCCTGGGAGGAGTTAGTTCCACCTTCTGAAACCTGCAAATAGATATTATAAATTGAGATTAAAAAAATTATTATTATTGCAATTGTTAATAGAAGAGTTGAGGGATGGGCCAAAACTTGGTTTGCTGAGGTAAGTTGGATTATTTATTTCTTCAATTTATGTCCATTTTCAGATAAATGTCATGACGTTTTGGCTCCTGCTTTGCAGTTTTTCTGCGATAAACAGTCGTCCAAGTTGTATCTCGGTGTCATCTGATGTAGTTACTTTGCTGAAAACAATGGTAATCTTGGTAAATAACCGACTTCTGGGCCACTCTGTATCAGCATAACCTTATTCTCGTGTTGTACATAATAATCCACTTGTTTGTTTTTATATTCTTATTTTATTTTGCTGTGGAGCGTGTTGAGGGATGCAAGCAAATAGTTTGCATTGTTGGTTTTGTAGCAAGTCCTTTTACCCCATTGTTGGATATAACTCAATTGTATCATGTGATGTCATTTCTTATTGCGCTGATCGAATTAAGCATGTGTGGAGCATATTAATGCCAATTCAGGTTTTATTCCCAATTATAGGATCCATACAATAAGTTTAATGGGTTAAGAATAAATAAAAAAACAAGACTGATGTCATGCAGAGCACAATACTTGCAAAATCCATAAAACAAATTTGACCTCAAAAATAATTGGCTTGTTGATTCAATGACCTGAAATATAAATCCTCTAAATATTTCAAGTCAATGGGATGAAAATTGAGGATTTTAGAAATCTCACCCAAGTTGTTGACCTTTGGCCTATGTTGACCTTTTGACCTCAAAAACAATAGGCTTCTTCTTTATGTGAAACTCTATCATGTGGTGAAGTTTCGTGAAGATTGGTTTAAAATTGTGACCTGTAGGTGATTGACATAAATACAGACAGCAGTGTGACCACTCCTCATTTTCATAAATGCCAAGGTGAGCCAATGAAAACCAAGAATTCACAAGGCTTCGGAAAGCGATGATAAAAGAAAACCTATACGCCTAGAAAACCAAGATGCCAAGGTGAACAACGAATAGCCAAGATCTTGTGAAAAAGCCAAGGAGTGGTCAACTGACAGACAGACAGATAGACAGATAACACAATCGACTAACCAATATACTTGAAAAATCTTCGATTTTTTTTTGCAAGCAATAAGTATTAAAACATGCTGCACTCTCTGTTACTGTTGACAATTGATGGTAATGTTGCGTTTAAAAATGACTTTCTTTTTTCTTCATAAATCGTTTGGATTTTTCTCTCGCAAGTTGGTTTGTAATGCTATTTTCGTTCTTCTAATTTTGTGAAGGTGTTGCGAGTCAGAAGTCACTCTTTCGTCTTTCGATCTCCATAGCCAAGTGGATGTACATGGTGCACTTGTTATTGATCGAATTCTATTAATCTTATCCCTTGGTTATTCAGTACTTGCTTTATCACAATGTCAACTTTGCTTGTACAATAACGTTATAGGACATGCATGTGATAAGGTTAAGGTTTAGGGGGAAGGAGGGAAAGACTTTCCCTCCACCTATTCCCAAACCCGAGAAGCCAGGAATTCTCAACTTGTTCCACCACCGAGGGCTGCATATACCCTTCATGCGTTTTGCGAGCCATACCTCACCATGTACTAATACGTAAACGCTCGATGGTGAATGTTATACTGGCAGAAATGCAAACAAATGAATTGTAATAAGTTTCATTACAACACTTTGGAAAATATCTGTTATGTCCATTTGAATGTACAAAATATAAATTCTAAAAATCGGTATCTTTCACATTCTTCGTAAGACAAGTTACATCAGTCTGAAAATGTTAAAGGGGGCAGTAGTAACCACCAAGCTCCCCCTCCACTCCCTTCGTGGTCGACTCCACTCCCTTCCCCAAGGAAAAAAAAAATGCCACAACTTTTGAACACATTTTAGGAACACACCGACGACGTAGGAGACCCTAACTGTTCAGCTAAAACATACAGATAAGAACAATAAGCATGCATCAACTTTCGGCCATTCTTTTGTATACAAAATCTTAGCTCATGGAAGAGTGAGGAGACAGGAAACATGTATATGGACTGATGCAGAGCAAGACCAGTCACACAAGCAGTTGGGCACAACAGAGGGGTGCAGATCTAAACATCAAACCGTCGACTGAAAGTTGTGCCCAACTCATGCAGCCTTTTATCACAAAGCAGAGTTGCAATTTAAGCTCATTTAACTTGATGGATCACATTAAACCACCTTGCAACATACAAAAATAAAAACTGTCAAAAAACACAAAAAAATGCTCCTGTGCAAACACAAAGCCTCTCATCACATGCTCAGAAAACTTTTGGCTGTTGCATTCATTGTGAAATTCTTCCATGTGACCATGTAAGTACACCATCTTCATGATGCATTATCCCTGAGCTTTTGCACTATTCAACCAGGTGACACTTTAGATAGCACCAGGAATATATATCTGGGAATGAACAGAACAGATAGCACCATGAGTACATTCGAGCATTGCCCTTGTCAAAGTTTCCTTACACCTGGGCAGCTCTTAGAACATCAACAAAACTCCAAAATGCATCAATCCTAGAAAGACGAGAATTTCTGATGCAAGCCCTCATTATTACTTCTGAACATTTGGCAGACTTTAACCCCCCCCTCCCCCCTTCCATTCATCCCCATTTCCTGAGCTTCTGCCAACTCCACCCTCCTCACCCCCCCACACATCCTCTGAGAGTAGAGCGAGTCAGTAACTAAGCCTAATACAACACCTAAGCAGTATGTTTATCCCTCCCCACACTTCAGGAGGAACAAGTACAGCATATAAAAGACCTCATATTTGTGGCACTTCATCTCAGGAAAATGCTTCATCAGTCGCGAGGATCAGGTCAGAGTTCACAAGGTCATGAGGAACTGCATTGGTCAAGTCACTTTAATGTCAGAAGAGAATGCAAACACTACTGAGTACCAGCAATGTGGATCTGTGAGACTTCACTTCATGCAGATAAGGTACAATAACAAAAAAACACAAAAATGATGTTTCTAGGGTGTCTGCAGTTGTGATCAACATTGTCCTGACAATATTTCACGAGGCCAGAGACGTCTGCATGAGGCTACTGTACATGCAAGTTGGACACGATCTCCAACAGTTGCACCTACTGGAGATCAGTTTAGTCTTCAGCAGCAGACATAAAACAAACCAGTTATCAATTACACAGTTTGTAAGAACAAACATTGCTAGGATAATCACGTGATTCAAAAACAAAGCAAACATCCAAACCAAAGAAGAATAGCACACCAAAGTTCATTGTTCACTCCACCATGACAACCCCCTGTTATACCTGTACGGCCACGTCCGATCTTGCTGTCTTGTCCCAACTCCCGACCATGAGGCATCCGAACCAGAGGGCCCACGCCTCATATCCATTGTAGCATAATGGTTGTAACCATCGTAGTTATTGTAACTCTCCTGACGAGGAGCTGCAGGACAAAGTAATCACTAAATAATTTGGCACGAATCAATTCAGCTTTCCAGCAGCATACTTCACACAGCAAGATGACCCAATGATTACAAAAACAAATCACCATCACACATAATGTTTTAACATCAATTGTAACTGCAAACCAAATAGGCCCAGTTATAAATTTGGGTTCCTGAAAGAAAACAATAAGTTACGTAATTGGAGATACAAAAAGGAAATTGTGGACAAATTTCTTCTTCAAAGGAGCAAACTTATTGACCAACAACAAACCAGCACAAGCAAGATGATTATTGAATTGCCAAAGCTCTCACAAGTCACCTAGCCCTGACCAACCAACACATGATAAATCCCCGAAACTGACACGTCACAAACAAATTACATATCAGAATGAAAAATTTTTTGGCAAAATATTACCCAGAAATGACCTTGAACACTTTCAACTCACCTCCCCAGTAATCCCCCTGTGGTCTGTATCCCTCATCGCGCTGACCTCCACGGGACAAACTATAGTAAGCAAGAGGAGGTTGACCCCCGACGCGGGAACGTCCGCCACCAGCATCACGCCTGGGGTCCAGTGTGTGGCTGTACCCGGATGCCAAGAAGGCATCGACACGAGAGGGAGGGTGAGCATCCCTGCGAATCAGAGGTCGAGCTGTCAGAGGTTCACACTAGGGGTGTGGAAGGAGAAGAGGGGGTTAAAAATTATTATTATTATTATTATAACAACAACAATGATAAAAGAGTTAAAAGCAGACAAGCTTTGTAAATGCCTTGCAACAAAAGAAGACAACAGTGGGGTTTTTGAGTATCATTTTCTCAACTGAAAGTTGCACTGCACATAACATGTGAAGCAACCCATTTCATCAATGGTGTTCAAGTTCATTGCATCTCATGAGGATAGTCTGTACACACATTTCCAAATTGAGGGGATTAAACCTACCGATGAAATGCCCAAATATTTTCGATTGCCTCCGTAAAAGGCAAGCACAGTTACAAAAGGACGATTGATGCTTTTACGGCTGAATCATCCGAACGAGACAAATCAAAGTCACCGAATATACAATCACCTGCCTGACTAACTCCGTGGGTAACCAAGCCGACATGTTGTAAATCGAATCTATCAAGCACCCGTAGATTGTGGCTCATCAGCTGCAGCTTTTCCAGTCTGTTTGAGAGCATACTATTCGACCACAGTCGATAGATTGTATTGTATTATATTTTACCATTTATTAACCATCTACCATAATGTTTCAATTCCTGCCAGTTTAACAAGACTACTTAAATCAGCCAAATTAAAAATGAAAATTAATTGCAAATGTGCAATAAGTGATCCTATCATCAACTCTCCCTGTTGAGGCTGGAATGCCCCAAGGGAGTGTCTTGGGCCCAGTCCCAATCCTCATCTTCATCAACTATCTGATTCTCTGGAAAACCCTCATATTTTTGCCAATGACTCCACCCACTCCCAAAACATCCTTCAGGTCAGAAGGTAGCGACCTTCACAGAATGAAGAATTTGTCCAACACTTGGAATAAGCCTTTCGATCCAGGCAAATCTTACATTCTCACATCTCTCCAAAAGGAACATCTGGCAAAGGAACCTCCCACTTTTGGGCCTCAGCATCAATCATGATCTTTCTTGGGCATACCACATCAGAACCAGCCTCCCAACTCAGCCACCCAATGGAAATACCTGTTCTGTTAAAGAAGGAAAGATGAGGTGGGTGGGTGGGCGGGTGTTTATTTGTGTGTACCTATACGTCTAATTCCTGGTTAGATTGGTCAGTTAAATACCTACAGGAATTATTTGGGGGATCTGCATCAAATCGATAATTCAACACACAAAGTCTAATTGCCAGAATCTATTTGTGATGTTAGGAAAATATCTTACAAATTATATTGGTGTTAGATAAAGGTCTAAATTCAGTTTTTCCTCTTCGTCAAAATGACATTATCAAATGCTGAGAGAAAGGATGGAAAATATTGAGAGATTAACACAAATCATGCAAGTATGAGTAAATCAGACTTTTTTTTTTTTAAAGGTTTGAAATACCACTCAACGCAGAAGCAAAAACGTACTGCAGACAAAACGAGAAAAGAAAAACTCTGTTGGAATGAGTAACAGGCTTTAAAAAATAAAAGCACAGAGGAGAAAGTCTTGCGAAGGAGAACTCAAGGCATCAAAAGTTCGATCCAGGTGAAAGACAGGTGTGCGGTGAACTATGTACATAAAGCTTACCCTTGGTGAAGTTGTCAACATCCAGGAAAATGAGTATCAGGTGTCAGCTATCGTTGCAGGTGGTAAACAAATGGAAGTGGCCAAAAGCATGTGATATCATCAATTACACAAACGATTCTTTACAAACAGCTCGTAGTTGCTACAAATGTTTTTTTTTTTGTATACCTTGTCGAGGCTCGTATGAGAGCTAACACACAACGCACAGCAAGGGGGCATGAGACAAGAGGGGCGGGAGATATTACAGGAAGTTTGTCAACTTTGATGTTGTTTAAAGTTTATCTAAATATAGACCGACTGCGAGACAAGAATGGACGTATTAACGGAGATACAGGTAGAAAGAAATTGTTGAAATATATATGGGATCACCTTCATACATGACAGTTAGAACATGCGTAACTATAACAGCACTCGGTAGAGCGCATAAAGAGAGTGCGAGAGGAGAGCGAGAGCGGAGAGGGAAAGGGAGAGCGAGAGCGAGAGGGAAAGGGAGAGCGAGAGCGAGAGCGGAGCGAGAGGGAAGGGAGAGCGAGAGCGAGAGCGGAGCGAGAGGGAAAGGGAGAGCGAGAGCGAGAGCGAGAGGGAAAGGGAGAGCGAGAGCGAGAGCGAGAGCGAGAGGGAAAGGAGAGCGAGAGCGAGAGCGAGAGCGAGAGGGAAGGGAGAGCGAGAGGCGAGAGCGAGAGGGAAAGGGAGAGCGAGAGCGAGAGCGAGAGGCGAGAGCGAGAGCGAGAGCGAGAGCGAGAGGGAAAGGGAGAGCGAGAGCGAGAGCGAGAGCGAGAGGGAAAGGGAGAGGAGAAGGGAAAGGGAGAGCGAGAGGGAAAGGGAGAGCGAGAGCGAAGAGGAAGGGAGAGCGAGAGCGAGAGGGAAAGGGAGAGCGAAAAGCGAGAGGGAAAGGGAGAGCGAAAGGAGAGGGAAAGGGAGAGCGAGAGCGAGAGCGAGAGCGAGAAGGGAAAGGGAGAGCGAGAGGGAAAGGGAGAGCGAGAGGAAAGGGAGAGCGAGAGGGAAAGGGAGAGCGAGAGGGAAAGGGAGAGCGAGAGGGAAAGGGAGCGAGAGGGAAAGGGAGAGCGAGAGGGAAAGGGAGAGCGAGAGGGAAAGAAGAGCGGGGGAAAGAGAGCGAAGAGGGAAAGAGAGAGCGAGAGAGCGGAGGGAAAGAGAGAGCGAGAGAGCGAGAGGAAAGAGAGAGCGGAGAACAAGAGAGCGAGAGAGAGCGAGAGGGAAAGAGAGAGAGGGAAAGAGAGAGCGAGAGAGCGAGAGGGAAAGAGAGAGGAGAGAGCGAGAGGGAAAGAGAGAGGCGAGAGAGCGAGAGGGAAAGAGAGAGCGAGAGAGCGAGAGGAAAGAGAGAGCGAGAGAGCGAGAGGGAAAGAGGAGAGCGAGAGAGCGAGAGGGAAAGAGAGAGCGAGAGAGCGAGAGGGAAAGAGAGAGCGAGAGAGCGAGAGGGAAAGAGAGAGCGAGAGCGAGAAGGGAAAAGAGGGGAAAGAGAGAGCAGTTGACACGAATCAGAGCGGAGAACGGAGCGAGAGACGGAGCGAGAGACGGAGCGAGAGAGGGAGCGAGAGAGGGAGCGAGAGACGGAGCGAGAGACGGAGCGAGAGAACGGAGCGAGAGACGAGCGAGAGGGAAAGCGAGAGCGAGAGCGAGAGGGGGAGAAGGGAGAGCGAGAGCAGAGCGAGAGGGAAAGGGAGAGCGAGAGCGAGAGGGAAGGGAGAGCCGAGAGGGAGAAAGGGAGAGCGAGAGGGGAAAGGGAGAGGAGAGGGAAGGAGACGAGAGCGAGAGGGACAAGGGAGAGCGGAGCGAGAGGGAAAGGGAGAGCGAAAGCGAGAGGGAAAGGGAGAGCGGAGCGAGAGGGAAGGAGAGCGAGAGGAGAAGGGAGAGCGAGAGCAGAGAGCGAGAGCGAGAGGGAAAGGGAGAGCGAGAGGGAAAGGGAGAGCGAGAGGGAAAGGGAGAGCGAGAGGGAGGGAGAGCGAGAGGGAAAGGGAGAGCGAGAGGGAAGGAGCGAGGGAAGGGAGAGCGAGGAGGGACGAGCGAGAGAGGAAGAGAGCGAGAGGAGGGAGAGCGAGAGGGAAGGGAGAGCGAGAGGGAAGGGAGAGCGAGAGGGACAGGGAGAGCGAGAGGGAAAGAGAGAGCGAGAGGAGAGGCGAGAGGGAGAGAGAGCGAGAGAGCGAGAGGGAAAGAGAGCGAGAGAGCGAGAGGGAAAGAGAGAAGCGAGAGCGAGAGGGAAAGAGGGAAAGAGAGAGCAAGTTGGCACATCAGGAGCGAGAGACGGAGCGAGAGACGGAGCGGAGACGGAGCGAGAGACGGAGCGAGAGACGAGCGAGAGACAGAGCGAGAGACGAGGAGAGACAGAGCGAGAGACAGACGAGACAGAGCAGAGAGGAACAGAGCGAGAGACAGAGCGAGAGACAGAGCGAGAGACAGAGCGAGAGACAGAGCGAGAGACAGAGCGAGAGACAGGCGAGAGACAGGCGAGACAGAGCGAGAGACAGAGCGAGAGACAGAGCGAGAGACAGAGCGACGAGACAGAGCGAGAGACGAGCGAGAGACAGAGCGGAGACAGAGGCGAGAGACAAGAGCGAGAGACAGAGCGAGAGACAGAGGCGAAGACAGAGCGAGAGACAGAGCGAGAGACAGAGCGAGAGACAGAGGAGGAGACAGAGCGAGAGACAGAGCGAGAGACAGAGCGAGAGACGAGGCGAGAGACAGAGCGAGAGACAGAGCGAGAGACAGAGCGAGAGACAGAGCGAGAGACAGAGCGAGAGACAGAGCGAGAGACAGAGCGAGAGACAGAGCGAGAGACACGAGCGAGAGACAGAGCGAGAGACAGAGCGAGAGACAGAGCGAGAGACAAGAGCGAGAGGACAGAGCGAGAGACAGAGCGAAGAGACGAGAGCGAGAGACGAGCGAGAGACGAGCGAGAGACAGAGCGAGAGACAGAGAGCGAGAGACAGAGCGAGAGACAGAGCGAGAGACAGAGCGAGAGACAGACGAGAGACAGAGCAGAGACAGAGCGAGAGACAGAGCGAGAAGACAGAGCGGAGAGACAGAGAGCGAGAGACAGAGCGAGAGACAGAGCGAGAGACAGAGCGGAGACAGAGCGAGAGACAGAGCGAGAGACAGAGAAGCGAGAGACAGAGCGAGAGACAGAGCGAGAGAACCAGAGCGAGAGACAGAGCGAGAGACAGAGCGAGAGACAGAGGCGAGAGACGAGCGAGAGACAGAGCGAGAGACAGAGCGAGAGACAGAGAGAGAGACAGAGCGAGAGACGAGAGCGAGAGACAGAGCGACGAGACAGAGCGAGAGACAGAGCGAGAGCACGAGAGCGAGAGACAGAGCGAGAGACAGAGCGAGAGACAGAGCGAGAGACAGAGCGAGAGACAGAGCGAGAGACAGAGGCGAGAGAGAGAGCGAGAGACAGAGCGAGAGACAGAGCGAGAGACAGAGCGAGAGACAGAGCGAGAGACAGAGCGAGAGACAGAGCGAGAGAGCAGAGCGAGAGACAGAGGCGAGAAGACAGAGCGAGAGACAGAAGCGAGAGACAGAGCGAGAGACAGAGCGAGAGACAGAGCGAGAGACAGAGCGAGAGACAGAGCGAGAGACAGAGCGAGAGACAGAGCGAGAGACAGGCGAAGACAGAGCGAGAGAACAGAGCGAGAGCAGAGCGAGAGCAGAGCGAGAGACAGAGCGAGAGACAGAGCGAGAGCAGAGCGAGAGACGAGCGGAGAGAGCGAGAGACAGAGCGAGAGACAGAGCGACGAGACAGAGCGGAGACGAGCGAGAGACAGAGCGAGAGACGAGCGAGAGACAGAGCGAGAGACAGAGCGAGAGACAGAGCGAGAGACAGAGCGAGAAGACAGAGCGAGAGACAGAGCGAGAGCAGAGCGAGAGACAGCGAGAGACAGAGCGAGAGACAGAGGAGAGACAGAGCGAGAGACAGAGCGAGAGACAGAGCGAGAGAAGAGCGAGAGACAGAGGCGAGAGACAGAGCGAGAGACAGAGCGAGAGACAGAGCGAGAGACAGAGCGAGAGACAGAGCGAGAGACAGAGCGAGAGACAAGAGCGAGAGACGAGCGAGAGACAGAGGAGAGACGAGGCGAGAGACAGAGCGAGAGCAGAGCGAGAGACAGAGCGAGAGACAGAGCGAGAGACAGAGCGAGAGACAGAGCGAGAGACGAGCGAGAGACAGAGGGAGAGCACAGAGCGAGAGACAGAGCGAGAGACAGAGCGAGAGACGAGCGAGAGACAGAGCGAGAGAAGAGCGAGAGACAGAGCGGAGACAGAGCGGAAGACAGAGCGAGAGACAGAGCGAGAGACAGAGCGAGAGACAGAGCGAGAGACAGAGCGAGAAGACGAGAGCGAGAGACAGAGCGAGAGACAGAGCGAGAGACAGAGCGAGAGACAGAGCGAGAGACGGAGCGAGAGACAGAGCGAGAGACAGAGCGAGAGACAGAGCGAGAGACAGAGCGAGAGACAGACGAGAGCACAGAGCGAAGACAGAGCGAGAGACAGAGCGAGAGACAGAGGCGAGAGACAGAGGACGAGACAGAGGCGAGAGACAGAGCGAGAGACAGAGCGAGAGACAGAGCGAGAGACAAGCGAGAGACAGAGCGAGAGACAAGCGAGAGACGAGCGAGAGACAGAGCGAGAGACAGAGAGCGAGAGACAAAGAGCGGAGACAGAGCAAGACAGAGCGAGAGACAGAGCGAGAGACAGAGCGAGAGACAGAGGCGAGAGACAGAGCGAGAGACAGAGCGAGAGACAGAGCGAGAGACAGAGCGAGAGACAGAGCGAGAGACAGAGCGAGAGCAGAGCGAGAGACAGAGCGAGAGACAGAGCGAGAAGAGCGAGAGACAGAGCGAGAGACAGAGCGAGAGAGCAGAGCGAGAGACAGAGCGAGAGACAAGAGCGAGAGACAGAGCGAGAGACAGAGCGAGAGACAGAGCGAGAGACAGAGCGAGAGAGACAGAGCGAGAAGACAGAGCGAGAGACAGAGCGAGAGACAGAGCGAGAGACAGAGCGAGAGACAGAGCGAGAGACAGAGCGAGAGACAGAGCGAGAGACAGAGCGAGAAGACCAGAGCGAAGAGACAGAGCGAGAGACAGAGCGAGAGACAGAGCGAGAGACAAGAGCGAGAGACAAGAGCGAGAGACAGAGCGAGAGAGCCAGAGCGAGAGACAGAGCGAGAGACAGAGCGAGAGACAGAGCGAGAGACAGAGCGAGAGACAGAGCGAGAGACAGAGGCGAGAGACAGAGCGAGAGACAGAAGAGAGACGAGAGACAGAGCGAGAGACAGAGCGAGAGACAGAGCGAGAGACAGAGCGAGAGACAGAGCGAGAGACAGAGCGAGAGACAGAGCGAGAGACAGAGCGAGAAGACAGGCGAGAGACAGAGCGAGAGACAGAGCGAGAGACAGAGCAGAGACAGAGCGAGAGACAGAGAGAGAGACAGAGCGAGAGACAGAGCGAGAGACAGAGCGAGAGACAGAGCGAGAGACAGAGCGAGAGACCAGAGCGAGAGACAGAGCGGAGAGACAGAGCGAGAGACAGAGCGAGAGACAAGCGAGAGACAGAGCGAGAGACAGAGCGAGAGACAGAGCGAGAGACAGAGCGAGAGACAGAGCGAGAGACAGGAGCGAGAGACAGAGCGAGAGACAGAGCGAGAGACCAGAGCGAGAGACAGAGCGAGAGACAGAGCGAGAGACAGAGCAGAGACAGAGCGAGAGAACAGAGCGAGAGACAGAGCGAGAGACAGAGCGAGAGACAGAGCGAGAGACAGAGCGAGAGACAGAGGCGAGAGACAGAGCGAGAGACAGAGCGAGAGACAGAGCGAGAGACAGAGCGAGAGACAGAGCGAGAGACAGAGCGAGAGACAGAGCGAGAGACAGAGCGAGAGAACAGAGCGAGAGACAGAGCGAGAGACAGAGCGAGAGACAGAGCGATGAGACAGAGCGAGAGACAAGAGCGAGAGACAGAGCGAGGAGACGAGAGCGAGAGAGACAGAGCGAGAGACAGAGCGGAGAGACAGAGCGAAGAGACCAGAGCGAGAGACAGAGCGAGAGAACAGAGCGAGAGACAGAGCGAAGACAGAGCGAGAGAACAGAGCGAGAGACAGAGCGAGAGACAGAGCGAGAGACAGAGCGAGAGAACAGAGCGAAGAGACAGAGCGAGAGACGAGCGAGAGAACAGAGCGAGAGACAGAGCGAGAGACAGAGCGGAGAGACAGAGCGAGAGACAAGCGAGAGACAGAGCGAGAGACAGAGCGAGAGACAGAGCGCAGAGACGAGCGAGAGACAGAGCGAGAGACAGAGCGAGAGAGCAGAGCGAGAGACAGAGCGAGAGAAGAGCGGAGAGAGCAAGAGGCGAGAGACAGAGCGAGAGACAGAGCGAGAAAGACAGAGCGAGAGACAGAGCGAAGAGACAGAGCGAGAGACAGAGCGAGAGACAGAGCGAGAGACAGAGCGAGAGACAGAGAGGAGACAGAGCGAGAGGACAGAGCGAGAGACAGAGAGCGAGAGACAGAGCGAGAGACAGAGAGCGAGAGACAGAGCGAGAGACAGAGCGAGAGACAGAGCGAGAGACAGAGAGAGCGAGAGACAGAGCGAGAGAGACAGAGCGAGAGAGCAGAGCGAGAGACAGAGCGAGAGACAGAGCGAGAAGAAGAGCGAGAGAACAGAGCGAGAGACAGAGCGGAGAGACAGAGCGAGAGACAGAGCGAGAGACAGAGCGAGAGACGAGCGAGAGAGCAGAGCGAGAGACAGAGCGAGAGACAGAGCGAGAGACAGAGCGAGAGACGAGAGGCGAGAGACAGAGCGAGAGACAGAGGCGAGAGACAGAGCGAGAGACAGAGCGAGAGACAGAGCGAGAGACAGAGCGAGAGACAGAGCAGAGAACAGAGCGAGAGAACAGAGCGAGAGACAGAGCGAGAAGACAAGCGAGAGACGAGCGAGAGACAGAGCGAGAGACAGAGAGCGAAGACGAGAGCGAGAGGACAGAGCGAGAGACAGAGCGAGAGACGAGCGAGAGACAGAGCGAGAGACAGAGCGAGAGACAGAGCGAGAGCAGAAGGCGAGAGACAGAGCGAGAGACAAGAGCGAGAGACAGAGCGAGAGAGCAGAGGCGAGAGACAGAGCGAGAGACAGAGCGAGAGACAGAGCGAGAGACAGAGCGAGAGACAGAGCGAGAGACAGAGCGAGAGACGAGAGCGAGAAGACAGAGCGAGAGACGAGAGCGAGAGACAGAGCGAGAGACAGAGCGGAGAGACAGAGCGAGAGACAGAGCGAGAGACAGAGCGAGAGACAGAGCGAGAGACAGAGCGAGAGACAGAGCGAGAAGACAGAGCGAGAGACAGAGCGAGAGACAGACGCGAGAGACAGAGAGCGAGAGACAGACGAGAGACAGAGCGAGAGACAGAGCGAGAGACAAGAGAGACAGAGAGAAGACAGAGCGGAAGACAGAGCGAGAGACAGAGCGAGAAGACAGAGCGAGAGACAGACGCGAGAGACAGAGCGAGAGACAGAGCGAGAGACGAGCGAGAGACAGAGCGAAGAGCAGAGCGAGAGACAGAGCGAGAGACAGCAGCGAGAGACAGAGAGGACGAGCGGAGACAGAGCGAGAGCAGAGCGAGAGACAGAGCGAGAGGAGACAGAGCGAGAGACGAGAGCGAGAGACAGAGCGAGAAGACAGAGCGAGAGACCAGAGCGAGAGTACAGAGCGAGAGACAGAGCGAGAGACAGAGCGAGAGACGAGAGCGAGAGACAGAGCGAGAGACAGAGCGAGAGACAGAGCCGAGAGACGAGAGCGAGAGACAGAGCGAGAGACAGAGCGAGAGACAGAGCGAGAGACAGAGCGAGAGACGAGAGCGAGAGACAGAGCGAGAGACAGAGCGAGAGAGAGCGAGAGGCGAGAGACAGAGCGAGAAGACAGAGCGAGAGACAGAGCGAGAGACAGAGCGAGAGACGAGAGCGAGAGACAGAGCGAGAGACGAGAGCCGAGAGACAGAGCGAGAGAGACGAGAGCGAGAGACAGAGCGAGAGACAGAGCGAGAGACGAGAGCGAGAGACAAAGCGAGACGACAGAGCGAGAGACAGAGCGAGAGACGAGCGAGAGACAGAGCGAGAGACGAGCGGAGAGACAGAGCGAGAGCAGAGCGAGAGACAGAGCGAGAGACAGAGCGAGAGACAGAGCGAGAGACAGAGCGAGAGACAGAGCGAGAGACAGAGCGAGAGACAGAGCGAGAGGACGAGCGAGAGACAGAGCGAGAGACAGAGCGAGAGACGAGAGAGACGAGAGACAGAGCGAGAGACAGAGCGAGAGACAGAGCGAGAGACAGAGCGGAGACCAGAGCGAGAGACAGAGCGAGAGACAGAGCAGAAGAACGAGAGCGAGAGACAGAGCGAGAGACAGAGCGAGAGACAGAGCGAGAGACAGAGCGAGAGACAGAGCGAGAGACAGAGCGAGAGACAGAGCGAGAGACAGAGCAGAGACGAAGACGAGAGAGAGAGACAGAGCGAGAGACAGAAAGCGAGAGACAGACGCGAGAGACAGAGCGAGAGCAGAGCGAGAGCAGAGCGAGAGACGAGCGAGAGACAGAGCGAGGACAGAGCCGAGAGACAAGCGAGAGACAGAGCGAGAGACAGAGGCGAGAGACCAGAGCGAGCGACAGAGCGAGAGACAGAGCGAGAGACGAGCGAGAGACAGAGCGAGAAGACAGAGCGAGAGACAGAGCGAGAAGACAGAGCGAGAGACAGAGCGAGAGACGAGCGAGAGACAGAGCGAGAGACAGAGCGAGAGACAGAGAGCGGAGACAGAGCGAGAGACAGAGCGAGAGACAGAGCGAGAGACAGAGCGAGAGACAGAGCGAGAGACAGAGCGAGAGCAGAGCGAGAGACAGAGCGAGAGACAGAGCGAGAGACAGAGCGAGAGACAGAGCGAGAGACAGAGCGAGGAGACAGAGCGAGAGACAGAGCGAGAGACAGAGCGAGAGACAGAGCGAGAGACAGAGCGAGAGAAGCAGAGCGAGAGACAGAGCGAGAGACGAGAGCGAGAGACAGAGCGAGAGACGAGAGCGAGAGACAGAGGCGAGAGACGCAGAGCGAGAGACAGAGCGAGAGACGAGAGAGCGAGAGACAGAGCGAGAGACGAGAGCGAGAGACGAGAGCGAGAGACAGAGCGAGAGACAGGCGAGAGACAGACGAGAAGACAGAGCAGAGAAGACAGAGCGAGAGGACAGAGCGAGAGACGAGACGAGAGAGACGAGCGAGAGACAGAGCGAGAGACAGAGGAGAAGACGAGCGAGAGACAGAGGCGAGAGACAGAGCGAGAGACAGAGCGAGAGACACAGAGCGAGAGACCAGAAGCGAGAGACGAGAGCGAGAGGACAGAGCGAGAACAGAGGCGAGAGACAGAGCGAGAGACAGAGCGAGAGACAGAGCGAGAGACAGAGAGCGAGAGACAGAGCGAGAGACAGAAGAGCGAGAGAGCGAGAGACAGAGCGAGAGACAGAGGCGAGAGACAGAGCGAGAGACAGAGCGAGAGACAGAGCGAGAGACAGAGCGAGAGACAGAGCGAGAGACAGAGCCGAGCGACGAGCGAGAGCACAAGAGCGAGAGAAGAGCAACAGAAGCAGCAAACGAGAGAGAGAGCGCAACAGAGAGAGAGAGCAACAGAGAGGAGAGAGAGAGCAGAGAAGAAGAGAGAGAGCAACAGAGAGAAGAGAGAGAGAGAGAGAGAGCAACAGAGAGAGAGAGCAACAGGAGAGAGAGAGAGGGGACAGAGAGAGAGAGAGAAGAGAGAGAGAGAGCGAGAGCAAGAGGAGAGAGCAGAGAGAGACGAGCAACAGAGAGAGAGAGAAGAGAGAGAGAGAGAGAGCAACACGAGAGAGAGAGAGAGAGAGAGAGCAACAGAGAGAGAGAGCGAGAGCGAGAGCACAGAGAGAGAGAGAGCGAGAGCGAGAGCAACAGAGGAGAGAGAGAGAGAGAGAGAGAGCGAGCAACAGAGAGAGGAGAGAGAACAAGAGAGAGAGAAGGCGAGCAACAGAGAGAGAGAGAGCGGCAACAAGAGAGAGAAGAGCGACACAAGAGAGCAACAGAGAGAGCAACAGAGAGAGAGAGAGCAAAAGGAAGAGAGAGAGCACAGAGAGAAGAGAGAGAGAAGAGAGCAAGAGAGAGAGGCAACAGAGAGAGGAGAGAGAGAGAGAGAGAGAGAGCAACAGAGAGAGAGAGAGAAGCACAGAGAGAGAGAGAGAGAGCAACAGAGAAAAGAGAGGAGAGAGCAACAGAGAAAGAGAGAGAGAGAGCAAACAGAGAAAGAGAGAGAGAGAGCAACAGAGAAGAGAGAGAGAGAGCCCAGCAGAGAGAGAGAGAGAGCAACAGAGAAGAGAGAGAGAGAGCAACAGAGAGAGAGAGAGAGAGAGAACAACAGAGAGAGAGAGAGAGAGCACAGAGAGAGAAGAGAGAGAGAAGCAACAGAGAGAGAGAGAAAGAACAGAGAGAAGAGAAACACAGAGAGAGAGAGAAGCAAGAGGAGGAGAGAAAGAAGAGAGAGAGAAGAGCAACAGAGAGAGAGAGAAAGCAACAGAGAGAGAGAGACAGAAGAGAGAGAACAACAGAGAGAGAGAGAGCAACAGAGAGAAGAGAGAGCAACAGAGAGAAGAGAGAGAGCAACAGAGAGAGAGAGAGAGCAACAGAGAGAGAGAGAGAGAGAGCGAGAAGAGAGCAAAGAGAGAGAGAGAGAAGACGAGAGAAAGAAGAGAGAAACGAGAGAGAGAGCAACAGAGAGAGAGAGCGAGAGAGAGCAACAGAGAGAGAGAGAGAGAGCAAGCAGAGAGAGAGAGAGAGAGAGGAAGAGAGAGAGAGAGAGAGAGAGAGAGAGCACAGAGAGAGAGAGAGAGAGAGCAACAGAGAGAGAGAGAGAGAGAGAGCAACAGGAGAAGGAGAGAGAGAGCAACAGGAGAGAGAGAGAGAGGAGAGAGCAACAGAGAGAGAGAGAGAGAGAGAGCAACAGAGAGGAGAGAGAGAGAGCAACAGAAGAGAGGAGAGAGAGCAGCAACAGAGAGAGAGAGAGAGAGGAGAGAGAGAGCAACAGAGAGAGAGAGAGCAAAGAAGAGAGAGAGAGAAGAGAGCAACAGAAGAGAGAGGCAACAGAGGAGAGAGAGCAAACAAGAAGAGAGAGAAGCAACAGAGAGAGAGAGCAAAAGAGGAGAGAGAAGCAACAGAGAGAGAGCAGAGAAGAGAGAGAGAGAGAGAGAGCAACAGAGAGAGAGAGAGAGCAAACAGAGAGAGAGAGAGAGCAACAGAGAGAGAGAGAAACAGAGAGAGAGAGAGAGGAAGACTAACAGAGAAAGAGAGAGCTACAAGGAGAGAGCAACGAGAGAGAGAGGAGAGGCAACAGAGAGAAGAGCGGTGTTTCGTGTGACCACTTGAAGTAAATAGGTATATCGGGTTAGCTGTAAGACTCGTTATTTCTTGAAATTATCAGATTTCACTCCAGATTTAAACACTTATTTATTCTGGACAATATCCAATCCTCAAAACTGAAATAATATTTTGATGACGTACTTAATTTAGTCATGGAGAGTTGGTCATGGAAAATCTTATCATATAATGCATGAAATCATTCCAAGTTCCAAATATGAAAACTATAGTGATTACAAAAGTGATGTATGCAACAACTCCAAGCTATGATGAACAAGCATTCAATAATATGTGAGGAAAATGAAGAAAAAAAAAAAAACAACAAAAACTATCATTAAGAAATTGTTGCAGCCTATTCCAAGTCAGGGCATGGTTGAGCAGGCCAAAAAAACATGGTGGCTTCAGACCCAGCGAGGTTACCCAGGAGACTTGCCAGAATTGCACAGATTTTGTAAGTACTGGAATGAAGGAAAATATTTGGAGGAAGAAAACCCCTATCGTTCAACCATACAAGAAAGTAGACGAGAACAAGCAACCATAATTTGCTCCACACGGCTTGTTGCACCATTATCCAAGGTCAAAACCTTTCTCATAACATAACACAAAACTACACACCTTCAGTGGCTCTCTTCGAGGCATGCTGTTTACTTTCACTCGCTCCATTGTCGATGACAGATCACAATCAAGCTCCTGTGCAATGAAATCAAAGCCATTTATGTTTCGAAAAATGAACAATAACAAATCTCAACAAACATAAAAATGTTGAACCCATTCCATCAGTATGTAGTAATGGAGGAAAGCTAAATTTCAAAGCTCCCATTTTCAGACATCCATTTGTAACAGATGTAACACTTGCTAGCCATAATGCCTTTTTTGCAATGGAAGTTAACCCAGGCATTGCAGAGTGGAATCCTGCTGTGACATCACGGCTTTTCGTCATTCCATTTCACAGGATGGTTCAACGATATGAGACAATCATGTGGTTAAAGGCGTTGAACAAATTTCAGATACAGGTGCTTACAAGATCACCTGGTCATATAACCCCCAAATATATATAAATATATATAAACACACACACACACACACACACACAAATAAAATTAGCAGACAAACATTGGACACAAGCAAGTTGTTCTGCTGTGCCATAACTTGGTTTATCGATCATAATCAAATCTTTTACTTTGTGGTGCATTTTATCCAATTTGTTGTACAAATTTCTGAGCTTACGACTCGAAGAAGAAAAAAAACTATTTTAGGTCAACAGTTCATCTGAAACAATATTGATCAATCATGAACCATGGTCTATGGTCGATACAGACTGTTGTTGCTGACAAAGCAGTTTCTATGACCATGGTTACAATCCTGGGCAGGTCATCAGACATGAAGTCAGGGCAGGAATTTGGAATTTGTTCATGGTGCCAGCGATAACTCGCCTACTCTTCGCAAAGGATACCGTGGGATCTTTAACATCGATCAACTAATGCCAGCAAACAGGATGCCCAGCTTAATGCTCATCCGAGGAACGGCACACACATTGATGAATCAAGACACCGGGATAACAGTTTATAGCTGGGTCTGGATTCAAACCCAGGCGAGACAGCTTAGAGGTGAGTTTTCATACCTCCAAAGCCTAGACTCAAGAATATCCTGCCAGCCAAAACAATATGGAGGAAAATTTTAAAAGTATTGCATACTTCATTGAAAATAAAAATAAAAATAAAATAAAAATAAAACCCGAAAATTATTGACCTCCCAAATGCAAGGTCCCATCATGTCAAGCAACTCATTAAACAAAGCTCAAATAACACCCAAAGATAAGTAGAGATAACAGTTCAAGGATGTCTACAAATCAAGGTGACCAAAATTTTAACACTAGCAGATATCACACAAAAAAAAGAGTTACGCAAAGCCCAGGACAAATAACGAGTCAATACCTTTCTCAGGCTTCCAGTGAACTCACTACTTTCAGAGTCACTCGTGTAGCCTCCATCCTGAACCAAGAAAAATTGGGGATTTACAGTTGCTGAAAGGGCAGCATATTAATCCATTGACCACCCATTTAAAATAAACTATACCATTACAAGACATGTGATTGCATCTCATTTACAAAGCCAGCAGCACCTCACCACAACCTTCTCACCTGAGGAAGTCTGGACTGAGACTGTTCCACATCCACCTCACAACCACCACCCAGCTGATTAGCCAACCCAGCACGCTCAGCTTCCAGCTGTTGAGTCAGTAGCTTAAACTGAGCTTCCTGCTCCTTCACAGAGGCAAGGATGCTCACAGTTTCACAATCACCCTCACCTTCCATACTTGCTCTTTCGCCCAATAACTGATCGCAGACCTGGGCCGTCTAGTTGAAGAAAGAGAAAGGGGGAGCAAAAGCCAAGTTTTAAGCAATGAGCAAAGAGAAACCATTCTCCATCTCTATTGATAACAATATGCCTGGTGTTGGCTTGATGGTCAGGGTGGCGGGTTTGGGATACCAAGGTCATGAGTTCAAATCCCGCTCAGACATTGAATTAATACCAAGTGGGGGTTGACTCAGCCTTTCACCCTTCCAAGGTCGGCAAAATGAGTACTAGCTTGCTGGGATGATTGAGCCGTTGGAATGGCGAAACGTCTAGGATTGTACCCATAGCCCAGGAGACTGCTTTGGTAGCACCAACTCTGTGTACAAAGTATGGTCCTGATGGATTGATAATAATGAAAACTGTAACAAAGAATTTTGCTGTAAAGTGCAGCTCTGAAATAGCCAAAGGTATCCAGAGAATAATTATCTGAAAAAAAAAACTGCAGCTTTCAAGCCAGCAGCACTTTACAAGGATTATTAGGTAGGCAGAATCATACGACCACGGCTAGCAATGACCAGAGATGAGAGACTGGGTGGAGAAGAAATACCGTCAAAGGCCAGGGATAGGATCACTTTGCCAGGCACGTGAAAGCTTTCAAAAGGAATTGCGTCAGTAAATCAGCAAACCAATCATCAAGGAAAATTATCACACAAACCCCAGGCATGCATTTGCTCATCACACGTGCCTGTAAAACGTGCCTCAATACGACAAGCCTTCAAAGCAAAAACGATTTTAAAAAATATACAAATTGCAGCTACGGATTGAAATAATGGGCAAGGGCAAATGGTGCATGGTTAGCAAGCAAATATCAAATGGAAACAGTACCACACAAAATGAAGATCAGAATATCTACAGGACTGGCTTTACTTCTGTAGAGACAATGACGATGACAAATGCACATGCACATGGTGCACGGTGATACTATCACATGAGTCAGTGTCAAAGCCAACACGAAAGGAGAAAAGGGAATTAAACCAAACAACGGATTGCGGATTTTTATCAGAGAAATCCACAACCTCGAGGGAAAAGGACACAAAGTTGGAAGGACAAGTTGTACTTCTCTTTTTCGTTTACCAATTCTGCATCAAGTCGACTTCAATTTTCAGTCGCTTAATACAAAAAGCACAACAACAGAAGTAAGAACTAGAGGGGAGCACTCGTAGAGTGCAAAACCTCCGCCGCCAATACTGCCGGTCACTTAAGTGAACCTGATATCCTATTCATTGTAGGTCAAAACGGATCAGACTCTACTGAACCACGATTGAATAAACTAAACTAGATCGACGTGCATGTAGAAATGCCAAAAAAAAAAAAAAAAATCGAAATTTTCTTGAAAAAAAAGTTGCAAAATTTGTTTTTTTTTTCTGAAACAATTTTTTTCGGGGGGGGTGGGGGGTTGGAATCACTTAAAACATGTAGAAATGCAAAAAAAAAAAATCAAATATTTTTCAAATAAAATCGAAATTTTTTTGAAAAAAAGTTGCAAAAATTTTTTTTTTCTCTAACAATTTTTTGGGGTTGGAAATCACTTAAAACATGTAGAAATGCCAAAAAAAAAAATTCAAATATTTTTTCAAAATGCCCCGATAGCGGCCATATTGGACTTTGGACCAAGTCCAAAATCTAATGGCATGATCCTTGGACCATACCTAATCCCCCCACCAAGTTTCGTCGAAATCCGTAGAGGAGTTTTTCCGTAATACAGTTCACAAACAAACAAAGACAGGGTGAAAACAGTAACCTCACGTCCATCTTCGATGGCGGAGGTTAAAAATAAGCAATCCGAAATTGCAGACCCTCGCCAGGACTTGTTTTGTGTGGCGTTTGTATAGTTTTATTACGTAAGAACAGCATAACTACAACTGTCACATTGTAACTACTGGCAGTGATGACTGGGCACCAAGATGTCCTGCTTTGATTGGACATCTGGCCTGTGACGTTTAATATTATTTAATTTAATTTAGAATGGGATTAAAATAAATTCAATTCAAATCAAATGGAAGACCAAATAGGTACAGTCCTGCATTGGAGTAATCAGAAGGAACCCAAACAAACAAAAAGCAATGATGAAGTCATCAGGAGGAACGTGGATAGGATTTGCATTTCAGCTGCTACTCCTCTACCCTGAAACCCATCCAGGTGCAGCAAAGTGAGCCTTATTCAAACAAAAACAATTTTTTTTTTAAAGAACAAAGATAAAAGAAAATAAATAATTATGGCTGACAGACCATGCATCTGATAGTTGAAATTCAAAACATGTATTCCCCATCACTACTTGATCATAATTGTGAAATTTCACGTCAATTAAGCGGTTCCAAAGAAAAATTCATATTTTCTCTTCAATCCAATATTGCTGCAAAACCATACGACCCATCAGCCATTCCTTCACCAACATGTACACCCCAAGGCTTGGGGAAACATTTGTGTGAAGTTTCCCCTTGATCTGTCCAGCCGTTCTGGAGAAGATTTTCATAGGTTTTCGGGTAAATCCAATATGTCTGCCAAACCATACGACCTCTGACATACGTGTAGACTTTTTGTTCCTCATGGACAGCGTCGTACATGTCAAGTTTGCCTCAATCTGTTCAGCCACTTTAGAAGATTTTTGAATGTTAAAAAAAAAATAACTAGAGGGGGAGCACTCGTAGAGTGCAAAACCTCCGCGCCAATACTGCTAGGTCACTCAAGTGAACCTGATATCCTATTCATTCAATTTGACGTCAACAGTGCTCACAGATTAAGTTTGCAACTTTCCCTTTTAACTTTTACATACTCAATTCATTCGTCATAACTAGATTCCTTGAGACAGAAATTGATTTTACGTGGGTATATCCACCTGAAGTTCCAAAATCAGCCGCAATTATAATTTTGGCATGTTTTTTTGTTGGAAATCACTTATAACATGTAAAATGCAAAAAAAAAAAAAAATCGAAATTTGTTGAAAAAGTTTTTTTTTCAGCTTGGTTTTTTTTCTCTAACAATTTTTTTTTGGGGGGGGGGTGGAAATCACTTAAACATGTAGAAATGCAAAAACAAAAATTCAAATATTTTTTCAAAATGGCCGCCATGGCGGCCATATTGGACTTTGGACCAAGTCCAAAATCTAATGGCATGATCCTTGACCATACCTAATCCCTCCCACAAGTTCATCGAAATCCGTCGAGGAGTTTTTCCGTAATACTGTTCACAAACAAACAAACAGACGGGTGAAAGCAGTAACCTCCGTCCATCTTCGATGGCGGAGGTTAATAATAATCTGGCTGCCAAATCACGTGACTGATGACGTCATCTTTTTTTCGGTGTGGACCATTTTATCCCAATATGATGCTCAAATATTTTCATACTGATCAGATGTGGCGTTCTACATACACAATTATGACATCATAACAAAGGCACTTGTAACATCATAAAAAAAACAATCACATTCCCCATGAGGAGTACTTGCCATATGCCAAGTTTCATTAATTTTTTTTCCTTGGTGCAGTTTCAGATACAGAGGTCTTAAGTTTTTCAGTTTTCCTAACATGGCTGCCACACCACGTGACCTATCGTTCCGAATCTGGAAGCCATGAGCACTCAACATTCAGAGTCCCGAGAACAGTTATATCGGTAAGTATGTGTTTATAGTTAGGGCTCCCTACCTGTGTCTAATGGGTAATTAAATGTTCATGCGCTGCAGAGATATTTTGATAGTTAGGATTTTTACATTTACAACTACAACAACGCCATCTTCACTCTCACAGCGACAACCCTCTGCTCCCGGCATTAATGGGTAATTAAATGTTCATGCGCTGCGGAGTTATTTTGATAGTTAGGATTTTTACATCTACAAACTACAAACAACGCCATCTTCGCTCTCACAGCGACAACCCTCTGCCCCGCATTCTCCGCACTCGCTGGGTATGCGGGTGTGTTCGGATTCGTTCGGGATGGAATTCCATTCCCAATATGGTCATGACCGGTTCGCTTGGCTGTGAGCAAATAAGGGAATGTGTCGTGTCCCACCCAATGAGAGCGACAAAAGAACGGAGAGCAAATAATCGGGTGGATCTGCTCGAGCGGGTAGGAAAGAATCTGCGCCCCGTCTTCACGAGCGCGTGTTCTGGTTCCCGCTTATCTCGTCGCTGGCGTGGTCTGCGTCAGCTGCCCTTGGTCTGTTCGTGCCGACTGGTGCTTCGGGAAGGTGTGGACGTCGAGCCGCGCGCTCGCGGCCAGGTAGCCAGCCACTTTCTCGTACCTCAGCTCGACTTCCTCCGAGCTGAAGGGATAATAAAGACCATTTTGGGTCCGTTTATTTTGGGTGTGTGTCTGTCTGAGGGCCCGTCTTTAAAAGGTCCAATGACACTCAAAAGTACTGAAATTGCATATATATATATATATATTGTTACGAATTCTGGTCCGCCCGGCGTGCGATCGGCCACGTACTCGAATCGCGACCGCGCTCGCCCACCGGAACGGATCATTCAGTCGTGACCCTCCGGAACAACGCCGGGAGCTAGTCACGGGTGGTCTTTCGACCTCACCACAATCGTGCCAATTGGCCACCCGCGCAGGATAGGGTTGTTCGCCAAACTCGACCTACCTAAGTACCTGCGCGAGTAGTTAACCGGGCGATCGTACCTCGCCGCAGGCCGGCCAAGGACACGAACCATTTCAGCGGTCCGTTCCGTGCTTCAGTGATAACCGAGCGGTGTTATCGCCGACCCCGACGGATTGATTCTATTTACTGGGTGCTTACACCCTTCTACCAATTCCTTCCGTGATGCAAGATGGAACTTTCAAAACAAGGGAAGGATGCAAACGAAACGGGGAACAGTTCAACAAGCACATTTATTTCACACTCAGACAAGGCACGTATTTTCACAGTCGGCACCACGGTTGGGAGGGGAACGGACGGGGTTACTGGCGCTCTCTCAGCGCGGATGGGGGGGGGATTGTTGATGCCCGGTATGGGGAGGTTGTTGATGCTCTTTTAGCAATGTCGATGCCCTCCTGGCGAGACGGGGGTTATCGGCGCTCTCTCAGCGCAAAGCTCGGTTTGGGAGAGGGGAACTGCTGCCGCTCCCTTCAGCGAGTTGGCGCTCTGGACCGCACTGGCTCCGGCAAAACTCCTCCTGGCTGTGGCTCCACAACGCCCCTTCTCCGGCGGTGGTCCCCACTCAGCCCTCTGGCTTGCCTCTGAGCCCTACTCTGCGTCCCTGCTCCACTCAGCAACTCGCCCTCCTCGCCCCTCAACTTCGACCTGAGCTTCGTTCCAGATGCTTTTTCTCCATCGACCGTCCCCCGTCTGCTTCCTCTCCATCGACACCGTCCCGTCTGCCCCTCCAAAGTGTCTTCATTCCCTTTGGCACATCCACTCCTCCCAACATTCCAAAACATCATCCGCCGTGTCCACATTTTCTCCTTCGTGTCCCCTCCATACTCGAACGCCTCTCTCCACCACTCAAACCACCAACCGTCTCCCCCATTGCATGTTCCTCCCCGTCTGTCCCTCCCAAAGTGTCTTCATTCCCTTTTTGGCTCCGCTTCTCCTCTAGCCCTTTCGAGAAGCTCCTCAAAAAGGGGCATTTCCTCCTCACGGCCAACTCACACCCCGTATCCACCAATCGCCCGCGAGCTCTCGCAGCTCTCCCCGTCAGCCCGCGGCGCCGCAAAAAAGCGGGAAAACTCGCGTGCCGTTGTAGGCCTTTCACGGGGCCTTCGTTTGAAGTCTTCGGACGGTCCAAAATAACGATAGAACATAAAAACGGCTATCTCAAAGAGTCGGCAGCCCGATGAATCACAACGAATTCCCTTTAAACAACGGTGGGAACTATCTGCACATAAACTTAGCGTCATAACTGATCTAAGGACCCTTTATGGTGTATTGCGAATTTCCACAGCCGTAACACTAACCCTCCCTTTTTTACAGACTCGTCCCGAGTCGTTGAATTTTCGTGTGCCATCATGTGTAAGTTCTCCCTAGTACGTTTTACCTTCGGATCCCTGAGTGCGACATTCAGTGTATTCGTGTCCCCAAAATAAATAACCTACGGGCTGAGTAACTAACTAAACAAACCCACTCATACAGACGACTTAAATAAATTGCCGGCGCCAGAACAAACATGCCGGGGGCGCAAAACACATTTACATTGTACACCTTAACCTTATAATTTACACTAAACCATGGCCCAGGATCTATGGACTCTGCAAAGAAAAAGTGTGCAGGGAGCCAGGCTGCTCGCACGCAGTCTCTGGCTCATGCAATGCAGGTGACAGGGAACGTGGCCAGCTGCTCACACGCAGTCCAAGACCTCCTCCTCGGAAATGGACGCAGCTAACACAACGGCGCACGAGCTGCGCAAATGCAGTCTCCGTGTCAGCTCAAGTGACACACGCAATGAACAATGCACGGGCCGCCGGTGCAGGCCCGTGTTGCAGCTGCCATCAGGGCAGTCCCTGCAAATTTGCGCGGTGATCCTGGCGCACATGGCATTGAACCAAAGGGGGAATGCAAAACAGAACGGGGCTGGTGGACATGGGCAGTAGGCATGGATGGCAAAGGTGGGCAGGCAAGGCATGGCAAAACAGGGCTGCTGTAGCAAACACAGCCGGCAGATGAAATGGCCGGCACAGGCCTTGACGCAAAAACAGCCGTCAGACAATCCGACCGGCACAGGCCTTGCAGTAACAGCCAGCCGATGAAGTGGCCGGCACAGGCCTTGCAGTAACAGCCAGCCAATGAAGTGGCCGGCAACGGCCTTGCAGTAACAGCCAGCCGATGAAGTGGCGGCACAGGCCTTGCAGTAACAGCCAGCGATGACGTGGCGGGCACAGGCCTTGTTCAATGGAGGTTGGTGGAGGGAGTGCGGTGGTGCTGGCCACTCGGAAGGCGGGCTCGGACCTACCCTACTGTCTCCCTCCCAACCTATCGCCTTTGCCTGTCTCTGTCCATACCCACCCCCTTAATTTGTCAAAACCCAATTTAGCCCCCATTTTATTTTTTTGTTTTATTTTTATTTTTTTACTTCCCCTATAAATCGTCCCCTAACCCCTTTACAGTTTTGTTCGGCTAACCTATCCTGCCTAGCCTACTACCCCAACCCCTACGTTCCCTTCTGGAGGGAATAAGGGAGAGCTAGCGTCCTGTGTCGAGGCCCAATAAAGCCTCAGGATGGCCTCCTCGGATTTCAGCGATCTTTACCCAAAGTGGGTCCAGCGGCCCACTACGAGAGCGAAGGGATGGATGGTGCGGAGGGGTACACTTCTAATCCTCCCTACATTTATTCCTTAAACTACCCCGGGGCTTTCAACAAGCGCCTCTCGCTTAAACTATCGGTTCTAACAACCCAAGATTCCCGTCGCCTGTGTTGGTGTCCTCGCAAATTCGGGCCATGCCCTCCAGTTTTCCGCCCGTGCCCTCACACGGTTTCGTGGCTGGGACGCGTGGCTCCTTGGCAGGAACTACCCTCTGCCGATTCTCCTACAATGGCACCCCGGGCACTAATACACTGCCTCCGAGCCTACCAGCTCCCTAAACACCAGGGAGTGCCCTCCCTGGCGACTCCCCTGAAACGCTCACGTGGCAGGCTGGCGCCCAGGCCCCTTTTCCGAGGGTCAACCGTGCCCAGTACACTGCCCCCGTGGCCAATGGTGCCCCGGCCCCCGCATCATGCGGGCGCACCCGTGCCCACTACACTATCCCGGCCCCCCATGGGCCCTTGGCCTACCGCGGCCGACTAGCCGCGGTGCCCGGGTACCCACTCAGCGATACTCACCGTTTGCAGCCACGCTCCAAACCGTCAACAGGGCTCCTGCACCCTCCAAGCGGGTATCGAGCCTACATTCCCACCAACAGCAAAACGACCTCCATTTTGTCAATTTGACTAACCCAGCTAACTCACTTTACTCTGACCCCGGGGTCCCTTGGGCGGGAGTACTCCTCCCCCCAATCACTCATCGCACCATGCATTCACAATCACTCAATACCCACAGACCCGCTGGCCTCACTCACTCATCATGTACTTTCACTTCACTCTTCAACTCTCACACATCGCCAAACTCTGCCATCCTGCTGACTACTTCCCTAACTAACTCGTGCTCCCACGTCGTCCCTTAAAATACAGCACGTTCCTTTTAACACTACGTAGCTAAGCTACGTCCCCTCTAACACACTCACAGTCTGTCACTGTCTCCAAATATTATTTTCCATCTCCCATCCTAAATCTCACCTAAAATCCCTCTAACTAAATCCATTCCACGGGCCCATGAGGACTTACCCCTGCCCCATGAAACCGGTCCAACTAACACTAACCCATCCCCCTAACTAGTGTCATCCTGTGCCCTGGCAGGGAGGCTTCCACCCTTGCCCGGGAATCCTGTTCACGCCGAAGCGAGGCTTGTTTTTTTTTTTTTTTCTATGCGCGCACCAGCGCGGCAAGTCGCAACTGCGCTCTTCCCCGTGACGTCATGGCAGCTGTTCGCGCTTGGCGCACCTCGTCCCTCTTGGACGGTAACCATCCGGCAGGATACCCCTCTTGCCGATTCCAACCCTACGTGCACCATGACGTCACCCTGCGCATTCAAAAGCAAGCCTCGCATTTTCGAGGGGTTCCCCACAGAGCAATGTGCTCTGCCCCGTCGGGAGCTTCACACACAAGCTCACGTGGAGAACCCATCCGTCCAAATCCGTTTCCCAGCCTAGCTTTTGTCCGTCCGCGGGATCGGCAACATCCACCGCTGGCGTTTACAGACCGGGTTTCTCCCACAGCCGCGCACGCGGCGGTCTCGTGCGCAGCCGGCCCGAACCTCGCACTCGCTGCTGTAAACCGGCGCGGGTCCCAATCCAAACTACGGCCGCCACCCGGCCTCTGTCCTTCTGTCGCCGTCTTCGTCTCCATTCTACCCAGCACACCTGCGGTTACGAACGCTCACACACAACGACATTACACTCACGCCGGGACGCGCTGCATGTTCACTCATGCCCACGTCATCTCCCTTACATACAGCGACCTCACACACGCTGTCCTCTCACACTCGGCTGCTCACTCACTCGTGCCGTTTCCTTCACACACACCATACCACTCAACACACGGGGGGCACTCACATGCGGTGTTTCACTCACACACACACCGTTTCACTCTCACCCGGGGTCGCTCTCAACACGGCTCTTGCACCACACCTTTCACCACACACATCGGACAATCACACTGGGGAATCGTGTCCCCACAGGGGTTCGGGGTCTCCATACCCCCAAGCTCCTCGTGCACCGTCCGCCAGCACTCGCCCCCTCTACCTCGCTTGGCACGACCGAACTCACCTGGTCGCGATCAGCTTCAAGGGAGCACAGCGTCTCCCTCCGTCCCGAAGGAGTCTATCCAGCTGCTTGCACCGGGTCATCAAACATTCTGCGAGCTCCCCCTCATCGTCTCCACTACTCAATGTGTGTGTGCTCGTCCTTAACCCCGTCTAATTCAACCCTCTATCTCCCGTGTCTCTGCCAACTCAGTCACCTCATCACCCATTACCTCCTTGTCTCAATTATCATTACTTGCGACGTCACCTCGTGTCTTGTCCTACACGTCTCCCGTGTCTCTAGCAATTCTATTTCTTTGTTGGCCTGTTCTTCCCCCTCTTTTCCATTCTTATTTGTGTCTCCTTTATTAGGGTTTGCCCTAATTGTTTCTTTCATCCGTTGATAAACCCTCATTATTTGCGTTAAACATCCCATTAGTTGCCTCATCTTCCTGATTTCGCCCACGTGTTTGAAGCGGTGGCTGAAAGCACTCGCCTCGTGTCGTGCGTTTGTTTGCGCCATTAATAGCGGCCCGCTCACGCCTCGTGCCACGCAGAAGTGCGGCCCGCGCCGCATCTTGCGACTCGTTTGCCGGCAAAGTCCATGCGCAGTATATGGGTTGAGCTCCCCTGTGGATTAAAATTACAAAAGGAACCGTCCCGGGCATGGATTCGTACATTATAACACATATCTAATCCACCCGGCACCCGTTCACCTTGAAAAGCCATCTTATTTCTCGGAATCATTAATTTAAAATCGCTCGTGTTTGGTGGGAATCGGGGTCGCTCCACTCACCCCTGAACCGATTCCCGTGAATTAGTGGGGCGGGATGGATTTGAATCCCACTCCTGACACCAGTGTTACGAATTCTGGTCCACGCGGGCTGCGATCGGCCACGTACTCTAATCGCGACCGCGTCGCCCACCGGAACGGATAATTCATCGTGACCCTCCCGGAGCTAGTCACGGGTGGGTCTTCGACTCACCACAATCGTGCCAATTGGCCACCCGCGCAGGATAGGGTTGTTCGCACAAAGCTCGACCTACTAAGTACCTGCGCGAGTAGTTAACGGGCGATCGTACCTCGCCGCAGGCCGCAAGGACACGAACCATTTCAAGCGGTCCGTTCCGTGCTTCAGTGATAACCGAGCGGTGTTATCGCCGACCTCCGGACGGATGTGATTCTATTTACTGGGTGCTTACCCTTCTACTATTGCTTCCGTGATGCAAGATTGGAATTTCAAACAAGGGAAAGGACGCAACGAAACAGGGAAGCAGTTCAACAAGCACATTTATTTTCACACCAGACAAAGCACGTATTTAACAGTCGGACACGGTTGGGGAGGGGAACGGACAGGGTCACCGCGCTCTCTCAGCGCGGATGGGGGGGGGGATTGTTATGCCGCTGTATGGGGAAGGGTTGTTGATGCTTTTTTAGCAATGTCGATGCCCTCTGGCGAGACGGGGGTTATCGGCGCTCTCTCTAGCGCAAAGCTCGGTTGGAAGAGGGTACTGCTGCCGCTCCCTTCAGCGAGTTTGGCGCTCTGGACCGCACTGGCTCCGGCAAAACTCCCTCCCTGGCTGTGGCCTCACAAACGCCCCTTCTCCGGGGTGGTCCCCACCCAGCCCTCTGGCTTGCTCTGAGCCCTTCTCCGCGCCTGCTCCCTCAGCAACTCGCCCTCTCGCCCCTCAACTTCGACTGAGCTTCGTTCCGAAGATGCCTTCCTCTCTATGGACCGTCCCCGCGTCTGCTTCCTCTCAATCGAACCATCCCCCGCCCCCCCCCCCCAAAGTGTCTTCATTCCTTTTGGCACATCCACTCCCCCTAACATTCCAAAACATCATCCGCAGTGTCCACATTTTCTCCTTCGTGTCCCTCCATACTCGAACGCTCTCTCCACCACTCAAACCAACCGTCTCCCCATTGCATGTTCCTCCCCGTCTGTCCTCCCAAAGTGTATTCATCCCTTTTGGCTCCGCCTCTCCTCTAGCCCTTTCGAGAAGCTCCTCGAAAAGGGGCGTTCCTCTCACGGCGCCTCACACCCCGTATCCACCAAATCGCCCGCGAGCTCTCGCAGCCTCTCCGTCAGCCCCGGCGCGCAAAAAAAGCGGGAAAACTCGCGCGCCGTTGATAGCCTTTCACGGGGCCTTCGTTTGAAGTCTTCGGACGGTCCAAAAATAAACGATAGAACAGAAAAACGGCTATCTCAAAGAAGTCGCAGCCCGAGAATCACACAAATTCCCTTTAAACAACGGTGGGGAACTATCTGCACATTAAACTTAGCGTCATAACTGATCTAAGGATACCCTTATGGTGTATTGCGAATTTCCACAGCCGTACACAATATATTATATATATATACATAATATATATATATATATTATGTCTTATCGGAGTTTTCATCGTGATTTCTGATCGACAATGTTTTTCAGCAATACTCGTTCTGTAAAATGCAAATTTAAAAAACAAACCTCTTTCTAGGGAACGCCCCTAAAAATTCTGCGAAATCTAACTGAACGCACGCGTAACCACATGACGTCATCTCCAGAACAACAAAGGCTGCACGCAAATTACTCTGGTTGGGTCTACGTGATTGTATTGGCTTCCTGTGTGTTTCCACATTCGATTGGTCGACTCAAACGCTTCGTTCATTTCTGCTTTAAAAAAAAACAAACTTTGGTTTTTGAATAATGGATGACATGGACTTTGATTTGTCTGGTAGCGACAAGTGAGTGTGAGAGAAATGAAGGATTTTGGTCTGAATCAGATGGAGAATTGTCGGATAACTAGTCGTGGGAGGTGAAGTTCAGGCAGCTAGAAATGGCAACGGCCTTACTTTCGAGCCCCGAAGCAGGAAAGCAGAGGAAACTGGCAATGAAATTCCGGCGTTCATGATGATCGGGAAGACATCGAAGGAAGACTTGGCAATAACAACTGGTTCGACTAAATTCCTATTGTAATTCAAATAATGTAAATTCGACTTGCATACTGCCTCGATATCAAAATATTTTGTGAGGTGACGTGACCAAGCGCAGCGCAGCGGACATGTTGCTCCGCAGCGAATGAATCGCAAGCAAGGCCAGCCCATGTCATCGGCCGTATCTCTCCACGCAATAAAACGAAGCAATCTCGCTGTCCGGATACGATGAAACTTGTGTGCAGAACACACCTTGCGACACAATTGTCTCGAGTAGTCCGATAATCTGACGTTCTGTTGCATTTTTATTTTATTTATATTCCTATGTCGTCATGTAGCGCCAGTAGAAAACAATGAAGAAAAGAGGAATAATAAAAGAAAGCTACAGCACGTCAGATTTATCGGACTAGTCCGGACGGACGACGGAATTTAATCGACTAGTCTAGACTCAGAGTTGAACAAGTAACTTGTATTAGCATGCACACAATGTACAAGTCAATGCGTAAGAGTCCGAGGCTATGAGGCCGTGTAATGAACAGATAATTGTCTTCATAGTTGCGCGCCAACATATTTTTCCCTGTTCATTTATTACAAGCATTTTGGCTAAATGTTAATGAATAGCAAGCCAATGGAAGCAGTACCTTCACTTTAGAATAAACCATGTATGTCGAGTGCAGCCATACTGGCTTGCATGTATGTGGAATCGTACCTATCCAGCAGGCTGGTTTCAACGAACAATTCAATAAGCTGCAAAATGTGGGTGCAGGTTTTTCACATTGCTTGATTTTAAAATTATCTCCTTGTGCCTTGAAATGATGCAATATTAATCTTTAGTATGTTTATGTCCCTGTAAGTTTCTTTTTTAATGGAAAGGTT
>CM068957.1:32184797-32198018 GCA_035128595.1 Eptatretus atami
GTTCTGGAGATGAGGTCAACGGTCACGTGACCTGCGGTTCCCTGAACTCCACTTTTTTGAGGGGCGGGGCATAGCAAGTTGTGAAAAGCACTACAAATGTTCGAAATATTGAAAGAGAGAGAATCAAACCAGGCATGCATTTCCTCATCACAGTGCCTGTAAAAACGTGCTCAATAGACAAGCCTTCCAAAGCAAAAACGATTTTAAAAAATATACAAATTGCAGCTACGGATTGAAATAATGGGCAAGGGCAAATGGTGCATGGTTAGCAAGCAACATCCAATGGAAACAGATACCAAAAAATGAAGATCAGATATCTACAGGAGCTGGCTTTACTTCTGTAAGAGACAATGACGATGACAATGCACATGCACATGGCACGGTGATACTACACATGAGTCAGTGTCAAAGCAACACGCAAGGAGAAAAAGGGAATAAAACAAACAACGGATTGCGGATTTTATCAGAGAAATCCACAACCTCGAGGGAAAAAGGACACAAATTGGAAGGACAGTTGGGTACTTCTCTTTTTCGTTACCAATTCTGCATCAAGTCGACTTCAATTTTCAAGTCGCAATTAATACAAAAAGCAGCAACAACAGAAGTAAAGAACTAAGAGGGGGAGCACTCGTTAAGTGCCTAAGAAAACCCCGCGCCGCCACATACTGCGGGTCAACTTAAGTGAACTATATCTATTCATTTGTAGGTTCAAAAACTGAAGAACCTACTGAACCACGATTGAATAAAAAACTAGATCGACGTGCATGTAAGAAATGCCAAAAAAAAAAAAATCGAAATTTTCTTTGAAAAAAGTTGCAAAAATTTGTTTTTTTTCTGAAAAGCAATTTTTTCGGGGGGGGGGGTGTGGGGTGGTTGGAAATCACTTAAAACATGGTAGAAATGCAAAAAAAAAAATCAAATATTTTTCAATAAATCCGAAATTTTTGAAAAAAATTTGCAAAACATTTTGTTTTTTCTCTAACAAATTTTTTGGGTTGGAAATCACTTAAAACATGTAGAAATGCCAAAAAAAAAATTCAAATATTTTTTCAAAATGGCCGCCATAGCGGCATATTGGACTTTGGACCAAGTCCCAAAATCTAATGGCATGATCCTTGGACCATAACTAATCCCCCCACCAAGTTTCGTCGAAGCCGTAAGAGAGTTTTTCCGTAATACAGTTCACAAACAAACAGACAGGGTGAAACAGTAACTCCGTCCATCTTCGATGGCGGAGGTTAAAATAAGCAATCCGAAATTGCAGACCTCGCCAGGACTTGTTTTGTGTGGCTTTGTAGTTTTATTACGTAAGAACAGCATAACTACAACTGTCACATGTAACTACTGGCAAGTGGATGACTTGGGACAAGATGTCCTGCTTTGTTGGACATCTGGCCTTGACAGTTAATATTATTTATTATTTAGAATGGGTTAAAATAAATTTCAATTCAAATCAAATGGCAGCCACTAAATAGGATACAGTCCTGCATTGGAGTAATCAGAGGAACCAACACAAACAAAAAGCAATGATGAAGTCATCAGGAGGAAGTGATTAGAGGATTTGGCATTTCAGCTGCTACTCCGTCTACCTGAAACCCATCCAGGTGCAGCAAAGTGAGCCTTATTCAAACAAAACATTTTTTTTTTTTTAAAGGAACAAAGATCAAAGAAAATCAAATAATTATGGCGTGCCAGACCATGCATCTGATAAGTTGAAATTCAAAACATGTATTCCCCATCAACTACTTTGATCATTAATTGTGAATTTCACGTCAATTAAGGCCGGTTCCAAAGAAAAATTCATATTTTCTCTTCAAATCCAATATTGCTGCAAACCAATTAACGTACGCCATCAGCCATCCTTTCACACATGTACACCCCAAGCTTGGGAATATTTTTGTGGGAAGTTTCCCCTTGATCTGCCAGCCGTTCTGGAGAGATTTTCATAGGTTTTCGGTAAATCCAATAGTGTCTGGCCAAACCATACGACCTCTGACATACGTGTAGACTTTGTTTTCCTCATGGACTGGCGGTCGTACATGTCAAGTTTGCGCCTCAATCTGTTCAGCCCTTTAGAGAAAAGATTTTTGAATGTTAAAAAAAAATAATAACTGAGGGGGAGCACTCGGTAGAGTGGCAAAAACCTCCGCCCGCCATACTGCTAGGTCACTCAGGTGAAACCTGATATCCTATCATTCAATTTGACGTCAAACAGTGCTCACAGAGTTATAGTTGCAACTTTCCTTTAACTTTTACATACTCATTCATTCGTCATAACTAGATTCCTTGAGACAGAAATTGATTTACGTGGTTATCCACCTGAAGTTCCAAAATCAGCCGCAATTATAATTTTGGCATGTTTTTTTGTTGGAATCACTTATAATGTAAGAAATGCAAAAAAAAAAAATCGAAATTTTGTTGAAAAAGTTTTTTTTTCAGCTTGTTTTTTTTTCTCTAACAATTTTTTTTTGGGGGGGGGGGGGTGGAAATCACTTAAAACATGTAGAAATGCAAAAACAAAATTCAAATATTTTTTCAAAATGCCGCCATGGCGGCCATATTGACTTTGGACCAAGTCCAAATCTAATGGCATGATCCTTGGACCTACCTAATCCCACCAAGTTTCATCGAAATCCGTCGAGGAGTTTTTCCGTAATACTTGTTCAACAAAAACAAACAGACGGGTGAAAGCAGTAACCTCCGTCCATCTTCGATGGCGGAGGTTAATAATAATCTGGCTGCCAAATCACGTGACTGATGACGTCATCTTTTTCGGTGTGGACCATTTATCCCAATATGATGCTCAAATAATTTCATACTGATCCAGATGTGGCGTTCTACATCCACAATAGAAATCAACAAGGCACTTGTAACATCATAAAAAAAACAATCACATTCCCCATAGGAGTACTTGCCATATGCAAGTTTCATTAATTTTTTTTCCTTGGTGCAGTTTTCAGATACAGAGGTCTTAAGTTTTTCAGTTTTCCTAACATGGCTGCCACACCACGTGACCTATCGTTCCGAATCTGGAAGCCATGAGCACTCAACATTCAGAGTCCCGAGAACCAGTTATATCGGTAAGTATGTGTTTTATAGTTAGGGCTCCCTACCTGTGTCTAATGGGTAATTAAATGTTCATGCGCTGCAGAGATATTTTGATAGTTAGGATTTTTACATTTACAACTACAAAACGCCATCTTCACTCTCACAGCGACAACCCTCTGCTCCCGCAATTATGGGTAATTAAATGTTCATAGCGCTGCGGAGTTATTTTGATAGTTAGGATTTTTACATCTACAACTACAACAACGCCATCTTCGCTCTCACAGCGACAACCCTCTGTCCCGGCATTCTCCGCACATCGCTGGTATGCGGGTGTGTTGCGAATTCGTTCGGGGATGGAATTCCATTCCAAAATATGGTCATGAACCGGTTCGCTTGGCTGTGAGCGCAAATAAGGGAATGTGTCGTGTCCCACCAATGAGAGCGAAAAGGAACGGAGAGCAAATAATCGGGTGGATCTGCTCGAGCGGTAGGAAAGAATCTGCGCCCCGTCTTCACGAGCGCGTGTTCTGGTTCCCGGCTTATCTCGTCGCTGGCGTGGTCTGGCGTCAGCTGCCCTTGGTCTGTTCGTGCCGACTGGTGCTTCGGGAAGGTGTGGACGTCGACGCGCGCGCCTCGCGGCCAGGTGCCGCCACTTTCTCGTACCTCAGCTCGACTTCCCTCCGAGCTGAAGGGATAATAAAGACCATTTTGGGTCCGTTTATTTTGGGTGTGTGTCCTGTCTGAGGGCCCGTCTTTAAAGGTCATGACACTCAAAAGTCTGAAATTGCATATATATATATATATATTTTACGAATTCTGGTCCGCCCGGCGTGCGATCGGCCACGTACTCGAATCGCGACCGGCGTCGCCCACCGGAACGGATCATTCAGTCGTGACCCTCCGGAACAACGCCGGAGCTAGTCACGGGTGGTCTTTCGACCTCACCACAATCTTGCAAATTGGCCACCCGCGCAGGATAGGGTTGTTCGCCAAAACTCGACCTACCTAAGTACCTGCGCGAGTAGTTAACCGGGCGATCGGAACCTCGCCGCAGGCCGGCCAAGGACACGAACCAATTTCAGCGGTCCGTTCCGTGCTTCAGTGATAAACGAGCGGTGTATCGAGACCCGACGGATGTGATTCTATTTACTGGGTGCTTACACCCTTCACACCAATTCCTTCCGTGATGCAAGATGGAACTTTCAAACAAGGGAAAGGTGCAAAAAACGGGGAACAGTTCAACAGCACATTTATTTCACACTCAGACAAGGCACGTATTTCACAGTCGCACCACAGGTTGGGGAGGGGAACGGACGGGGTTACTGGCGCTCTCTCAGCGCGGATGGGGGGGGGGTTGTTGATGCCGTATATGGGGAGGTTGTTGATGCTCTTTTAGCAATGTCGATGCCCTCCTGGCGAGACGGGGGTTATCGGCGCTCTCTCAGCGCAAAGCTCGTTTGGGAGAGGGAACTGCTGCCGCTCCCTTCAGCGAGTTGGCGCTCTGGACCGCACTGGCTCCGGCAAAACCTCCTCCTGGCTGTGGCCTCCACAACGCCCCTTCTCCGGCGGTGGTCCCAACTCAGCCCTCTGGCTTGCTTGAGCCCTACTCTGCGTCCCTGCTCCACTCAGCAACTCGCCCTCCTCGCCTCAACTTCGACCTGAGCTTCGTCCGAAGATGCTTTTTCTCCATCGACGACCGTCCCCCGTCTGCTTCCTCTCCATCGACCGCCCCCGTCTGCCTCCCAAAGTGTCTCATTCCCTTTGGCACATCCATCCTCCCAACATTCCACAAACATCATCCGCCGTGTCCACATTTTCTCCTTCGTGTCCTCCATATACTCGAACGCCTCTCTCCACCACTCAAACCACCAACCGTCCCCCCATTGCATGTTCCTCCCCGTCTGTCCTCCCAAAGTGTCTTCATTCCTTTTTGGCTCCGCTTCTCCTCTAGCCCTTTCGAGAAGCTCCTCAAAAAGGGGCATTTCCTCCTCACGGCCAACTCACACCCCGTATCCACCAATCGCCCGCGAGCTCTCCGCCTCTCCCGTCAGCCCCCGGCGCCGCAAAAAAGCGGGAAAACTCGCGTGCCGTTGTAGGCTTTCACGGGCCTTCGTTTGAAGTCTTCGGACGGTCCAAAATAACGATAGAACATAAAAACGGCTATCTCAAAGAGTCGCAGCCGCGATGAATCACACGAATTCCCTTTAAACAAACGGTGGGGAACTATCGCACATAAACTTAGCGTCATAACTGATCTAAGGACCCTTTATGGTGTATTGCGAATTTCCACAGCCGTACACTAACCCCTCCCTTTTTTACAGACTCGTCCCGAGTCGTTGAATTTTCGTGTGCATCATGTGTAAGTTCTCCCCTAGTACGTTACCTTCGGATCCCTGAGTGCGACATCAGTGTATTCGTGTCCCCAAAATAAATAACCTACGGGCTGAGTAACTAATAAACAAACCCACTCATACCAGACGACTTAAATAATTGCCGGGCACAGACAAACATGCCGGGGGCGCAAAACACATTTACATTGTACACCTTAACCTTATAATTTACCACTAAACCATGGCCCAGGATCTATGACTCTGCAACAGAAAAGTTTAGCAGGGAGGCCAGGCTGCTCGCACGCAGTCTTGGCTCATGCAATGCAAGGTGACAGGGAACGTGGCCAGCTGCTCACACGCAGTCCAAGACCTCCTCCTCGGAAATGGACGCAGCTAACACAACGGCGCACGAGCTGCGCAAATGCAGTCTCCGTGTCAGCTCAAGTGACAACACGCAATGAACAATGCACGGGCCGCCGGTGCAGGCCCGTGTTGCAGCTGCCATCAGGGCAGTCCCCTGCAAATTTTGCGCGGTGATCCTGGCGGCACATGGCATTGAACCAAAGGGGGAATGCAAAACAGAACGGGGCTGGTGGACATGGGCAGTAGGCATGGATGGCAAAGGTGGGCAGGCAAGGCTGGCAAACAGGGCTGCTGTAGCAAACACAGCCGGCAGATGAAATGGCCGGCACAGGCCTTGACGCAAAAACAGCCGTCAGACAATCCGACCGGCAACAGGCCTTGCAGTAACAGCCAGCCGAATGAAGTGGCCGGCACAGCCTTGCAGTAACAGCCAGCCAATGAAGTGGCCGGCAGCAGGCCTTGCAGTAACAGCCAGCCGATGAAGTGCCGGCACAGGCCTTGCAGTAACAGCCAGCCGATGCCGTGGCGGGCACAGGCCTTGTTCAATGGAGTTGGTGGAGGGAGTGCGGTGGTGCTGGCCACTCGAGGCGGGGCTCGGACCTACCTACTGTCTCCCTCCCAACCTTCGCCTTTGCCTGTCTCTGTCCATACCCACCCCCTTAATTTGTCAAAACCCAATTTAGCCCCCATTTATTTTTTTGTTTTTATTTTATTTTTACTTCCCCCCTATAAATCGTCCCTAACCCCCTTTACAGTCTTTGTTCGGCTAACCTATCCTGCCCTAGCCTAACTCCCAACCCCTCCGTTCCCTTCCTGGAGGGGAATAAGGGAGAGCTAGCGTCCTGTGTCGAGGCCCAATAAAGCCTCAGGATGGCCTCCTCGGATTTCAGCGATCTTTACCCAAAGTGGGTCCAGCGGCCCACTACGAGAGCGAAGGGATGGATGGTGCGGAGGGGTACACTTCCTAATCTCCCTAACATTTATTCCTTAAACTACCCCGGGCTTTCAACAAGCGCCTCTCGCTTAACTATCGTTCTAACAACCAAGATTCCCGTCGCCTGTGTTGGTGTCCTCGCAAATTCGGGCCATGCCCTCAGTTTTCCGCCCGTGCCCTCACACGGTTTCGTGGCTGGGACGCGTGGCTCCTGGATGCGAACTACACTCTACCTCTCTGCCGATTCTCCTACAATGGCACCCCCGGGCACTACACGCCTCCGAGCCTACCAGCTCCCTAACACCAGGGAGTGCCCTCCCTGGCGACTCCCCTGAAACGCTCCACGTGGCAGGCTGGCGCCCAGGCCCTTTTCGAGGGTCAACCGTGCCCAGTACACTGCCCCCGTGGCCAATGGTGCCCCGGCCCCGCATCATGCGGGCGCACCCGTGCCCACTACACTATCCCCGGCCCCATGGCCCTTGCGCTACCGCGCCGACTAGCCCGGTGCCCGGGGTACCCACTCAGCGATACTCCACCGTTTGCAGCCACGCTCCAAACCCGTCAACAGGGCTCCTGCACCCTCCAGCGGGTATCGAGCCACATTCCCACCAACAGCAAAACGACCTCCATTTTGTCAATTTGACTAACCCAGCAACTCACTTTACTCTGACCCCGGGGTCCCTGGGCGGGAGTCACTCCTCCCCCCAATCACTCATCGCACCATGCATTCCACAATCACTCAATACCCACAGACCGCTGGCCTCACTCACTTCATCATGTACTTTTTTCACTCACTCTTCAACTCTCACACATCGCCAAACTCTGCCATCCTGCTGACTACTTCCCCTAACTAACTCGTGCTCCCACGTCGTCCCTTAAAATACAGCACGTTCCTTTTAACACTACGTAGCTAAGCTACGTCCCCTCTACAACAACTCACAAGTCTGTCACTGTCTCCAAATATTATTTTCCATCTCCCATCCTAAATCTCACCTAAAATCCTCTAACTAAATCCATTCCACGGGCCCGCATGGGGACTTACCCCTGCCCATGAAACCGGTCCAACTAACACTAACCGATCCCCTAACTAGTGTCATCCTGTGCCCTGGCAGGGAGGCCTTCCACCCCTTGCCCGGGAATCCTGTTCACGCGAAGCGAGGCTTGTTTTTTTTTTTTTTTCTATGCGCGCACCAGCGCGGCAAGTCGCAACCTGCGCTCTTCCCCGTGACGTCATGGCAGCTGTTCGCGCTTGGCGGCACCTCGTCCCTCTTGGACGGTACCAATCCGCAGGGATACCCCTCTTGCCGGATTCCAACCAACGTGCAGCATGACGTCACCCTGCGCATTCAAAAGCAAGCCTCGCATTTCGAGGGGTTCCCCACACGAGCACATGTGCTCTGCCCGTCGGAGCTTCACACACAAGCTCACGTGGAGAACCCATCCGTCCAAATCCGTTTCCCAGCCTAGCTTTTGTCCGTCCGCGGGATCGGCAACATCCACCGCTGGCGTTTACAAGACCGGGTTTCACTCCAACAGCCGGCGCACGCGGCGGTCTCGTGCGCAGCACGGCCCGAACCTCGCACTCGCTGCTGGGTAAACCCGGCGCGGTCCCCAATCCAACCTACGGCCGCCACCCGGCCTCTGTCCTTCTGTCGCCGTCTTCGTCTCCATTCACCCACGCACACCTGCGTGTTACGACGCTCACACCCCACGACATTACACTCACGCCGGGAGACGCGCTGCATGTTCACTCATGCCCACCGTCATCTCCCTTACATACAGCGACCTCACACACGCTGTCCTCTCACACTCGGCTGCTCACTCACTCGTGCCGTTTCCTCACAACACACCATACCACTCACAACACGCGGGGGCCCTCACATGCGGTGTTTCACTCAACCACACACCGTTCAACTCTCACCGGGGTCGCTCTCACACACGCTCTTGCACCACACCTTTCACCACACACATCGGGACAATCACACTGGGAATCGTGTCCCACAAGGGGTTCCGGGGTCTCCATACCCCCCAGCTCCTCGTGCACACGTCGCCAGCACTCGCCCCTCTACCTCGCTTGGCACGACCGAACTCACCTGGTCGCGATCAGCTTCAAGGGAGCACAGCGTTCCCTCCGTTCCCGAAGGAGTCTACCAGCTGCTTGCACCGGGTCATCAACCATTCTGGCGAGCTCCCCTCATCGTTCCTCACTACTCAATGTGTGTGTGCTCGTCCTTAACCCCGCTAATTCAACCTCTCTATCTCCGTGTCTCTGCCAACTCAGTCACCTCATCACCCATTACCTCCTTTGTCTCAAATTATCATTACTGCCGACGTCACTCGTGTCTTGTCTACACGTCTCCCGTGTCTCTAGCAATTCCTCTTTTCTCTTGTTGCCTGTTTTACTTCCGTCCTTTTCCATTCTTATTTGTGTCTCCTTTATTAGGGTTTGCCCTAATTGTTCTTTCATCCGTTGATAACCTCATTATTTTGCGTTAACATCCCATTAGTTGCCTCATCTTCCTGATTCTCGCCCACGTGTTGAAGCGGTGGCTGAAAGCACTCGCCTCGTGTCGTGCGTTGTTGCGCCATTAATAGCGGCCCGCTCACAGCCTCGTGCCAGCAGAAAGTGCGGCCGCGCCGCCATCTTGCGACTCCGTTTGCCGGCAAAGTCCATGCGCAGTATATGGGGTTGAGCTCCCCTGTGATTAAAATTACAAAAGGAACCGTCCCGGGCCATGGATTCTACATTATAACACATTATCTAATCCACCGGCAACCCGTTCACCTTGAAAAGCCATCTTATTTCTCGGAATCATTAATTTTTAAATCGCTCGTGTTTGGTGGGAATCGGGGTCGCTCCACTCCACCCTGAACCGATTCCCAGTGAATTAGTTTTGGAGGCGGGATGGATTTGAATCCACTCCTGACACCAGTGTTACGAATTCTGGTCCACGGGCGTGCGATCGGCCACGTACTCTAATCGCGACCGCGTCGCCCACCGGAACGGATAATTCAAGTCGTACCCTCCCGGAGCTAGTCACGGTGGGTCTTCGACCTCACCACAATCGTGCCATTGGCCCACCGCGCAAGGATAGGGTTGTTCGCCAAACTCGACCTAGCCTAAGTACCTGCGCGAGTAGTTAACCGGGCGATCGTACCTCGCCGCAGGCCGCCAAGGACACGAACCATTCAGCGGTCCGTTCCGTGCTTAAGCTGATAACCGAGCGGTGTATCGCCGACCCCGACGGTGTGATTCTATTTACTGGGTGCTTACCCTTCTACTAATTCCTTCCGTGATGCAAGAATGAACTTTCAAACAAGGGAAAGGACGCAACGAAACAGGGAACAGTTCACAAGCACATTTATTTCACACTCAGACAAGCACGTATTTCACAGTCGGCACCACGGTTGGGGAGGGAACGGACAGGGTCACCGGCGCTCTCTCAGCGGGATGGGGGGGGGGGATTGTTGATGCCCTGTATGGGGAGGGTTGTTGATGCTTTTTTAGCAATGTCGATGCCCTCTGGCGAGACGGGGTATTATCGGCGCTCTTCAGCGCAAAGCTCGGTTGGAAGAGGGTACTGCTGCGCCGCTCCTTCAGCGAGTTGGCGCTCTGGACCGCACTGGTCCGGCAAAACTCCTCCTGGTGTGGCTCCAAACGCCCCTTCTCCGGCGGTGGTCCCCACTCAGCCTCTCGGCTTGCCTCTGAGCCCTTCTCCGCGTCCTGCTCCACTAGCAACTCGCCCTCCTCGCCCTCAACTTCGACTGAGCTTCGTTCCGAAGATGCTTCCTCTCCATCGACCGTCCCCCGTCTGCTTCTCTCAATCGAACCATCCCCGCCGTTCTCCCCCCCCCCCCCAAAGTGTCTTCATTCCCTTTTGGCACATCCACTCCCCCTAACATTCCCAAAACATCATCCGCAGTGTCCACATTTTTCCTTCGTGTCCCTCCATAACTCGAACGCCTCTCTCCACCACTCAACCACAACCGTCTCCCCCATTGCATGTTCCTCCCGTCTGTCCTCCCAAAGTGTATTCATTCCCTTTTGGCTCCGCCTCTCCTCTAGCCCTTTCGAGAAGCTCCTCGAAAAGGGCGTTTCTCTCACGGCCGCCTCACACCGCGTATCCACCAATCGCCCGCGAGCTCTCGCAGGCCTCTCCCGTCAGCCCCGGCGCCGCAAAAAAAGCGGGAAAACTCGCGCGCCGTAGCCTTTCACGGGGCCTTCGTTTGAAGTCTTCGGACGGTCCAAAATAACGATAGAACAGAAAAACGGCTATCTCAAGAGTCGCAGCCCGATGAATCACACAAATTCCCTTTAAACAACGGTGGGAACTATCTGCACATAAACTTAGCGTCATAACTGATTCAAGGACCCCTTTATGGTGTATTGGCGAATTTCCACAGCCGTAACAATATATATATATATATATACAATAATATATATATATATATGTCCTAATCGGAGTTTTTCATCGTGATTTCTGATCCGACAATGTTTTTTCACAATACTCGTTCTGTAAAATGCAAAATTAAAAAACAACACCTCTTTCTTAGGGAACGCCCCTAAAAATTCTGCGAATCTACTGAAGCAACGCGTAACCCACATGACGTCATCTGAACAACAAAGGCTGCACGCAAATTACTCTGGTTGGTGGTCTACGTGATTGTATTGGCTTCCTGTGTGTTTACATTCGATGGTCGACTCAAACGCTTCGTTCATTTCTGCTTTAAAAAAAACAAACATTTGGTTTTTGAATAATGGATGACATGGACTTTTGATTTGTCTGGTAGCGACAGTGAGTGTGAGAGAAATGAAGGATTTTGGTCTGAATCAGATGGAGATTGTCGATAACGTAGTCGTGGGAGGTGAAGTTCAGGCAGCTAGAAATGGCAACGGCCTTACCATTTCGAGCCGAAGCAGGACAAGCAGAGGAAACTGGCAATGAAATTCCGGCGTTCATGATATCGGGAAGACATCGAAGGAAGACTTGCAATAACAACTGGTTCGACTAAATCCTATTTGTAATTCAAATAATGTAAATTCGACTTGCATACTGCTCGATATCAATATTTTCGTGAGTGACGTGACCAGGCAGCGCAGCGGACATGTTGCTCCGCAGCGAATGAATCGCAAGCAAGGCCAGCCCATGTCATCGGCCGTATCTCTCCACGCATAAAACGAAGAATCTCGCTGTCGGATACGATGAAAACTTGTGTGCAGAACACACCTTGCGACACAATTGGTCTCGAGTAGTCGATAAATCTGACGTTCTGTTGCATTTTTATTTATTTTATTCCTACTGTTCGTCATGTAGCGCAGTAGAAAACAATGAAGAAGGAGGATAATAAAAGAAAGCTACAGCACGTCAGATTTTCGGACTAGTCGGACGGACGAACGGATTTTATCAGACAGTCTAGACTCTAGAGTTGAAAAGTAACTTGTATTAGCATGCCACACAATGTACAGTCAATGCGTAAGAGTCCCGAGGCTATGAGGCCGTGTAATGACAGATAAATTGTCTTCATAGTTGCGCCAACAATATTTTTCCCTGTTAATTATTACAGCATTTGGCTAAATGTTAATGATGAATAGCAAGCCAATGGAGAGCATACCCTTCACTTTAGAATAAACCCATGTATGCTCGAGTGCAGCCATACCTGGCTTGCATTGTATGGAATCGTCACCTATCCCAGCAGGCTGGTTTCAACGACAATTCAATAAGCTGCAAATGTGGGTGCAGGTTTTCACATTGCTTGATTTAAAATTATCTCCTTGTGCCTTGAAATGATGCAATATTAATCTTTAGTATGTTATGTCCGCTGAAGTTTCTTTTTATGGAAAGGTTCAACAGTCACATTTTAATATTTTGTGGACATGGTATAGCCTTTATTGTGCATACATGTATTGGATTTGTACACTACTATGACATGGTAGTAAAGGATAAATAATTGCTCGTGATTGTTGTGCATACACGGCTCAGAAGCAGAATTTATTTTCCGCGAAACAATCACAGGAATTAAGACGATCAGTGAGATAGCAAACAAATGTGCACAATGCATTTGTACGTACTTTATACGGCGCGCAACGTCTGAATCAATCGACTCTGAGCGAGTCGTGTTCTGGAGATGAGGTCAACGGTCACGTGACCTGCGGTCCCTGAACTCCACTTTTTTGAGGGGCGGGGCATACAAGTTGTGAAAGCACTACAAATGTTCGAAATATTGGTCTAAGTTATCCATTGTTGATTTTTAAAAAAAGAAACATGGTGATTTCTTCACTAGGAAGGTCAAGTTAATATATAAATAACCAGAAACTTTTGAGTGTCACGGGACCTTTAAGTAGGAATTGTTTAAGTCTTGTGTGTAAATTTGCATTCTCTATTAGTCGTGGTAACTCTGCCTTACGTGCTTCCCTCGTTTCCCATTACTGTGAATAAATACCCCATTTGTTAAATGTATCAGCGTTTCTGTGTTTCTTCCATTGCTCAGCATAGCACGTGTTGGTGAATTACAAAGGCTGTTGCCGGTAAATGTACATTTGGACTG
>CM068957.1:32214540-32228904 GCA_035128595.1 Eptatretus atami
CACCTAGTGGTCTTCTCACCCGACCCCCCGGCCTGCAACAATATATATATACATATATACAGAAAATAAAACCTTCAAAAGCCTTCTACAAAATGGCTTAACAAATTGAGGCAAAACTTTACAGGTGTGACGGCCTATCCATGAGGAATCATACATTCCCACCCGATGATGCCATTGGTCACATGGTTTGGCAGCCATATGGGATTTACCCTCAAACTTTTAAAAACCTTCTTCACCAGAACGGCTGGACAGATCGAGGGGAAACATCACACACATGCTCCCCAAGTCTTGGCGACACCAGGGTGTTTACCAATAATTTATAGGTCACATGGTCTGGCAGCCATATTGGATTGAACAAAAATCTTAAATTATTTCTCTTGAACCGCTTCATCAATCGATGTGAAAGATCACAATTATGATCTGATCATGATGTGGAATACGAGTATGTTATAAATTTCAACCTGATTGGATGCATGGTCTGGCAGCCAGAATTATTTAATATTTTGAATCTGGTTTATTATTTTTTTGAATAAGGCTCACTTGGCTGTGCCTGGATGGGTTTCAGGGTAGAGGAGAAGCAGCTGAAACATGAATCCTATCCAGGTTCCCCCTGATGATTTCATCTTTCCTTTTTGCTTGTTTGGGTCCCTTCTGATTACTCCAATGCAAGACTGTTCCTATTTGGTCTTTCATTTGATTTGAATTGAATTTATTTTCATCCCATTCTAAATTCAATTGAATAATAAAAAAACGTCATGGGTCAGGGTCAGGTGTCCAATCAAAGCGGGGTTGCAGCAAAGCAAGACGTCTTGGTACCCGGTCATCACTGTCAGCAGTTATAAATTGGTAGTTCTAGTTATGTCAATTATTAGTTACTAAACACACCAGTACACAAACACCACAAAAAAACAAGTTCTGGTGAAGGTTTGCAATCTCTGATTGCTCTTTTTTCTTGTTTTTTTTTGTTTATGTCAAACTACATCTGCCAACCATTTGCCCAATCTATTAAAATTATCTCGACTTTCCTAAATCTGATCAGCACTCTCTCTCTCTACTATCCACCTGACTTTCAAGCTTTGTGATATCAGCAAATTTAGAAAGTAGACTCTTAACCCCACTATCCAAATCGTTGATGTAAATAATGAATATTGATGGTCCTAATACTGATCCCTGAGGTTCCCCACTACTTACATCTTCCCAGCAAGACATCCTCCCACTCACAACCACTCTCTGCTTCCTATCACTCATCCAGTTTCCAATCCAGTTCTCTACCTGACCAGCCCCTCCACAATTGCTCTCACCTTGGCTAACAACCTCCTATGTGCTACCTTATCAATAGCCTTCTTAAAGTGAAGATATACTATATCCACCATCTAACTCTTTGTCATCCACCTGACCATCAAACACTGTGGGCATTTACAACAGCGACGTCAGTTCAGCATCCATACAAATCACAAGCCACTGAGAAGCCACTTTTGCCTTTCAGTCCAAACGTCATCAACACTCTCCAGAGAGATACGTCACATGGATCGTGACGTCACCAGGGTGTTCACGCAGAGTTGGTTTTTGTTTTTTTAGATCCTCGTGGAGGATCTCTAAGTCTTACTCACGTTGTTGTTCTTCTCCTTTTTGTGAACTTTTTTGTTTCACAGCCTACAGTTTATCGAAACTTCCTGAAACTTGGCACATATATGTAAAATACCCTGCGCAGACAGTAACCATCTCCGATTTTGAAAATTCCTCCGAGAAAAAAAAGTTATGACGTCAAATATTTCCGCTAATGGAAATCGCCTAAAAAATTATCTCCGAAACTAGGCAAGCTTTTTGAATCTGTTTGCGGGAATCGAACAGGGCATTAGCAGAGATGAATTACCGCACATATGATACATCACGATGACGTCATATCAATTTTTATGAAGTCATTCCATTTTTTGACATTTTTGTTTTTCACAACCCAGAGTTTTCATCGGATCTTCGTGAAACTTCCATGTATATGCAGAAAGCCCACGCGCAGGCAGTAACCATCTCCGATTTTGGAAATTCTTCCTCGAAAAAAAGTTGACGTCATATATCGCCGCTAATGGAAATCGCCTATACATTATCTCCGAAACTAGGCAAGCTGTTTGAATTTTGTTTGCGGGAATCAAGCCGGGCATTAGCACAGATAATTATCGCAAACTGATACATCACAATGACGTTCATATCGTTTTTATGACGTCATCATTAGAGACGAGGATCCTACTTCATTCGAGCTTGTTTTTAACGCAGAGCGCGATGACGACATTTGTGTGTCTCAGGCATGATGGGCTGAATGGCCTCTCCCTGCCTCTAATTTCCTTGTTATTCAGACTTAAATGGAGAAATTCTTGGCAAAAAAGTACATATATCACAATAAGATATATGCTTTCAAAAAAGACCCGATGCTCCAGGTTAATTATAACCACAAATCGTAATAAATATGTTAACGTGTAAGAATATGACAACAAATTATGCATGCTTAATAATATGAAGCGAGTAAAGGCGAAAATAATTCAATTATCTTGGAAGTCGGAAGTGACGCGTTAACATGAGGGTGTATATCATCAAACATTGTAAGCTCCGTTGGCATTCATATAAATTAACTTTCTTTCACATTGTTGTTTTCAAAATAAGGGGCAAAAATCGTTTGTTTTTTAAAGTGTCTTCGCACATTTCTTTCCTTAGTTAAAAAAATACTCAATAGATTATACATGATGTGAAAGAAGATGTTGTTGGCATTCGATTGGCCAGCGATAACGCCCTGTGTGATTGGGCAACTTGCTTGATCATAAGGTTCGACTCATTCTCTCAGGAAGTGATGTATAATTAAAAGGACGTCACAAGGGTAAAGTCTTTTGAGCAGATTTACTCATTAATGTGTATCATATTCTTTAAATTCGACCCCAGGGCGTCCACCACGGGGGCATACAGGTATTTCATTTTGTTCGATGCGATTGGAGGTTTTTTTTTTCCCTGTTTATTCATTAATTATATTCGTTCGTTTTGTTGCATATTATCGTCAGTTCGTTCGTATGTTTCTTGTGTGTTTCTCGTTCGTCCTCAGGTAAACGGCTTCATCCGGTTATATTACAGAATTTGGATATTGTACATAACTTGACGTGTTATGGCCGCACAGGAGAGTACAAGTGGTATTTGTACATGAATTGCTTCGAACTCCGCGACACACTGTGTGTTCATTCAAATAATCGAGATTGGGAGACTCAGAGTGGGGGTACGTGGGAGTGGGGGTACGTGGAGTGGGGGTACGTGGGAGTGGGGGTACGCGCGTGCCCGGCCTCTGGTGCAGGAGTGGGGGCACGTGGGAGTGGGGGTACGTGCGTGCGCCTCTGGTGCAGGAGTGGTGGGTACGTAGGGAGTGGGGGTACGCGCGTGCCCGCCTCTGGTGCAGGAGTGGGGGTACGTGTGGTGAGTGGGGGTACGTGCGTGCCCGCCTCTGGTGCAGGAGTGGGGGTACGTGCGTGCCGCCTCTGGTGCAGGAGTGGGTACGTGCGGTGCTCGCCTCTGGTGCAGGAGTGGGGGTAGTGCGTGCTCGCCTCTGCGTGCAGGAGTGGGGTACGTGCGTGCTCGCCTCTGCGTGCAGGAGTGGGGTACGTGCGTGCTTCGCCTTGCGTGCAGGAGTGGGGTACGCGCGTTGCTCGCCTCTGCGTGCAGGAGTGGGGGTCTCGCGCGTGCTCGCCTCTGCGTGCAGGAGTGGGGGTACGTGCGTGCTCGCCTCTGGGTGCAGGAGTGGGGTCGTGCGTGCTCGCCTCTGGTGCAGAGTGGGGGTACGCGCGTGGCTCGCCTCGCGTGCAGGGAGTGGGGGTACGTGGCGTGCTCGCCTCTGGTGCAGGAGTGGAGGCGTGCTCGCCTCTGCGTGCAGGAGTGGGGGTACGTGCGTGCCTCGCCTTGTGTGCAGGAGTGGGTACCGCCGTGCTCGCCTCTGCGTTGCAGCGCAGTGGGGGTACGCACGTGCTCGCTCTTGCGTGCAGGGTGGGGGTACGACGTGCTCGCCTCTGGTGTGCAGGAGTGGGGGTACGCGCGTGCTCGCTCTGGTGCAGGAGTGGGGTACGTGCGTGCTCGCATGTGGGGGTGTACGGCGTGCTCGCCTCTGTGTGGCAGGAGGTGGGGGTACGACGTGTCGCTCTGGTGCAGGAGTGGGTACGCGCGCTCGCCTCTGTGTGCAGGAGTGGGGGTACGTGCAGTGCTCCCTCTGTGCAGGAGTGGGGGTACGAGTGGTGCTCGCTCTGCGTTGCAGGAGTGGGGGGTACGTCGTGCATGCTCGCTCTGGTTGCAGGAGTGGGGTACGTGCGTGTGCCTGCTGTGCAGGAGTGGGGTACGTGCGTGCTCGCTCTGTGTGCAGGAGTGGGGGTACGTGCGTGCTCGCTCTGTGTGCAGGAGTGGGGTACGTGCGTGCTCGCCTCGTGTGTGCAGGAGTGGGGTACGTGCGTGCTCGCTTCTGTGTGCAGGAGTGGGGTGACGTGCGTGCTCGCCTCTGTGTGCAGGAGTGGGGGTACGTGCCGTGCTCGCCTCTGTGTGCAGGAGTGGGGGTACGTGCGTGCTCGCCTCTGTGTGCAGGAGTGGGGGTACGTGCGTGCTCGCCTGTGTGCAGGAGTGGGGGGTACGCGTGCGCTATGCTCTGCGTGAAGGTTGGGGGTACCATTGTACTGGTTGGTAGTCGAGGGAACTGCATCAGTGACACAGCCGCAAACACAGTTTGCACACAATAGATTTAATGCGGTGCCCAATTAATGTTCCCAAATTTATCGCAGTTAATTTAAATAAATAAATAGGAAAGAACACTGTTCAGCAAAATTGGTCAGGTTGGTCACGTCGATGGAGATGTGCATGGTCTATCTACACACTTGCTAAGCCGCAAGTTTGAATAAAATGAAATAAATAATAATACCCCCCCCCCCCTTAGTTAATAAATGATGCAATTCTTACAATGACGGATCATAGTTTGATTATTAATAATTGTTCAGCTGAAATGCACGTTCATTTCCTTTGTGTATGAACACGTGACCCCGCCATGCGTGGTGTGATTCTGTGACCACCTTGTAGTTTTGATAGTTTGCCGAATGGATGTAGCATTTGTCACACTGTGAGCACGTGCAGTGATCCCATGATTATGTTTCTTTGGGAGTTTTTGTCACCTTGTGGGGGTGGTCAGGTCTAAAAGGATCTTCTTGGTCGCTGCTGATTAATGTGGCTTCGGATTAAAATGAACAACTTTGGGGGTTTCACCTGTCTGACGGACGAACCTTCCTTTCCCGGATAGTCGGATAACCATGAATGTCGAGCCCTGGCATTAAGTGTGTGTGTGTGTGTGTGTGTTTTCCTTCTCTTCTTTTATGTACCAAACATGAACCATCACTAGTTGTTTGTTGATCATCCCCAGTCAGTTCTGCTCGAACAAACCTGTGGCACGGAGAGAGAGAGCCGATCGATCTCCTGGGAGCGACCCAGAGATCCCTCACATGTAAGATCTTCTGTGCTCTTGCCTTTGTGGAGCCAGGACCACGAAGTCTTCCATAATGTGCGTTATTGTGTGTAGGGCGGCCTGGAAGGGGTTGCAGGTGTCGTCGGTGATGTCGGCGAGTCCATGTTTGTATTGTAAAAGCTGTGTGTGGTATCCACAGGGTAGACGTTGAAGGTGAACACGATCGGACCTGGGAAGTGATTTCTCTGATGTCGATGGGTGGGGGTTTAGTGCCCAGGATACTGTTTGGACTCTGGTTACTTGTGTAAATGGTGATGTGGGTATGGATGAGTTTTTGTAATTGCGAGATTATTGGAGGGATGTTTTGAAGGATGTCATTGTGGTGTAGTCTTGATGAGTTTTGGGATCTGTGGGTAGTTGATGTGTAGTGGCACGGCTGATTTAGGTTGGCCATTGTAGCTGCAAAGAACTGTGCATCTCTCATGTCCAAGTCTTTGAATTTGTTTTTTGATTTATTTTTTTTTAGCTTTGACTCTCTGTGTAGGAGTTCAATGGGTGTTGTTCATGTGCAACTTGTGATGATGTGAAGGGCTTTCTTTTGTATGGTCTATAGGGTGTTGATGTGTGTTTGATAGGTTGGAGGCCCAGGATGAACTGGTGTACTTGATGATGATCTAATGTACTATCTATATTGGTGTCGTTGTTTCTTTGCGGTGTCCGAAGTCGATGCCCATGAGTGCCTCAAGTGTGTTGTTCATGGACTGAGTATAATCGTGGAATGACAGATGCAGTCTTTTAAGTGTCTGGTATTTTTCTTTTCTGCTTCTCAACCATCGTCTGGTAGCGGATTGGTGATGCAGCATTGCAGCTTTAACATTTGTGTGGCCCGTGTTAACTTTTCTGGGTTAGACAGGATGGTTCAAAGGTGGTGCACTTAACCTTTGAGCTGTCTCGTCTGGGTTCGTTTCCCAACCAGACTATAAATTGTTGGATTGGAGTTTTTGAGTGCGCACGATGGTGTACAAATTATCCAACCAACGGTTTCAGATGTGCCCGAGCGATGCTGCCAAGCCGTGCAGTTTGTCTTTCCTTTGCCAAATCGCCGTCTGTTCACTTGGTGAGACTATTATGCAGGTCATTGTGTAAAATGTCTCGTGTCCTATTCTGACCCCCAATAACAGAACAAAGGTTCACCATCATCCTAATTTGTGCACTTGCGGTTAGATCTCTGATTGCCATTCTCAGTACTCGGTAATGGTGATGTAACTGATGATCTTGCACAAACATCCTGGTAAGAACACTTTAATCAGATATCAATGTTCAAGGTACATTTGATTAACAAATGACATACCCCCGTTCATGCAGCGTCATAAAGCCATCAAAAGGGCTGGCATCGGTCATTTTGCATGTTTGAGCATTCAGAAAGGCAGTAATTCACTCGGCTCAATAAAACTGGGATGAAGTTGTATATCGGATCAGAACAGCGTTTAAATTGTAATGTCTGCAGTGTTGTTACATGTTAACTTATCTTGGCCAAATGCTGCTCTTGTGCTCAGGTTAGTTCTTGCTGCCAATCGTGATGAGATGTACAGCCGCCCCTCCAAACCGGCACATTTATGGCCTATCAATCCTGATGTACTTGCAGGTAACGTTACTTCCTAGGGGAGGTGGGAGGTGGATTGGGGGTAGGGGGTGGCAGCTCTTTCTTATTGGAGATGCAATATTGGGACCTCGATTTGAAGCAATTTGTTACACCACTTCTTGTACAGGTATTGCAGTTTTCACAATAAATGTCAGGTTACCTTTGAATATTTATAAACTTTTGACAAATGTGGAACATGTTTATTCTGCAGCACAAAATACTTGTTCGTGTGTTTGTAAAAAAAATTCATCATCATGTAATACGTAATTTTCAAGATGATGAATGTCATGCATTTTGCACAAGTTTATAGTCGAGTGCAGGAAAGCTTGCTTCCTTGTTCTGGGTTGATAATCGCATTAACTTCCTAGAGCATCTACAAAGGATCAATGTTGACGCTGCGATAACCTCATCTCACCATCTGCAATAAATCCATTACTCATCTCGGGCTGATAGAGGAATTTGTTTGGGGAAGGAAGGAAGGGATTTGTCCGATGTATGAGGGAGCATGGTGGGGTGGCTAGGGGTCAAAGCTTTCACATATTTTCTGCAAATGGCTTTTTTTCTTGGTAATTTAGAGATTCCAGGTTCGATTCTCTGATATGTTTATTGATTAGACCCAAAGGTCCACAAAGCTTTGGTGAAACAAATGTTATTCCATCTGAAAAACAAAAGCAATGCCGTGACTGCTTGGTGTTTATAAGTCAATACTTGTACTAAACAAACCTAACAACATCAAATACACTCCGTTGTGCAAGATTGTTAATCGACAGTGATTATTTATTTTCCACCCCTCCTCCAATTATTTTAGCTATTCAGTATTTAATCAGGGCACTGATGTTCCTTTTCTCAACCCTCCCCTCTCTCTCCCCCTTTTGGCCCCACAATATGCAAAACACACACACACACACACACACACACACACACACACACACACACTAGATGTGTGTGTATGAAAAAGGGTTGGTAAAGCTCACGTATCAAAAGAAAACTTGACAATTTTGCATATGTAATAGGTAGATGACCTTTATTGACATTTATTCATCCAGCAAATCTATACTAATTGTCAGTGTGTAATCAGGGCAAATCTCCATGACTCCAAAAACATGAAACTTGCATGCATACGAAGGGAACTCCAAGGAAGTGCATGAGTGAAAATGGGTGTTTTGGCTGATTTAAAACCCCTTTGAAGATGATTAGCTTTTTTTTTCTAATTTTTTTTCAACAAAATTTCGATTTTTTTTTTTTGCATTTCTACATGTTATAAGTGATTTCCAACAAAAACATGCCAAAATTATAATTGAGGCTGATTTTGGCACTTCAGGTGGATATACCCACGTAAAATCAATTTCTGTCTCAAGGAATCTAGTTATGACAAATGAATTGAGTATGTAAAAGGAAAGTTGCAAACTATAACTCTGTGAGCACTGTTGACGTCAAATTGAATGAATAGGATATCAGGTGTCACTGAGTGACCTAGCAGTATTGGCGGCGGAGGTTTTGCACTCTACCGAGTGCTCCCCCTCTAGTTTCAGTTATGTGTCCCTTTTTGGAATGAGTTCAGGTAAGAGTCTTGAGCTGTAGACATTTACAATTTCTGTGATCAAGTGTTTGCAACCCCAGTCAGTATTTTGAGTTTTGGACTAGGCAACAGTCACAGTGTATAGGTGTTTGCTTTCCCAATACTCGTCGCTTTAATCAAAAGGCTTACCTTTCAACTTTAATAAGTATAGCCCGTCTCGTTTTTAAAGTGGAAAATCTTCTCAACGTCTCAAAACTCTAACCCAACTTTCAGGCACAGATGAGCAGGACAACTCTCGAGGAGGAACGTGGTTAGGGATAACGCGAGGAGGACGACTGGCTGCCCTCACAAACATCGCTGCATCCTTACCTCATCCTGACCTTCGGAGCAGGGGTAGAGTTGAATCTCTGATCTTTATTTGTTCCATGCTGTGAACGCCTCCCAGCTGTCTTCATTTATATGCTGACATATTTAACTGTATGCCTGGTGTTGGCTTAATGGCGAGCGTGGTGGGCTTGGGATCCTAGGGTCCTGAGTTCAAATCTTACTTGGCTGTTGAAATAATACCAGATGGGGTTGACTCAGCCTGTCATCCTTCTGAGGTCGGCAAAATGAGTACCAGCTTGCTGGTATCCTGCGTCGGAGTGGCGACCCGTCCAGAATTGTGCCCAATATCCCAGGAGACTGCTTCGGCAGCACCAATGCTCTGCACAGAGTATGGTCCGATGGATGTGGATGTTGGAGAGAATTCTGAGTTCAAATCTCGCTCAGCCATTGAATTAATACCAGGTGGGGTTGACTCAGCCTGTCATCTTTCCAAGGTCGGCAAAATGAGTACCAGCTTGCTGGGATGATTGAGCCATTCAAGTATCCTGCGTCGGAGTGACGATTCGTCCAGGATTGTGCCCAATAGCCCAGGAGACTGCTTCGGTAGTACCGACGCTTTGTGCAGAGTATGTTCCCAATGGATGGATATTTAACTGTGATATCACTAGTTAACCGGTAGCCAGTGTATGTTTTTTTATTTTTAATTTTAAATTTTTTTTCTATCATGTACTTTACAGTTCATTTGGGTTTGTTTTACCTACCTGATGACCTGCACAGGTGAGCTTGTGACTGGGTTACTGCTCAGCAATGCAACAAGTGACCTGGAATACCTGCATTCTTTGGATAAGGAAGGAGAGAAATACAACCTTTTCAACCTCATCACTGCAAGCTTACCGTGAGAGAGTTTACAATGGGCACGAATAGGAGGTGAAGAAGGGAGTGTTTTACCTGAATACAGGTGGTGGAGATTGAGGACAAATAAACAGTGGGGTTGGGGAAAGGGGGGGGGGTGAGAGGGTGAGAGAGATATAGAGGAAGGAAGGAGAGGTTACTTGGTGATATTAAATGGTTAAAACAAAATTACTATTCGTGAGAAAATAAAAGCAAATAAAAAATGTGAATTGAGCAACAAAAACAGCCTTTGATCATTGATCAATCTTCATTGATAGAGATATAGGAATTGGCAGATGAAACCTTCCCTTCCACAGTGCAAATGGTGGAGGAAGGATGTTTTACTTCTCAAACAACGGGGGAATGAAGCCAGTGGAGCTACAGGAAGGCATGTTCTCCATCTCACAACATTCACAAACACTCGTATTTTCACTCTGACCTCTTTCAATGGTATTCTTATTGATCCCCCCACTATTTACTTAATTTTGATGACACACCTCTTCTCTTGTTTCCTCACTCCTTAAATTGCATTGCACATCCTTTTAACATTGCCTCCTCTTGACAGTGTTTCCTGCATGGTGTGTTCTTCATTCCGGTTCCTAGGTTGTGTGAGTGTCGTGTGGTGTGGTGTAGATGTTGGGCTAATTGTCCATTATGTACGATTGCTTGCAGGTGTATATGGATTGAGTAACTCTTATTTGGATGTACCATGGGGGAAGGTTTCTAAAGGAAAGCAGCTTTTCTCCTCCATATTAGAAAACCTGTCCACTTTGACATCATCTGCCCTGCTGAAGGAGCTTATGCATCTGCTCAGCAACACCGACATGTGAGTCTGTGTGCATGTTCCCAATGCTTTCCTTATGTTCCATGTTTTTGGGATTCAGCTGTATTTTGATAAATTGCCATCACCTTACTGGTGGTTCCTGTGCCTTTCCCAGCAATTATCCTGATCCTTTGATGGAAGAGCAGTGGCATTTGGAACCGCTTAGAAAAGACCAAACGGCCATCTTCGTTCAGGGTCCTTGCTCCGGCACAAGGTACAGGGGCAATTGGCTGAAAGATGCGGAGATTTAATTTCACCAATTTAAACCAAGGTTGTTTAAATTCCTGCCACTTTAATTGTGATGTATATCACCCGGCTCTTGGTATGTATGCTAATGAGACTTGGCAAATCAAGAGAGACACTTTGTGAGATCTCCTAAAACTACACTCCAGATTTTTTTATGCCTCTGCTGATAAAATCGCCAAAGGCATTATGTTTTCGGGTTGTATGTCCATGCGTCCGTCCGTGATGGGTTTCCGTTAACTGCGATAACTTGAGAACTGAAGAGGTCAAAGTCAAACTTGGTACAAGTATGTATAATGATGCAAAGATTAACTGATTTGATTTTGAGGTCAGAGGTCATGTTGGGTAAAGATTCTGTTACTGTGTTAATTTGTGAACCAGTAATTGGATTTTGACCAAACTTGATACTAGGGTCTGGCGATGTATCGATATACCGGTTTTACCGGTATAATTTTTCATATCGATATTCCAGTGTTGGAATTTTGAATATACTGGTATACTAATAAATAAATAAATCGGTATATTGCCAACAAATCGAAGAAACGCGTTTCCAATCCTTAAATATCGTACAAGATTTAAAAAGCTTTGATGCACTCTGCAACACCTGGAACGTATGACGTCAAGACACACCAGGAAGTCGGTACAATTGGTTTTAACTTTTAACCATCAGCACCCAATTGCTTTAAAAACAGCCACGAGGACAAAGGAAAATGTGATCGCTCTTTACGCTGCTGAGTTTAAAAGTTAAAATCTCCACCACCCATCATCATCATCATCATAAGATACGGGACGAAACTTTTCCACCATGGCGCCCGTAACCAAGCATGCAGGCATGTACACACCTGTGGAGAGTCCCTTTACAGATCCAAATCTACCCATATGTACCATGTCCGTGTGTGCTGTCTACGCTCCTCTATAAAATTATATTTGCTAAACTAAAGTTGTATTTCGATTATATATTTTAGTCCGTGAGGGTAAATCGGGGAAAATTGCATCATATAATGCATGAAATCACTCCATGCTCCTAATTTGAAAACTATAGCACTTAAATAGCGATGTATGTAGCTGAGGGAGGAAAATAAAAAATAAAAAAAAATTTGAGCACTTTGTCATAAATAAACTGTTGTGGCCTGTTCCAAGTGAAGGCATTGTTGAGTAGGCCGAACAAAATGACAAATTAATACCCAAGCGAGGTGACCAAGGATGCGCCTTGATATAAAATATATACTTAAATAAAGCCGTTAATGATCTTCAAAAGGGGTGTTTTTATTAACCTAAACACACAGTTTTTATTCATGCACCTCATGGTTTTGGAGTTATGGAGGAGATTGACTGACTGACGGACGGACACATACTGACATTTATTGGTATATATTTGGCTCAGTTGTTGCCAGGTAACAGCAGCAACTGTAGTGTTCCAGCGAGGCAGCTGACACTGACATCTCATGAATTTCATTATGATGTCTCACACTTTTCAAATTTAAATATACCTTGAAACCATGTCATTTTCAGAATTTATTGTTTTATTTATTTATTTTTGCACACCACAGGACTGGTCTCCTCTTATAGCCACTGCCGCTGATATTAATTCTGCCTGGGAATTCTTCCACAGAAACCTGCTCTCTTAGGCACAGAATCCCATCTTGTCTTCAATTATCTTACCCATCCTCCTGCTCTTGGTACTCCTGTGGTGAGGCAGTTGCTTTTAAAACAACTTGCATTCTCCTCTGGGAGGGCAAATCCAACTGAAGACCATTCCACAAAGCCCGCAACGAGTGGTGTCTACTCTCAGGAGAGCCAGAAAATATCTGTTCGATCTCAAGAATGAGCTTTCACACTTGTTTCCCTCCTCTAAAACCTGGTGGCGCCTTGTCAAGTCCGTCTCTGGAGTATGCTCCCCTTCCATCCCTTACCTCACTTCAAATGGCACCACAGCTAACTCTGCTCGTGAGAAGGTCGAATGCCTCAATTCTGTGTTTGCTTCAAAATCTTGTGTCGTAACCCCTCCCTCTCTGTACCTATCCTTCCCAGTCAGAGCCAACTGCTCCTGGATTCTGTCTTTTGCACCTGAAAAGGTGGAAAAGTTTTCTGGCAACCCTCGACTCTGATTGCAACTGGGCAGGACGGCATCTGCTCACATGTCCTAAAATCCCGCTCTGCTGCTTGTGCGCTTCTTCTCTCTGTCCTTTGCACCCTGTCATTTACCATTGGTCATCTTCCATCGGCTTGGAAATTGGCCAATATCACAGCATTACATACCAGAGTTGGTGTCCAAAGCCACACCTAATGCTCGCCTGTTCATACATTTATCGTTTTTAAAAGACTAGTCTAATAATATTGGGGGGGTTGGAAATCACTTAAAACATGTAGAAATGCAAAAAAAAAAAAAATTTTCTCTAACAATTTTTTGGGGGGGGGGGGGGGGGGGACCCAAGTCCAAAATCTAATGGCATGATCCTTGGACCATACCTAACCCCCACCAAGTTCCGTCGAGGATTTTTTTTTTCCGTAATACAAAAATTTAGCATTTTCACGCTGACGCTGACGCTCACGCGGGGGTATCGCTATAGCTCTCTGTTCTTCGAACACGATCTAAAAAAAGGTGCAAAAAAAAATGGATCCCCTTAATTACAGACGAATCGGCTTACTTCCAATCAGCAAGGTCATAGAATCCATCATTGCAGTTAACATAAAAATCATTCCTTTTCTCCAACAGCTTCATCTCAGTTCAACAATTCAGATTCAGACCTGGTCACTCCACCTTGGACATGCTGCTTCGACTCTCCCAACAATGGATGGAGATCCTCAATATCAGACATGAGATCAGGGTCATCTCTGACATATCTTGAGCTTTTGATACGGTCTGGCATCCTGCCTTGCTCTCCAAACTGTCTGCCTATGGAATCCAAGGCCAACTCCACACATGGCTTTACTGACTTCCTCTACTCTCATAGCCAACGTGTGGCACTCAACGGAACTCTTTCTTCTCCTCTCCCTGTCAAGGCTGGAGCACCTCAAGGCAGTTTTCTAGGCCCAATCGTATTCCTAATCTTCATCAATGATCTCACTGACTGGAAAATCCTCTTTAGCTCTTTGATAACTTCACTCTGCCATGACATCCCTCATCCTTCTGACAGACAGGCAGCAGCCTCTTCCCTCTACTCAGACCTTGACAAAATAACACTAGGAATGTCTTTCAATCCTGATAAATATCTGTCTCTGTCTCTGTCCAAAAGGACCATTCTGTTCCGTGTTGTCCCTTGCTCCTCATCATTACCTGCATCCCTTGTTTGTCCGTCTCCGTCCACCTCACTCCGCCCTGCTGTTTCCCCTTTCTCCTGCTGTTCCTTTTGTTATGTTGTGTCCCGATTTGTTCTGTCATAGCTCTTCCACGAGCCTAGACCATGTTTAAAAAAAAAATAAAAAACCCCAAACACCCTTTTTTGTGGCATTTTTCAGGA
>CM068957.1:32230364-32243777 GCA_035128595.1 Eptatretus atami
AAAAAGAGAAGAGAATTGTTGAACGTCATTTTCTACAATGGTTGTGATGAAAACGAAGTCCGCAATCGTCTTGAAATCGAGAAAGACATGATCGTCGCGTTGAGCCGCGCATTGCAAACTGTGGCTGAGAAACAGGCCCAGCCATCACATTGATCATGATTGTATCAATAATGTCAAAAATATAAGTGGGCAATAAACGCGAAGATAATGATGTTTCATAGTGAACACGTGACTGTTCTTCAAGGGGTCGCGCTCTGATGCTGAGATCTTGAATGGGGTCACCACCAAAAAAAGGTTGGAACCAGGTCTATACTAAATGTATGAGATTTTAAAATAAATCATTTCAAGAAGAAAAAAAAAAGATAGCTCTCAGCGAACTATACCGCTGGGGTTGTTTGTATTGGTCAAATAATCCCGAAGAGTACTTGACTGAATCGGGAATTGATTTTTGCATTGCCCGATTTTAACGAAACTTGATACGGCACACCGCAGGCGAATGGTGAGTAAGGTGATCGTAAAATTTTTGTGCCATCGTGTACCGTTTTGGCTGTATTTTGGGAACATACATCCATACATATATACAAGATGAGAGTTTTAGTAATATATATAGATGGTTGCCCAAATCTCTTTATACCACTGTCCATAATCGGCCTCATTTTTCTACATTTTAAGCAAACTATCATCTCCCAGCTTTTATGAATGTTTGGTTCTGGACAATCACAGACAAACATAGACTCATGTAAGAGCTAAGTTCAGGGAAGCAGATTGCAAGATGGAGGATCAAAGGATAATAGGAAGAGGTAGACATATTGCATGAATATGAAAAATGAAATGAGGTAGGGGTAGGGTGAGGGGTGGCAAAATTAAGACAGGTGGGAAAACATCATTAATATATATATATAATATATATATATATATATTATATGAGCAGTGTTCAAGTATGTCAGCTATATAGGCATTGGTTGGACAGCTGGTTGTAACCTGAAAAATAAAATACGACCATTTTGTTTATGGTCAGCAGTCATTCACAGTTCCCATGCCCCCTACAAGTTTTCTGTTCAGTGTAAAACAGCCGAAGCAACTTTTAAAATAATCGAATACTGTATCGAAAGGTTGGAGCCGACAGGCATCATATGGGCCTTATGAAGGTTACAGTACATAAAGGCCTCAGGCATGGCCCAAAGTCTGCCTATAAGTTCAGAGCAATTGGAATTATCCAAGCTGTATAACAAGGTATTTAATTATATATGCACATGAGCAGTACACGTTTTGCTTCGTGTACGAAACCAGGTTAATATTTTTTCAGGAGCAATTTAGGCAATGGTCTGTTACCATACACCGCCCAGAAAAAAGGGATGTCGGAAGAACGTGTTGCACGCCCGGAACAAAACCCCCAAAGAGGGAGATACACTTAGTATATACAATTATGTTCATCTCACTATGTGAACAAAGTCTGCTGATCAAATGGGTGGAGTGTTTCTCTAATTAATGAAAAACTTTTCATTCAACTGGTCAATTAATCTGGACAAGAAGCAACCAATCATGCCATTTTCAACATCCACAAACGCATGATTGGTTGACCATCTTAGCCACTCCATGATGACAGGCCAAAGATCTTCCATTATAATGCCAAAATCAGGATCTTAATTTTTTTATTTTAAATGCAGATACTGAAGCTCATGAAAGAACAGAAATACAAGATTTAAACCATGTATTGAAAGGTCAGAAGTGGCAGGATTGCTGCAAGGGACACACATTTGCCTATGCTGTCTAGCCTGGGTTAGAATCCCAACCCAGCTATAAACTGCCATCCCAGTGTTTCACAGACAGAGTGATTCATCAGTGTGTGCCATCCCTCAGATGGATGTTCAACAAGCATCCCATCTGCAGGAATTATTGGTGGCCATTAGATCCTACGGTGTAGGCAAGTAATTGCTGGCACCCCAAACTAGTACTGGAAGGTCATAGCAAACCACCCAGTATAACCTTTGCTAAGAATCTGTTTCAGGAGCACCAACACCCTGTAAAGAGTATGGTTCATATATCATTGAAAGATTAACAATCGTAAGAAAGAAAGGACACTATAACTGTTGAGGTAGTGAAGCACGTGAGCACATCCCACTGCAATCCATTTAACATGCACATCCATCATTTGCCACAAGATGCAAAACAAGGAATTTCAAAATAAAATAGCAATTCCATATTGACCATCTGATTTGCTCACTTTTATTTCATTTCCGGAGCAAAATGAATGACTGCAGACCAAGAGTGATAAGTTATGATAAAATAGCAGGAATGTCCCATCCTGAGTGATGTTACGTAAACCAGACCAACTTTCAACAACCTTTTTGTGTTTTCGACTTTTTTTTTAAATCAAATCTGCAAGCTTTATAAAATAGCATTTAGCCATTACTAAGTAACACTTTCACCTTTTGATGGTGAAATCAAATGTTTTCTCTTTCCACACCTTGTCATTGCCTTCTTTCCACTCGAGTACTCTCTCCTGGAAGATCACATTGCCAGCCCCATAACTAGAACCACGGTCTGAGCCCTGGAGATGCACAAGTAGGCCTTGGAATTAGGATGTTTCAATGGCTGAACTTCTCCTCCCTTACCATTGTCAGGGTTAATGGTCTTTGCAAAAGCTGCTTTTTCACTTGAACAATCATGCAATTAAAAATTCACAAAATTACAGATTCAATATCACAGCAGTCTGAAAGATCTCAACACTTTAAAAAAAATTCACAATATGCATTGGTGTGAAACTACAAATCACATATTTGTTGCATTGCTTGTTTCTATTTATTTTTATTTATTTATTATTCGAAGAACAGGAAATAGGTGCAGTAAGGGTGTATTGCCGGAACTTGCCACTGGCCAATCACAGTGCACAGAGCCTCGCACAGCCAATAAGCAGCAATTTGCAGTGTCACCAAGCCACACTTGCTTTGGGGATTTACTAAGTAAATAATGAAAGTTTTTGTCCAAATCAGTTTTTTCTTCACCCTCACTGCTTGGGTTCTGTGCAGTTAATATGGTACCATTTTCAACTGTGTGGCTGGTGGTAAACCTAATCTCCAAACAGCTCTCCTCTCTCCAGTGAACAAATTTCATACTTCAATTCATCAGACCAGAGTACTAGATTCCACAAGCCTGTGTTTGCTTAACATCTTAGGGTCTTGAGTTTGAGCCTGTCATGCTCAATACACTAGGTGGGTTGACAGCCTGTCATCCGAGGTCGGCAAAATGAGTACTGGCTGACTGGTAGCAGGGCTGAAGCCTGGTGTTGGCTTCGTAGTTCGGGTGACTGGCTTGGGATCTTTGGGTCCTGAGTTCAAGCCCCATTTGGCACTGAATTAATACCAGGTGGGGTTGACTCAGCCTATCATCCTTCCGAGGTCAGCGAAATGAGTACCAATGTTCTGGAAGAGGGGTACACAGCATCAGCAACATAGTTGCGCCAAACAAAATGATAGCTCCGCACAGCCAAGCTGCCACATGCAAAAAGAAGGCAGAGGGTACACCAGTTGAACAGCCAGGCTTTCAGAAAATGATGCAACCAGCAGCCATAGGCTGCATATGAAAACACAAAACAGATTCCACTGTTCATTCTCTCCATTAGTGTGGATTTGAAAATTTGTCTTTTCACCCTTCTTCTGGGTCTCAGCAGTGTGGTATCTTTGCTGCATCTCCATCTGGAGATCTGCTAAATCAGCCTTCTGCCTCCAGTGCTGGACAAGATGTTGATGTTCAGGCCTGCTCTCATTTCACTTGTCAACTGATGACTTGATATTCTTCTATCGTGCAAGCTGAGAAACTTCAAGTGCTCGTCTTGAGGAGGTTCTTCTGGGTCTTCCTGGCCTTTTCTTGTCTTGTACCACACCAGTTTATTGCAGGTGTTGCAAGTAGGAAATCTTTAGCTTTAATGCAATTTTCTTCATCGTGTGCCCTTCTTCTCACAGAGTTTGGATCTTCAACACATTCTTTTAAAAGTTGCTCCTTGGCACCATTCTGAACTCTCATAGACTTTCAAGCCAGGGAACAAACTGATGAAAACCAATTTCACATATTCACTAATTTGCAGTTTTTCTTTGTGGTGAATTAATATTACGAGGACATCGTAAATATTCCTGTTATTTTATACACGTCGCTCATATATCGAGTTAGACGATGTCCACCATCCCAATGTCTGTCCAGAATCATCAACCCTTTTGAACCTATTTTTACTGTTTTACCCTCTGTAATCTGTCATAAATGTCTTAGCATTTTTCTCGGTCTTGAGGTGCGCTGGCAAGGAGGAAAAAGCCACGCACGACACGCAGACACAGCAGCTATGTTCAATGAAGCCGGGAAGGGTTTGCCCTGCCCACGAACAGGCCATGGTGAGTAGGGGAGGGACGTGGCGAATAATCCAGTGATGCACGGCCCAAGAAAATAAAAAGCAGAGCGATGGTGGAAATAGGTGACCACCCTGACTGGCGCATGAAAGGCTGTGCTTGATTGCTCGTGTAAAGCCCTGAGTCACGCCCCAACGAGGCTGGAGCCATGCCCTCCTCTCACCTCTTCCCAGCGGCATGGGAGTTCCCTTGAGCTGCCAGGAGTGCATGGAACCCACCCTGCAGGCTTTGCTCAAACTATCTTCTGTCTTGTCAACCTGCTTTGTGTCTCTATCGTGGGGTTGATGGCATAAGCAGAAATAATTAAGGCTCCTGTTTGGTGCTGGGCAAAAGTATCCTAAGGATCAAGGGGATTGTTATAATTGCCATTTATTTATTACTTATGTGCATTGCATATTATATTGTATATTCCCCTCCATTCCCTCCATTGGGACCATACTCTGTGCAAAGCATTGGTGCTGCCTCAGCAGTCTCCTTGGCTATTGGGCACAATCTTGGACGGGTGCAATTCCAACACAGGATACCAACCAGCAAGCTGGCCACTCATTTTGCCGACCTCGGAAGGATGACAGGGAGAGTCAACCCCATCGGTATTCATTCACAGCCGAGTGGGATTTGAATTCGGGATCCTAGGATGCCAAGTTGATTTTCCGGTAACCCGACCTACCCAATGTTTTTTTTGTTTATTCAAGGGTCCACTTGTTTTTATGTCGCTGTGCATGGCATTAATCTGTGTGTTCTCCAACAGAGAAAATCAGCAGCTGTTTATTTCAGTAAGGGGTCAGAAAGTTTTATAAAACATTTTTAAAACATTGCACAACCCAACTGCGACACCGATGTTGTCTTGTTCAGTGGAAAATGGACCCTGGATAGATTATCTCGACTTTGACAGAAGTCATGGCTGCCGTGCAGACATTTTGGTGTTTGTTTTGTTCACTTAAAGGGCCATGTGGTCACCAAACACAAAGATGTCAGACCCATGAGGTAAACATTTGACATACTTATGTCTGGCAAAAAAACAGCTTCCACAAAAACTAAAAGGCATGTTGTAAGATGAAGCTTATTGTTTAACATAGTTCTAAAATCGAAAACGAAGTGGAATGAAATTTTTTAAAATACATAACTGAATTCCTTGAAAATTATTTTCAGCCAGTTTTGTAACAAAGTATGAAAAAAATTGCAAGATCACATCATTATCTCAGTTTTGTGTGTGCCTTTAATAGGCAGTACTGTCCTTTGTTGGTGAGGGCCTGTTGCAAACAGTATAAACATTTTTTTTATACTAGCAAATACCACCTGTCGCTTTGCTGACAGGAATACAGGGGAGGATGGGGGTGGGAGGAGAGGAGGGGAAGCAGGGGAAGCAGAGAGGTGAGGGAAGGGGAAGGAGGGAGGGGGGAGAGAGAGGGAGGGGGGAGAAGAGAGGGAGGGGGGAGAGAGAGGAGGGGGAGAAGAGAGGGAGGGGGGAGAGAGAGGGAGGGGGGAGGAGGAGGGGGGAGAAGGAGGAGGGGGTGTGGGTGGTCAGGTCAGGTCAGGTATGGGAGCATGCGCCAGAGCAGCGCGTCGCTGCGTCCACTTTCACCGGTACTCCAGGGGCCTCCGTCTGGCCACCCCCAGGCAGATGCCTGGCCATCCCCATCTCCTAGAGATGCCGATCAACCTGCTGCAACCACGAGGCAACGTGGTCGGCCATTGGCCTCCTCCACTCACGAGACTCCTTCGCTGAGAGAATCTGGTGAGCAGGATGAGCGTCAGGAAACGAGCCACATGTCCATACAGCCCAGCTGACGCTCACTGACTCTGCAGGAAACAAAATCTCATTTGAGTCTCTCTCAGCAACCGCTCGTTGGACACAAAGTCGACCAGCGATAGCCAGAGGATTCTCGAAGAGACCTGGTACCAAAGGAATTAAGTCTCCGTCTCAGATCCTTGGTCAGAGTCCAAGTCTCGCATCCATAGAGCAAGGCTGGAAGCACCAAGGACTAAAGACTTGGACTTTCCTCCCACACACAGGTACCGGCAGCGCCACAACCCATTATCCAGTGAATCCATGACTACCAGGCCGACCGATGTCTACTGACCTCTGACTCACAGCCGACAGAGACCTGAATATCACTGCCAAGGTAAGTGAATCTCTCCACGACCTCAACATCCTCACCACAACAGGCACAGACAGGACAGCGGCATCCGAGATGTCATTGAAAGCCTGGATCTTAGTTTTGACCCAGGAAACCCGTAATCCCAGCGGCTCAGACTCCTCATTCAGCACCTCGAGGGCCCCCAAAAAGATATCTAAAGTCTCCGCAAGGATGACTGCATCATCTGCGAAATATAAGGTCAGAGATCTTGACATTCCAAAACGATGCACCGCAGCTTGATCTCTCCGACATCATCCCTAGAATCCAGTCCATCAACAAGAGCTGAGAAAAGTGTGGGGGGCCAGTACACACCCCTAGACGAACTCCAGTAACAACTGGAAATAAGTCAGAGATGGTACCACCACATCTCACAGCATCTCAGTCCAGAGTAGAGTTCAGCTACACAGATCGATCAGTTTTGTGGCACACCCCACGACATCCCCGACACGATCGTCATCATTCCATACGAGCTATCTTCTTCCAGAGGGCATCCCGATTCACTGAATCGAACGCTTTACAGAGATCAATCATAGGCTGCAAGCAGCCCCTGCCAAAAAACTCTCGTCTGCGTTCGGTGAGGACCTGAAGAGAAAGGATACGGTCAATCGTTGAGCTCCTTGGTGTAAAGCCTGACTGCTCTGGACGCTGGTGCTCAAGCAGATGGTGGCGAACCCTATCAAGAATTATCCGAGCAAAGACCTTGCCCGGCACTGAGAGCAGTGTCACCCCTCGTAGTTGTTGCAGTCTTGGCGATCACCTTCCCCTTCCAGAGAGGGAACAACAAGGCCCCTCTTCCAGTCAGTTGGAGGTGATGCCTGTGTTCTAAGCAGAGCACAGAACTGCATGCAACGACACGAATGCAGCATTTCCACCAGCCTTGAGAAGTTCAGCATGGATGCCACAGATCCCTGGAGCTTTAACCCCATTTCACCGGGTTCACCGCAGCCTGTTTTTCCACAAGCGAAGGTGGACCAGAGTTGATTGGAGGGTCAGCAACAGGGATTGTAACACCCCTGACGTCCAACTCGACAGCTGGTGGATCAGCCTGGTACAACCGCTCAAAGTAACCGGCCCAGCGGGCCTTCACTTCGGACTCCTCTGTCAAGAGCCTACCACCCTCTGCTCTAACTGCAGTACACTGAGGATGGGCTTGGATGAACGCAATACGCGAAGAGTCCCCTGTAAGCAGGACGAGAATCCCTTAACCACAGGTGATGCCTCTTCCCCTCCACACAGATTCCTCGCACATAGGCCTCCTTGTCCACCCTTAGCACACGTACAGTTTTAGCCTCAGCTCCCTGAACAGCTCAGCTCTGCCATTCAGCCTGGCCTGCGACTTCTGGTCAATGGCATCCAGTGTCCCTTAGACAAAATTCTTCTTTGTCCCTTCGGTGAGTTCCAACAGACAATCCACTGGCAACATCAGGACGGTGGTCTTGAAGGCACACTCCACTACTCACATCTTTCAGGACCTCCCAAAGCACCCAGACTCCTCAAATCTCCACTCAGCCTGTTCGCAAACTACTCAGCGAACCCTCTCATCCTTGAGCTTGCCAACATCCACCAAGGCTGGGATGGTACCATTCTCCTGGATTAAGGTGCAACTTAAGAGTTGCTACACAACAAGCCGTTCGTCAGTATTGAGGAACCGAGCACTCCGGTAGACCCTGCAGTTCTGGATCATCCTCCAGCGACCATCAACGAGGACATTGTCAATCTCCTTTTCCACACGGCCAGCGTTGGAATACCAAGTCCAGCGATGAGCTTATGGGCGCTGAAACCATGAACTGGCCACCCTAAGTCCATGACTTCTTGCAAAGTCAGGAACTGGTGCTATTCAGATTCACAGTTCCTGCCCATGGGGACCAACAACGTCTCATAACCATCACTTTCAGTTCCAGTCGATGCATTGAAATCCTCAAGACTAGAAGTGTATCTCGTCTGGGGCACTGATCAACCACACACATCTGAGCGTGGCGGAGAATGCATCCTCCACGGTGAGTCACTCGCCTCAGTCGGGGGGGGGGGGAGGGAGTGTATAATAATTGCTATGTTGCCAGATTATGCTGATTAAATTTAAGTGTATTGGGTGGGGGTGGGGCCAACAAAGTACAGTACTGCCTATTAAAGGCACACACAAAACTGAGATAATGATGTGATCTTGCAATTTTTTTCATACTTTGTTACAAAACTGGCTGAAAATAATTTTCAAGAAATTCAGTTATGTATTTTAAAATTTTTCATATCCACTTCGTTTTCGATTTTAGAACTATGTTAACAATAAGCTTCATCTTCACAACATGCCTTTTAGTATTTGTGTGGAAGCTGTTTTTTTTGCCAGACATAAGTATGTCAAATGTTTACCTCATGGGTCTGACATCTTGTGTGTTTTGGTGACCACATTGGCCCTTTAAGTGAACAAAACAAACACCAAAATGTCGCACGGCAGCCATGACTTCTGTCAAAGTCGAGAATATCTATCCAGGGTCCATTTTCCGACTGAACAAGACAACATCGATGTGTCGCAGTTGGGTTGTGCAATGTTTTAAAAATGTTTATAAAACTTTCTGACCCCCTTAACTGAAATAAACAGCTGCTGATTTTCTCTGTTGAGACCACAGCAGTCAAACAATGGCACAGATTAATGCCATGCACGAGACATAAAAACAAGTGGACCCTTGAATTAAAAAAAAAACATTGGGGTAGGTCGGGTTACCGGAAAATCAACTTGGCATCCTAGGATCCCGAATTCAAATCCCACTCGGCTGTTGAATGAATACCGGATGGGGTTGACTCTTCCTGTCATCCTTCCGAGGTCGGCAAAATGAGTGCCAGCTTGCTGGTTGGTATCCTGTGTTGGAATTGCACCCGTCCAAGATTGTGCCCAATAGCCAAGGAGACTGCTGAGGCAGCACCAATGCTTGCACAGAGTATGGCCCAATGGTAATGGAGGGGAATATACAATATAATATGCAATGCACATAAGTAATAAAAATGGCAATTATAACAATCCCCTTGATCCTTAGGATACTTTTGCCCAGCACCAAACAGGAGCCTTAATTATTTCTGCTTATGGCCATCAGACCCCAGATAGACACAAAGCAGGTTGACAAGACAGAAGATAGTTTTGAGCAAAGCCTGCAGGGTGGGTTCCATGCACTCCTGGCAGCTCAAGGAACGTCCCATGCCGCTGGGAAGAGGTGAGAGGAGGGCATGGCTCCAGCCTCGTTGGGGCGTGACTCAGGGCTTTACACGAGCAATCAAGCACAGCCTTTCATGCGCCAGTCAGGGTGGTCACCTATTTCCACCATCGCTCTGCTTTTTATTTTCTTGGGCCCGTGCATCACTGGATTATTTGCCACGTCCCTCCCCTAACTCACCATTGGCCTGTTCGTGGGCAGGGCAAACCCTTCCCGGCTTCATTGAACATAGCTGCTGTGGTCTGCGTGTCGTGCGTGGCTTTTTCCTCCTTGCCAGCGCACCTCAAGACCGAGAAAAATGCTAAGACATTTATGACAGATTACAGAGGGTAAAACAGTAAAAATAGGTTCAAAAGGGTTGATGATTCTGGACAGACATTGGGATGGATGGACATCGTCTAACTCGATATATGAGCGACGTGTATAAAATAACAGGAATATTTACGATGTCCTCGTAATATTAATTCACCACAAAGAAAAACTGCAAATTAGTGAATATGTGAAATTGGTTTTCATCAGTTTGTTCCCTGGCTTGAAAGTCTATGAGAGTTCAGAATGGTGCCAAGGAGCAACTTTTAAAAGAATGTGTGAAGATCCAAACTCTGTGAGAAGAAGGGCACACGATGAAGAAAATTGCATTAAAGCTAAAGATTTCCTACTTTGCAACACCTGCAATAAACTGGTGTGGTACAAGACAAGAAAAGGCCAGGAAGACCCAGAAGAACCTCCTCAAGACGAGCACTTGAAGTTTCTCAGCTTGCACGATAGAAGAATATCAAGTCATCAGTTGACAAGTGAAATGAGAGCAGGCCTGAACATCAACATCTTGTCCAGCACTGGAGGCAGAAGGCTGATTTCAGCAGATCTCCACGATGGAGATGCAGCAAAGATACCACACTGCTGAGACCACAGAAGAGGGTGAAAAGACAAATTTTCAAATCCACACTAATGGAGAGAATGAACAGTGGAATCTGTTTTGTGTTTCATATGCAGCCTATGGCTGCTGGTTGCATCATTTTCTGAAAGCCTGGCTGTTCAACTGGTGTACCCTCTGCCTTCTTTTTGCATGTGGCAGCTTGGCTGTTGGGAAGCTATCATTTTGTTGGGGCGCAACTATGTTGCTGATGCTGTGTACCCCTCTTCCAGAACATTGGTACTCATTTCGCTGACCTCGGAAGGATGATAGGCTGAGTCAACCCCACCTGGTATTAATTCAGTGCCCAATGGGGCTTGAACTCAGGACCCAAAGATCCCAAGCCAGTCACCCGAACTACGAAGCCAACACCAGGCTTCAGCCCCTGCTACCAGTCAGCCAGTACTCATTTTGCCGACCTCGGATGACAGGCTGTCAACCCACCTAGTGTTATGTGATGGCATGACAGGCTCAAACTCAAGACCCTAAGATGTTAAGCAAACATCAGGCTTGTGGAATCTAGTACTCTGGTCTGATGAATTGAAGTATGAACTTTGTTCACTGGGAAGAGGAGAGCTGTTTGGAGATTAGGTTTACCACCAGCCACACAGTTGAAAATGGTACCATATTAACTGGCACAGAACCCAAGCAGTGGAGGGTGAAGAAAAAACTGATTTGGACAAAAACTTTCATTATTTACTTCAGTAAATCCCCAAAGCAAGTGTGGCTTGGTGACACTGCAAATTGCTGCTTATTGGCTGTGCGAGGCTCTGTGCACTGTGATTGGCCAGTGGCAAGTTCCGGCAATACACCCTTACTGCACCTATTTCCCTGTTCTTCGAATAATAAATAAATAAAAATAAATAGAACAAGCAATGCAACAAATATGTGATTTGTAGTTTCACACCAATGCATATTGTGAATTTTTTTTAAAGTGTTGAGATCTTTCAGACTGCTGTGATATTGAATCTGTAATTTTGTGAATTTTTAATTGCATGATTGTTCAAGTGAAAAAGCAGCTTTTGCAAAGACCATTAACCCTGACAATGGTAAGGGAGGGAGGAAGTTCAGCCATTTGAAACGATCCTAATTCCAAGGCCTACTTGTGCATCTCCAGGGCTCAGACCGTGGTTCTAGTTGATGGGGCTGGCAATGTGATCTTCCAGGAGAGAGTACTCGAGTGGAAAGAAGGCAATGACAAGGTGTGGAAAGAGAAAACATTTGATTTCACCATCAAAAGGTGAAAGTGTTACTTAGTAATGGCTAAATGCTATTTTATAAAGCTTGCAGATTTGATTTAAAAAAAAAAGTCGAAAACACAAAAAGGTTGTTGAAAGTTGGTCTGGTTTACGTAACATCACTCAGGATGGGACATTCCTGCTATTTTATCATAACTTATCACTCTTGGTCTGCAGTCATTCATTTTGCTCCGGAAATGAAATAAAAGTGAGCAAATCAGATGGTCAATATGGAATTGCTATTTTATTTTGAAATTCCTTGTTTTGCATCTTGTGGCAAATGATGGATGTGCATGTTAAATGGATTGCAGTGGGATGTGCTCACGTGCTTCACTACCTCAACAGTTATAGTGTCCTTTCCTTTCTTACGATTGTTAATCTTTCAATGATATATGAACCATACTCTTTACAGGGTGTTGGTGCTCCTGAAACAGATTCTTAGCAAAGGTTATACTGGGTGGTTTGCTATGACCTTCCCAGTACTAGTTTGGGGTGCCAGCAATTACTTGCCTACACCGTAGGATCTAATGGCCACCAATAATGCCTGCAGATGGGATGCTTGTTGAACATCCATCTGAGGGATGGCACACACTGATGAATCACTCTGTCTGTGAAACACTGGGATGGCAGTTTATAGCTGGGTTGGGATTCTAACCCAGGCTAGACAGCATAAAGGCAAATGTGTGTCCCTTGCAGCAATCCTGCCACTTCTGACCTTTCAATACATGGTTTAAATCTTGTATTTCTGTTCTTTCATGAGCTTCAGTATCTGCATTTAAAAATAAAAAAATTAAGATCCTGATTTTGGCATTATAATGGAAGATCTTTGGCCCTGTCATCATGGAGGTGCTAAGATGGTCAACCAATCATGCGTTTGTGGATGTTGAAAATGGCATGATTGGTTGCTTCTTGTCCAGATTAATTGACCAGTTGAATGAAAAGTTTTTCATTAATTAGAGAAACACTCCACCCATTTGATCAGCAGACTTTGTTCACATAGTGAGATGAACATAATTGTATATACTAAGTGTATCTCCCTCTTTGGGTGGTTTTGTTCCGGGCGTGCAACACGTTCTTCCGACATCCCTTTTTTCTGGGCGGTGTATGGGTAACAGACCATTGCCTAAATTGCTCCTGAAAAAAATATTAACCTGGGTTTCGTACACGAAGCAAAACGTGTACTGCTCATGTGCATATATAATTAAATACCTTGTTATACAGCTTGGATAATTCCAATTGCTCTGAACTTATAGGCAGACTTTGGGCCATGCCTGAGGCCTTTATGTACTGTAACCTTCATAAGGCCCATATGATGCCTGTCGGCTCCAACCTTTCGATACAGTATTCGATTATTTTAAAAGTTGCTTCGGCTGTTTTACACTGAACAGAAAACTTGTAGGGAGGGCATGGGAACTGTGAATGACTGCTGACCATAAACAAAATGGTCGTATTTTATTTTTCAGGTTACAACCAGCTGTCCAACCAATGCCTATATAGCTGACATACTTGAACACTTGCTCATATATA
>CM068957.1:32244608-32255675 GCA_035128595.1 Eptatretus atami
ATATCACACACACCTCCACTGCTCCAAGGCATCCGACAATTGTTGTCTTGAAGTTCGCCAATGTACGCGTCGTCACCCTGCCTCGCCTGCCATGCCCTCATGGTTTGAACGGTGGGGCGGGAGCGCTTCCCCACCGTGCCGTGCGGCTCGTTGCGCTATTAATAGCAACCCGCTCACGCCTCGTGCCGCGCTGAGGTGCGGCTGCGCCGCCATCTTCGCGACTCCGAGTTTGTTTGCCGGAAAGTTCCTGCACAGCGCTCCCACTGACTACAATTAGTGGTGGGGTTGTAATAAAAAGGAGAACCAGATACATTGCATTGCCGTATTTCCCAACCTTCTGGTCAGGGTTCAAACCGTATGGCGATGGCGTCCGGACCATGGATTCTACCATTTCTAAATCTATTTCTAAACCGCCCTGCGCCTGTTCGCCTTGAACTGCCATTTTGCGTACCGTATAAAAAAATTTCCATGCTCGGAATTTGATGGGAACGGAGGGTCGCCCTACACACCTTAATCCGATTCCATTAATTTTGTGTGGAGACGGAGGGGTTTGAATTCCACTCGCTGACACCAGTGTTGTGGTTTCCCGCCCGTCGGCGTGCGGGCGACCGCTTCTAGCCAATGGCGGCCGCTCTCGCCACCGAACGGGCAAACCTAGTCGCAGCTTCGGAACAACGCGAAATCCAGCTACGGGTGTGTTTTAATCACACCGTAAATTAGCCAACTCTTCTGTCCACGCGCGACAGGGTCGATCGCCAATTGTCGATTTACCTAAGTATGCGCGGACAGAAATGCCAGGAATTTACACCTCGACGGAGCCTGCACGAAAACGAGCCGTTCTTAGCAGCTCGTTCCGTTTGCGATTTGCCGAGCAGTGTATTATCACGAGGCCCCGTCGGATCCGATTACTCTATTGGCTATTTAAAAAGCCAGCTAATTTCCCGAACTAATAATGGCAGTTCAATCGAGGGAAAGGACGCAACGAACGGGTAAACATTCACACAATGACATTTATTACACATATGACATATGCAGTCATGTATGCAATCATGTACGTATGCAAGCAATGGGGAAGGGAACAGGACACGAGCAGAAAGAGAATACAACCGTTTGTCTATAGTTATTATGTGCAGTCACTATATGCAGTTTTACTTATTGGACTGGCGCCACGAACACACACACAAAAACCCAGAAATGGAAAGAAAGAGAAACGTCACCGTGTGGTGAGTTCCCGAGCTCGTGTCCTCCACGATCTGACTCCGCACACGATCCAAAGTGACTTGAAGAAGGTGGTTGTTGTGTGGCGTTGTGGTTAAGGTGGCCGTTGCAATGGTGGTGTGGTTGGCGTTTTGGAGAAGGTGATGAGGTGTGGTTAAGGTGCTTGTTGTGAAGGTTTGTGGAGAAGGTGGCTGTGGTTGTGGAGGTGGTTGTTGTGAAGCGGATGGTCCAAAATAAAGATAGCAAAAGAAAAAACTACCTCAAAGATCACAGCCCTGTTACACGAATAAATCCCGCTAGACGACGGTGGGGAAATCTAATCTAACACTCACTTATTCGACATAACTGATCTTAAGGACCTATATGGTGTCCTGTGAATTTCCACAACCGTACAATATACATATATATATATATATATTATATTGTTGTTTACATTGAAATAAACATGGAAATCAATAAATACGGTGTAAATTAAACAAAAACACAAGTTTTACCTTTTCAATTTGTTACAAAACAGCGAGTGTGGTGAGAGTAAATGCATTACGTACTCTTTCGTACCGACTCTGCTGTAAATAGAAAAACACAAGACTTATCTCGGGGTGATGATGCTATTAAAGGGGGGAGGGTGTTGGTTCAAAAGATGTGGATGTAGAACTTGCGATGGCTGTTGGATCATCGGCAGCACGATTAAGTCACCGCTGCATTGCCACATTGAAGAAGGGCAAAACGATCCTCAGCCATCTTGATCCAGAGCAAATCTTTTCTGCTTGGAGAGGAAGGTATGAGATGGCATCCTCTTCCAAAATAATCCCGTCTCTTCGGCGCTAAAAACCTACTCCGGCATAAATCCCTTCACCTCAATTAATTCCATGAGTAATGGTTGAACTGGAGCCTTCAGTCCAGGTGCCTTGTAAATACGTTGGTAAGTCTGCAATGATTTCTCCCATACACCGGTCCACTCAAAGGCTTTTTTTTTCCTGTTTTTGGTCCTTGACACAAACATTGAGAGTTTTTTTCCATATCCTTTCAATATGAGGATCACGGGACTGGAATGAGCCTTTTGTGCTTTGCTGCCAGGAACCCTTGTATGGATATTTGACTCGCGTTTACACACAGTTGATTCGTCGATTCCGTAATGGCAGCCCACAGATGCCACACTTTCACTTCTTGCCAACATATCTAAGAACTGTTTTTTTTGTTTGTTTGTTTGGTTTTTTCCCCACAGTCATAAGCTTTCTCTGCCTTTTGGCACGATTAATTTGGTCCATCATTTTACGTTTGGATGCCATTATTAATGGTTGTGTGTCCACTAGATCTAGTATTGCAGGATCTCTGTATGTGTTTCCTGTTCGGACTATTCATTATTAAACTTTGCTTCGTTCCCGCATGCTTTTCTGATCACTACAATTATGATGCATGGGAAACAAAAGACTCATAATGAGGTAGTCGGACACGTGGATGCAAACGATGACTCGGCTTAGCTCGAAAACACGATTGGTCGAAATGAAATATCGCGATAACTAAATCGGAACAATAATGTTGCCGCGATTGGTCGAATCCGTGATGTGCTCCAGAATCTTTTAACCTGTTCCTTTTCTCTTCCCCCACCCCTATTTATTCTTGTGAATAACTCCTTTGTTAATAATGACCCGTTTTGTGGTCACTGATGGAACGGGTCTCTGGGGCGTTAGTTAATTTAGCACGTTAACCCGTACACAGGAAATTGGGAAGTGGTGCAATAAGATGCCTTAATGAAAACCAAACTGTCCTTCGACGTGATTCGGCCAACTTCGGGAGGGAGGGAACTTTGGAAGGGCGTGTGCTTTTTAGACCACTGACCGGCAGCAAACTACCAACACACACAGTGACTTCTCGTCCCCACCACCCGAGTGGTTGGTCTGCGGTCTTATAGACCCACAACCACAAACAATATATTACTTCCAAAAGCTTCTGAGGGGCATTTGGGTTCCCATTGCTTGCTGCCAAACGTTTTCAGAAATAGACAGCTAGTTGTTGCATCACAAGTTGCTGCTGAAGCAGCCCTCACTTCAGATAGAGATTTGGAATTGGCCTGTGTACTGGTATGCAATGGCCTATTCACATCCACAAACCGTCACTTAGCTTGCTTTACGTCTCTTCAAAAGGACGGCGTACTAAATAATACTAAATGGATGCAACATTCTGCCTTTGACGCACCATGGTGAAAGTTTTGTTCAGGCTGGCAAATGAACTTGAACCAGACACATTCAAAGGTGGGTAATGCTTCCTCTGAGCAACCCTGCAGTCCACTTTACAGTACCAGTAAAGAACCTGCCTTTGCAAGTTCATTTAAGAATAAGAACCTGACCAATTCTATGTCTGGTGACTTTCACCAGGTGGCATAATACAATTAACATTTATAGTGAGATTTGAGACCTCCCACCTCCTTCCCGCATATAACTAGCAGTTTTGAACTTTTGTCCAATGGTTTTGGAGGGTGTAAAGTCAAACGGACACAAACAGTTGGCATCAAAACATTTTATTTTCATATTCTCATCTATGTGTGTCTCAAAATGCTGGTATCCAGAGAGTGTTTTGTCCATTGTCTAGTCCATAATCTTTGTAGTTCATGTAAGAGTGTACAGATGCCTTGTAATGTCCTTGTCTGGCACATGATATTTGTACAAGCTCCATGAGCCCTGGATCACAAAAATTAGGAATAAATAATTTGTTGTAACATTTTTGTCTTGGCCTTCATCACTCCTTTCTGATTAATGTTTAATTGTCTAGATCCCACTTGATTGGTCACCTAAATGGAAGAAGACTTGACTCAGTCATTCACCATTACTGACGAGTAATAATTGTGGTTCATGTGGAAGCCCCATTCTTTCGGTGTCGAAAAAAAATAAACGAAACGGGTCGGTTCACTCGAGCCGCTTTGGATTCCATTCCACACGTTCTCTCGTACAATTTGCTTGCGTTACGGTATTTATTGCATATGTGCAGAAAGTGAAAATCTGGTGTATTTTGTGTACCTAACAGGCAAGTGGACAAATTTGTAACATTTGTTATGAATTATGAACTCGACCCGGTCGTGAGGCAAAGTGCTGATATTCATTGTAGAATGAAGAACGAGTCATGGTCGTGAAGATGGACAGTTGTAATAGTGGATGGAATGTTAATAGAGGTATGCTAACACCCGGGGAAGCAAGGAAGTGACGTTTTGGGCATTACCCTTTCATTGCAGCAAAGTAAACGTCTTGTTCCATCATTGTTCCATCATCAATACTCGATCAAAGTCCTGCTGATTCCATCCATATTATTGACCAAGATACATTATTGCTGTGCTCTATGGGCAGGGCTAAATTTTATTTTGCATGTAGACACGATTATATTAATACAAGTATTAAATAAATTAGAATTTTTGGATGATGTCACTTCATTCCTTTCAGGTGATAGTCACAAACATTTTTTGTTTTAATTACAATACATATATGGCTGTTGGGGGTACCACGTTGCTGGATGTTGCAATTAAACCGTGAATATTTTGAATTGAGATCTGTCATTGACGGAAGGATAACTGAGAGGCACACGCCTGTCAGCTAGCCGTCAGGCCTGGGTTTGAATCTCAATCCAGCAACAAGCGGCCATCCTGGTGTTTCCCATGCAGGGCACCACAACATGTGCGTCGTACTTGGGGTGGACGTGAAGCTGCACGTCCCATCTTCTAGCAGTAGTTGGTGGACACTAAATATCTCAAGGTGTCTTTCAAGAAGTCTGCGAGTTATCGCCTGCACCCTGAATAAAACTGTTTGTTTTGTACCTGAGCTGTTCGTTCGAATGTCAATAATCCTGACCAGCCGGTTCGTTTAAAACCTGGGCCAAAATTGTTCCCTGACGAGATCCCACTCGATGAGCAATTAGGCCCGTTAAGAGATAGAGATGGTGAGTCGGTTAATCCAATGCCCAGCCATTTTATGAATTTCAAAACCCCAAACTTTGCACATTTTCAGCTGAGTAAACCATTACATTTTGGCTCTTCAAATCTGCAGATTTTTTTTTAACCTCCTACACACACTTTCCTCCTCTTCCATCCTCACTCTTTTGCAGAAATTGATTCTCGTCGGAGTGGGTGCAGTGATCATTGTCATCATCGTCATCGGCCTGGCTGTCAAGCTAAGCTAACACAGAGTGGTTCAAGATCGGAAAACAAAATTGTTACCAACTTAGTAACATTCCAAGCCAGCAAGTGGTTGAACCTCATTATCCAAGATGCTTTGATAAACAGAACTACTTACGTGTTGAACCAAGGGAAGGACTTGAAGTTCAAATTCACCTTTCTGTTGTGACCAGAACACTGTTTTACTCGTGTGAAGCTATATCGTCTCAAATGCTTTAAACATTCTGTGCCTTATGTTTAAAGGGCTGTAAAATAACCTGCTGTGTCATACCTATGCCTCTGACTCAAACTGTGAAACTATCGATGTGGCTCAGGCTGCCTTTTTTAATCAAACCAAATGTCAGAATGCACAAACTGGAGTATTATATTATATTGTACTCGTAACTACTACTAAAATTTATTCACCTAACATCTAATTTTCTCAACATTACAGAAAAATATAAATTTCCGGATTACGTCCACCTTCAAAAAAAAATTAATTGATGACCTCTCCTCCTCCTCCTCCTCCCCCCCCCAAACTTTTTTTTCCCCCCTCTAAGAGAGATCCCGTTTGAAGGATGTGAGACTCGTACAATTGATGCAATACTAACCAGTGATTGTAAAAGTTTTAAAACAAACATGGACTTGTTTTTTGAAAACCTATTTTCTCGTGTACATGAACACTAATCGCAGCACCCCAAAACTGCTGCTCAGATTGTTAACGGCTCTTACTTGATTGCACACAAATTGACTTCTCTGCCAATGGTACCTTGTCCGTGGAAACATAATATAAAATGAAGTGTTGTTTGTTGTTTTTATAAATGCTTTGTTTTCTGTTACAGTAAACTTTGTCATTGTAACAAATCTATTTAAATGAGGAAGTGATTTTTGGTTTGATATATGTACATACATATAGTGTAATAAAAGGTTTTGAATTTGATTATTATTATGTCTGTTTGAGATTATTTATTTATAATAACATTCCAAAAGTTTTTACTTCATCACAATGAATGGACAATGGGTTTGCTGACTCAGGCAGCGAGATGACCCCCTTGTTTTACCATTACTCACAAAAATGGGAACAATCCCTTCATGGATCTGGAAGACCAAAGAAAATTATTTGAACATGAGAATCTTGCAATAGATTTCTGACAAAACACCCTACGCACTGTCGAAATAACAAACCTCCATTTTGGTGTGAAGGTGTTTTCGAGAACGATTGCGATATCGGCCGTCACGTTGCATTCTGTTCTAACAGCTTAAAGCAGCTGAACATAAGCCTTTTGGTATTGATACACAGGGCTGCGTGATGTGGTGCAATTAAGTTATCTTGGCGGAAGATTACCAGCGGCTTCTGTGGGATGGGTGAGATCACCAATTATGGGCTCAGGACCAACAAAATTATGGGATACACTATACATGAACAGCTATGATTTGGGGTACAGGGCAGTCATACAGGAGTTTTTTTTTTTTAACCATTGACAAGTGCCATACCTTTTGGTAGAATAGAATAGTAAATCTGTTTTCCCTGTACGTTGGTTATTTCAGACCTATTGTCATGTCTTGCAGCAACTGTGGTGGTCAATATTATTTCATCCCCTCAATCATGTTTGTTGTTCATTCATTTGGTTTGTTCTGACTGGACAATACTGCTCTCTCTACCCCAAAGAGGATGCGAGACTGTATGTGTGCGTCCGTACATTTTCACTTTGAAAATGGTTCTCTGCAACCGCTTATCTGATTGATGCAAAACTTGAACCATATGGATTCCCCATGGAGAATATTTTATTTAACTCTGTCATAGTCACATGGTATGGCAGCCCAATTGATTAAAGGAAGAAAAAAAAAATTGGACATTTTTCTCAAACTGCTCAATGAAAAAAAAATTGAAACTTGGCATATGTTAATTCCCCATGGGGTATATCAGTGAAGTGGTTTTCCAGTCATAATTGGTTGAATTGAAATCCTTGTCCAAAAATTAAACTTCATATACCGTATCTATGACCTGATGCGAGTGAAGAATTAAAGTTATGATGTTCATAACCAATGCCAAGAACCTGACATAGGATGCGTGCATGATACGGGTATATGGGCCACAAGTGGTGTGTTCAGTTAACCATGGTATTGTTGTTCAGAATGAATGCGTGAGGTGAGACTATATGCTCTACTTGCTCAAGCTTTAAAGTTCACTCGACGACCCGTGAAACCGTTGGGTTCCCGTTGTGACAGCGGTTGATAAAAAAATCATTTCAAAACAAAAAACAAAATAGCTCCAGCAAACTATACCGCTGAGTTGTTTGCATTGATCAAATAATCCCAAAGAGTACTGACTGAATCGGGAATTGATTTTTTATATTTTTTTTTCGTTGCCCGATTTGAACGAAACTTGATATTGTGCGTCAATGTGAAAAAAAAAACACGAAGAAAAAAAGTCGAATAAATTATTGTGCATAATGTTCTCAACACAATTTTATTTATAAATGAATACGGAAGTATTAGATCAAAATGGCGGTTTATTTTATGCTTAAAATAAATCGTTTTGTCTATACCCTGGGTTCCCAACCTCGGGGTTGCGACCCCAGCACTTTTCGTGGGGTCAGGGACTCGTCTGAAAACTTTTTTTTAAAATGCTATGTTTTTATGAAAATTATGTAAACTGTGATCTATACACAGCGCTTGCCACATTCTTGACATTGCCAATAATTACTTTCTCATTACAACATTTTTTTTCTGGAAATAGAAACTAAGGTGGGTTTACCACTCTAATTCGGGCGATCAGTGGATGGTATTTCCTCGTCAGCCAGCTCACGCATGCGCGTTACAGTATGTTCGCAATTTTAATCGAGCATGCCCAGTTCTACCCGTAACCGCGCATTGCTCTGTTAAAACCATATGGTGAACCCGTAGTTGGTTCAAGGTTCAGTTCAATTCGGCCACTTGGAGCGAACCGTGCACTTTTACCCCCTACCCATCCGCACCCCTGAAACCATGCTTGGTTTTTGACTGCGATGGATGGACTCAGTTGTTGAGAGTGGAGGAACAGTTCCCACGCACGTGCGCATGAATGGCTTTGACCATGTGAAGCTGACAATGACATGAAAGGAGTCATGTTTGCCCAACGCCATGGAGCACTGAAAGTTGTAAGATCAAAAGTACTCGTCAGATCAAAAGTTGCTTTGAAGTAAGGGTGGAAACAGGGTCCAGCAGGCATATAAATAGTTGGCCGAATATCAAGTTCTTCACATCTTTACAACGCTACAACTGCTACAACTACATCATCTTTACTTCTGCCGACCATTGGAATACCTGCGTGCGAAGTGTTTGAATTTTCTGGATTATTACTGGATACCACTCAGTGCCTCTATTATTCATTTTACGTCGTTGCTTATTGAAGAAGAGCCTTCTTGAACATTTCGTTTCTATACTATACCCAAAGTTGAAAGTTGTTACTTTTTGTGAAGGAATATGGCCGGCGCGTCGCGCGAACGACCATACAATGACAAATTCATTGAGCCAGGTTTCTATTATGTGACAGAGCATGGAGTCCAGAAACCTCAGTGCATCATTTGTTATGAAGTACTTTCGAGTGAATCCATGAAACATAACAAGTTACAACGGCATCTGTCATCAAAACATGCAACGTACAAAGATAGAGATCGCTCATTTTTCGAACGAAGTTAACCGCCCTTAGGAATTCCCGCTTGGATAAAGAAGGTAAATGTCATCAGACCAATGCACGTGCTGTGGAAGCGTCCTATCGTGTTTCGTTGCTCATTGCAAAAGCTAAAAAGCCACACACTATCAGCGAGGAACTGATAATGCCATGTGCCAAGAAAATGGTTTCTCTCATGATCGGAGAAGACATGGTTAGTAAACTCGCGATCATACCTCTCTCGAATAACACTGTTCATCGTAGAATGTGACATGAGTGAGGACATTACCGCACAGAATGTTATGGATATCAAGCAGTCACTTTGGCATGCCATACAGCTGGATGAATCAACGGACATTGCATCATGCGCACAATTGATGGTTTGGGTCAGATTCCTCAAAGATTGTGATTTTGTGGACGAGCCTTTGATGTGCAAGTCATTGGAAACAACTAAAGGAGTTGACATTTTTACAAAAATAGAAACCTTTTACAATCAAGAAGGTCTGGACTTCAATAAATTGATTGGATCAACAACAGATGGAGCTCCTGCAATGCTTGGCAGGCATTCTGGCTTTTAAGCTAAATTACAGCGAGTGGCTCCTCATGCATTTATATACATTGCATGATCCACCAGGAGGCGTTGGCTGCTCGCACAATTCCCAAAGTCTCATGAATGTATTATCGCAGGTGATCAAAATCGTGAATCACATCAAATCTAGTCCATTAAACACGAGGTTATTCAGATTATTCTGTCATGAAATAGACGCCGATCACATGAACTTACTGTTCTACACTCAAGTACGATGGCTTTCACGAGGAAACGTTGTTCTGCGTGTTTACGAGTTACGTGAAGTTAAGAGTTTTTAAGTACACAAAACAAGAATGAATGGGTGGAAATGCTGGAGTCCAGTAACTGGCTTGCTAAATTGTGCTATTTGAGTGACATTTTTGAACGTATCAATGTGCTCAATCGTACGCTTCAAGGCAGAGACACGAATCTGATGTTCTTCCATGACAAAATAAAAAAGGTTTCTTGCAACACTAGCATTGTTGAAAGATAAAGTGAGTCGCAACCGTTTTGTGTTATTTCCGCGCCTCTCTGCCCACCTGGAAGTTGAAGAATCCGAAGACATCCAAGTCGAGCATGTTTCTGGCGAAATCAATGAACACCTTCAGTCACTGATTGATCAGATCGAACACTACTTTCCCGAGCTCGACATCCAGTCATTCACCGTGACCCGAGACCCATTCAGTGCACCATTAGACGCCATCGCCGACGATGATATCGCCCAAGAGGAGCTTGTGAGACTGAAGCAGGATTCCGGAGCGAAATCATTGTACAAGTCCGTGTCTTTGTCCAGTTACTGGTGCAAAATGCTTGAATCCTATCCACATCTATCCGAGAAGGCAATACGGCTCCTAATGCTGTACCCTTCGTCATACTTATGTGAACAGTCATTTTCTACAATGGTTGTGATGAAAACGAAGTTCCGCAATCGTCTTGAAATCGAGAAAGACATGATCGTCGCGTTGAGATTGCGGAACTTCGTTTTCATCACAACCATTGTAGAAAATGACTGTTCACATAAGTATGACGAAGGGTACAGCATTAGGAGCCGTATTGCCTTCTCGGATAGATGTGGATAGGATTCAAGCATTTTGCACCAGTAACTGGACAAAGACACGGACGTACAATGATTTCGCTCCGGAATCCTGCTTCAGTCTCACAAGCTCCTCTTGGGCGATATCATCGTCGGCGATGGCGTCTAATGGTGCACTGAATGGGTCTCGGGTCACGGTGAATGACTGGATGTCGAGCTCGGGAAAGTAGTGTTCGATCTGATCAATCAGTGACTGAAGGTGTTCATTGATTTCGCAACATGCTCGACTTGGATGTCTTCGGATTCTTCAACTTCCAGGTGGGCAGAGAGGCGCGGAAATAACACAAAACGGTTGCGACTCACTTTATCTTTCAACAATGCTAGTGTTGCAAGAAACCCTTTTATTTTGTCATGGAAGAACATCAGATTCGTGTCTCTGCCTTGAAGCGTACGATTGA
>CM068957.1:32269699-32283980 GCA_035128595.1 Eptatretus atami
CGTGCGTTGAATGGCGACGACGACGGGACCAGACTAGGGACAAAGGCCGAGTAGTGGCCATAGCTGTTTTGAGCACCGTGCCGGGTTCGCACGGCAGCGCGCGCAGGGTCCGTGCTGTGCTACGCACGAGGCCGCCACGTGCGCGTCTGCGCGAGTGAAATCTGGTCCGGAAACGCACGCGGTGGATGTTAGCCGATCCCGTGGACGGACAGAAGCTAGGCTGGGATTGTGAATTTGGACCGGATGGGTTCTCCACGTGAGCGTGTTTGTAAAGCTCCGATGAGCAGAGCACATGTGCTCGCGTGGGGAACCCCTCAAAACGCGAGGCTTGCTTGGGATGCGCAGGGTGAGCGTCGTGGCTGCCGCGCAGGTTGGAAGTCCGGCAGGTAGGGGAATCCCTGCCGGATGTTACCGTCCAAAAAGGGAGCGTGTTTGTAAAGCTCCGTGAGCAGAGCCAATGTGCTCCGCGTGGGAACCCTCGAACGCGAGGGCTTGCTTGGGATGCGCGCAGGGTGACGTCGTGGCTGCACGTGAGGTTTGGAATCCGCAGGAGGGGAATCCCTGCGGGTGTACTGTCCAAAAGGGACGAGGTGCGCAAGGCCGAACAGCTGCCATGACGTCACGCAGAAAGAGCGCAGGTTGCGAATTGCCGAGCTGGTGCGCGCATAGAAAAAAAAGAGAGAAAAGCAAGCCTCCCCGTTTCGGGTAAACAGGATTCCCAGGCAAGGGTGGAGACCCCTTGCTTGGGCACAGGAATACCACTAGTTAGGGGAAGGGTTAGTTAGTTAGACCGCTTCATGGGCCGGGACAATCCTCATGGGGCCGTGAATGGATTAGTTAGAGGGATTTTAGTTTAGGTTTAGAATGGAAAAGGGATTTTGAGGACACCGACAGACTTTGAGTGTGTAGTGGGACGTGCTTAGCTACGTAGCGTTAAAGAAGGATTGTGCTATATTGTAAGGGCGGACGAGGGAGCACGAGTTAGTTGAGGATTAGTGGAGAAGAATGCAGTGTTCAGCGATGCGAGTGGTGAAATGAAACCAATTGAAAAGGTACTTGATGAGTGAGTGAGGGCCAGCGGGCCTGAGTGTATGGAGTGAATGTGGTATGCATGGTGCAATGAGTGATTTGGGGGGAGGAGTGATTCCACCCAAGGGATCCTGGGGTCAGAGTAATGCGAGTTAGTGGGTCAGTCAAATTGACAAAATGGAGGTCGTTTTGCTGTTGGTGGGAATGTGGCTCGAAACCCGTTTGGAGGGGTGCAGGTGTCCTGTTGATGGCTGGAGCGTGGCTTGCGAACGGTGAGTATCGCTTAGTGGGTACCCCGCGCACCGGGCTAGTCGGCCGCGGTAGGCCAAGGTCCAAGAGGGGCGGGATAGCGTAGTGGGCAGGGGGCCCGCATGATGCGGGGCCCGTGGCGCTAATAGCCACGTGGCAGTGTCGTGGGCCGGGCACCCGGGAAGGGCCCGTGGCGCCAGCCTGCCACGTGAGCATTCGAGGGGAGTAGGCAGGGAGGGCACTCCCAAAATTCTAGGGAGCTGGTTGGCTCGGAGACAGTCGCAGGGCCGGGGGTGCCATCGTTGGAGAATCGGCCGAGGGTAGTTCCTGCAAGGGAGCCCGCGTCCCAGCCATGAGACCTGCGAGGGCACAATGGAAAATTGGGAGAGCAAGGCCCAAATTTGTGAGGACACTAACACAGGCGACGGAATCTTGGTTGGTAGAACCAATAGTTTAAAGCGACAGCGCTTTTGGAAAGCCCCGGGGTAGTTTAGGTGTAATGAATGTTAGGGTAGATAGGGAAGTGTACCCCTCCGCACCATCCATCCCTTCGCTCTCGTTGTAGGCCGCTGGACTCACCGTGATAAGTAGTCGCTGAGATCTGAGGAGGCCATTCTGAGGCTTCATTGGGCCTCAGGACAGGACGCGAGCTCTCCCTTATTCCCTCCAGGAAGGGACGTAGGGGTTGGAGTAGGCTAGGACAGGATAGGTACGACAGAGACTAGGAAGGTTGTTAGGGAGACGAATTATAATTAGAGTAAATAAAAATAAATGGGGCTAAATTTGGGTTTGCAAATTAAGGGGAGTGGGTATGGACAGAGACAGGAAGGCGATAGGTTGGGAGGGAGACAGTAGGGTAGGTCCGAGCCCGCTCCAGACCTGTCGGCACCACCACACTCCCTACACCAACCGCCTCGAACGAGACAAGAGGCCGGCCAGCTTCACCTGCCGGCCTGTGTTTTGCTACAACGCCTGTGCTGGCCTTGCAATGCCTTGTGCCTGCCCTCTGCCTTGACCCATGCCGCCTAGCCCTTGTTCTTTGCATTTGCCCATTTCACCATCCATCACCATGTGCGCCAGGATCATCGCACGAGCTGCAGCGACTGCCCTGCAGGCAGCCGCACCACGGACTGCATTGAGCAGCCCGTGCACCGCTTCTTTTGTTTGCTTGCGTCGGTGCCCATTCAGTGTTCTGCAGGCAGCCGCACACAGGGGCTGCGTTGGTGCAGCCCTGTGCGGCTTGTGTTCATACCTGCATTTGTGTCATGAGCCAGAGACTGCATTTGGGCAGCCTGGTCTCCTGCTCAAAATGGCCTTGTGGATGGGCACAGCCGCCGGGTTGGGGTGAGTTGCCTTCAGCAGCTAAAGAAACAACCAAAAGAAGAAGAGACAGTAACAGAAGGGGCCGTTTTGAGCACGGCCCCGAAGACGTCTGCCTTCAAGCTGCTGAGCGCTCACAGCCACCTGAAAAACTGACTGACATTGCTATGTGCTTCTTTCCCACAGAGTCCATCAGTCCTGGGCCATGGTTTAATGCAACATGTATAAGGTTAAGGTAAATTGTAAATTGGTTTTGCTCCCCTGCCATGTTTGTCGTAGCGCCGCGCAATATAGTTTAGTCGTCTGCGTGAGTGAGTTTGTTTAGTTAGTTACTCAGCCGTAGGTTATTTATTTGTGGACACGGATACACCAATGTCGCACTCAAGGATCCGAAGGTAATCGTACTAGGGGAACTTACACATGAAGGCACACGAAAATTCGACGACTCGGGACGAGTCTGTAAAAAGGGGAGGGGTAGTGTTACGGTTGTGGAAATTCACAGGACACCATATAGGTCCTTAGATCAGTTATGTCGATAAGTGAGTGTTCAGATTAGATTTCCCCACCGTCGTCTAGTGGGGATTATTCGTGATAACAGGGCTGTGATTTTGAGGTCGTGTTTTTCTTTTGCTATCTTTATTTTGGACCAACCGCTTCACAACAACCACCTCCACCACCAAACCGCATCTCAACAACCACAGCCCTTCTCCCAGAACCACACCATCACCTTCTCCAAAACGCCAACCACACCACCATTGCAACGGCCACCTTAACACAACGCCAACCACACCGCCATTACAACAACCACTTCTCCAAACGCCAACCACACCACCACCGCATTTCCACCTCAGCAATGGTTGCCAGAAGCCTGGCATTCATCGAGGGAGAACGGACGACGCCTCACCCCCTCCCCACAATGAATAACCCTGCGAGAGGAACAAAAAGCACGAAAGCTATGGAAAAGGCAAAAGAAAGGCCCCGATCCAGGAGAAAAAAAACGCCCCTTCTTCTGGAAGTTTCCGCGCGTGCTGGAAGAAGGGGCGGGGGCGAGGGCGGGGGAGCTCGAGATATAAGGAGGAGGCGCAGGCTCTGGTGTGTGTGTGCTGAGGAGAATCTCTCTCTCTCTGGGCTCTGCATCGCGCGCGCTCTCGCAGTCTCTCTGGATGCGTGGATTGGGTCGGTGGTCGTGACGGAGTCACTTTGGATCGTGTGGGAGTCGGATCGTGGAGGGACACGAGCTCGGGGAACTCACCACACGGTCAAGTTTTTTTCTCTTCTTTCCTTTTCTGGAGTTTTGTGTGCGTGTTCGTGCGCCAGTCCCATAAGTAAAACTGCATAAGTGACTGTACATAATAACGATAGACACACGGTTGTAGTTCTCTTTCTGCTCGTGTCCTGTTCCCTTACCCCCATTGCTTGCATACGTACCTGATTGCATACATGACTGCATGACTGCATACGTGTCGTGTGTGTAATAAATGTCATTGTGTGAATGTTGACCCATTCATTGCGTCCTTTCCTCGATTGAACTGCCATTATTAAGTTCGGGAAATTAGCTGGCTTTTTAAATAGCCAATATAGTAATCGGATCGACGGGGCCTCGCGATAATACACCGCTCAGCAAATTGCAAACGGAACGAGTTGCTTAAGAACGGTCGTTTTCGTGCAGGCTCCATCGAGGTGTAAATTCCCGGCATTTTCTGTCCGCGCATACTTAGGTAAATCGACAATTCGGCGATCGACCCTGTCGCGCGTGGACAGAAGAGTTGGCTAATTTACGGGTGCGATTAAAAACACACCCGAGCTGGATTTCGGCGTTGTTCGAAAGCTGCGACTAGATTTGCCGTTCGGTGGCGAGAGCGGCCGCCATTGGCTAGAAGCGGTCGCCCACACGCCGACGGGCGGGAAACCACAACAATATATATGTGTGTTTATTTCTGTATGCCATCCACTTTCCTCCATTTGCTTGAAGCCCAGCAACTGATCCTCCTTTTCCTATTGGCACGTGGTTTTTAACTATCGCGGCATTTTCCAGGACCGAACCCCTGTGATATTTGAGGGTTTGCTGTATTTGCTACTTGGCAACCACCAAATCTGTAAAATCTTCCTTGTATGAATACAGCATCATGTAAAATTTACTAAAATACCAAATTTGGAAATAAATGGTAAAAGCTACTGTTGCACCTTCATGTGAGATACTCGAATGTCGGCGTAGGGTGAGTGGTTGAAAGGAACCAACCTTTCTGCCTTGCTCTGCTATACGGACTGCCTGCTTAGTCTCCTCCTTGGCTTGTTTCAACATAATCGACAGCAGAGAGTACCGATCGCTCGATATTGTTCACCTATCCCCTGCACACGACCAGGAACAGAGCAAACGGTGGTGAGACAACGGGGCAGGGTGGCAGACGGCTTGTGTCAAGACGTGCGGCTAGAATTGTGAAAGGAATGGTTATAGACAGCAAGCTAAACATCATATATTGAAGGAACTTTAAAAAAACAAAAAAAATACATATTCAGTGCCAAGTACAGTACTAGCATATGGATACCTGGTTTTGGATGAGTGAAGCCATATCTAAAAACATTTCATGCAGCTCACGGATGCTGCTCTCGAGACGGATTATGTCAGTGTGCCGTGCCTCGATCTCAGACAATGCTTGACGAATCTCACCACTATTCACCTGAATCTATAAAACATTGCAGAGTGTGTGCAAACAAAACAAAACAATGAGAGACCAACAAATGCATTCCACCATCATCAGAGATGGTACAGGATCACAATCACAGTGTCTGTAAAACCACTTGTTCTTTCTTATATACTAGTGGGGGAGGGGGGATGGGGAGAGGAAGAGGCATAGGGGTGGGGCATCTTTCACAAAGCGTGGTCGAGTTACCGTCGACAACTCCTGTCATGGCTAAGGGTCAAGTAATGAAGGAAGAAACAGGTCTGATATTACTCATTGTGGTCAACTCCCGTCCCCCCCCCGTTTGTTTTTGAGCAGGTCATTCTTTTATGAATCCATGTGCTACCTTCAATTGTACTTTCTATGTTACCCCACCCTGCCACCCCAACTCAAAAATTGTGCACATATAACATCGAGAACAACATCAACTATTGTTTTAGAAACAATCGAGAGAACTATCAGGAGAACCTTTTATTGGTCGTTAAACATGTTCAAATGTATTCCAATTCAGCCAAATCATCTTTTAGTCCTCCTACTCTCCCCATTTGTCTGTCTTGCATGGGCACTCTGTCCCATTCACCCTCCATCCCCACCTTCCCTTTACCCATCTGTGAAAGACAGATGATGTGTTGGATTCCAACATATTTTCAATCTCATCATCAGTTCTTGATTTACCAGCTGGAAAAGAAGAAGAAAAAAAGAAGCAACAATCAGCGCAGTAGTTTTCCAAACAATAATCATTATCACCACCAAGAATATCAAGATACAAGAAAACAAATACCAGTAATCAAAGGTATAATTTTGAGCAAAGTCTTTGTTTTCCTGTCAATGATAAATCCATCATGAGTCGTCCTTTTGTAAGTTAATCCACCACCTGATGCTTGGCCCACAATGACGTGTTGCTAACTTTCATTCGGTGTCTGGCAATGGAAGAAATAGGTGGTTTCACATCCTATCTTAAATACCACAAAGAAAGTCCCTCCTGATATGCTCCAGGATGCAGCACTCCTGGTCTAATAACATCACAAACGGCAGTCCTCTGACTCAATCAGAAGTGGATCTCAGTTTAGTTACAAGCAAGTCCACGAGCAATTGTGTTACATCTCTGATTTGGATCTCTTTATCTATGATTGGACTGCATCAAACATCTTTCAAATAGACCAAAAGATTCCAGTGGTATCAAAATCAGCAGCTGAAGCACAAAGTAAAAAAAGCTCAACAATTTTATGTGTTGTGCTAGATGGTCACTGTACCATTGTCAAAATGAAAAAGGTCACTTCCGGTCATTCGAAATAGACCCACAATGGAGAGTCAGTGTTTTTGACAATGAAACGGCGCAGCAACAGCAAGCAGTAGGTTGCTGGATAGGAGCAGGAAGTAGGCTCTCAAAGTATGGATTAACGACGGCGTGTTTCGCCATCAATGGAGTCTGTCTAAGCAAACAATGTGCATATGACCAGACTTTTGACTTCATTCATCCAAGGTGTTCCAAGTACCAATAGGGAAACACTAAACTTAAGATACATGCTCCCTGCCATGGTCCTTTTAGAAATGCAGGCAATTCGAAATATGGATAAGGACAGACATGCCAGTGGAAATGGACAAATGTACAAACAGAATATAAACAATGTGTACACAAAACAAATAAAGACACCAAAAGGGTTTTTAACACCACAAATGACATCTCGGAGGCATTTATACTCGCAACTCTGTTTTATACCGTAATCCACCATGAATCGCAATGTAGGAGGCACATGACCAATTCGGTCTTCCTTTGATACATACGACTCAAAGTGAACTATAAAAAGAGACCAGTTTTAATATTGTTGAATGTCATACCAATTTCCAACTGTCGTTGGATGCGCTGTTTGCATCGTTCACGATACTCGCACTGTGTTTGTGTTGTAATGAGTCATGAATGTCAATGACTTCTGAGAAAGTGTCGAATACTGGAAGACAAATGTTGGATGTTATGGTAATGAGAAGGAGTCAAAATACTGACGAGAACAGCACTCAGTGGAGCGCACATCTCCGCCACGCTGAACAGTTTTACATTTTGTTTCCCCACCGATGGGCATCCGGACCTCGACAAAAAGTCTCCTCCCATGGAATGATCTCGAAGGTACCTCACTCGTGGAGGCACTTGAACCTGTGCGACCTCATTTTAATTTTCGGAACACACATGACATTACAATGGGGAAAAGCCACATGCAACATAAAGGTGGGGAAATGGGGCTTGTGGAGGAGGGGTGATGGGGAAGATTTGCATGACGAACATTTGGGAGGAAGACAAAGGGATTTACTCGACTCGAGCAATCTCGACCTTGCCTGCTATACACTTACTACATGCTTAACATGTACTGTGAAAACTATGACCAACTATTCCCCTTTTACCCCTGAAGCCATTACCATAATATCCAAGGTAATTGTCATGGTGTAATCGCTTGGCCTTGTGGTTCGTTACCTGTACTTTTGGATTCGTTGCTTTGACACATTTTCTCCAAATTGTTCATCTGTGATCTTTTCTCCATGGCTGAAAACAATACCAGGAAACCAAGCAATCATGCTCATGAATATTACACAACACAAGGTTAGCACGTCTCCCAAAACCATTAATCTATAAACAGAATGCAATAACAATAAAAAAAGAATAAATTTAAACATTTACCTGTATATATTCTGACACATTGTCATGCAATGCTTAGTAAAAGGAAACAAGTGACATTCACAACATATTCCCATCTCTACCTCTCTTGATTCTACCACCTCCCAAGATGTATGCAGTTGTCCCAAATGAAGCTTTCCTCAAGGAAAGGCCCAACAGATTTGCATTCCAAAATGGAAGCTAAAAATCAATAGGAAGGGACAATCTATGACAGTGAACCGTTAACATCGCTGGGTTACGTTCCTGGAAAATACCACGACATTCAAAACCTATTTCCGATGGGAATAAGGGGGTTAGGTTCCTGGGCTTCGAGAAAATTTAGAGAAGGTGGGTGGCAGCCAAAAGAACAAATCACAATTGAAATAAACATGTAAAATGAACTTAAAGATCCCTTTATGAGTCTCTTGCTGCTTAAAGCAGCTTAAAACGCTCACCCACACCAGTGGCTCCCTTTTAATCTCTCAAATAGTTTTCCTTCGTAATCGTCGATGTGTTCGTTTTATAAATCGTTCTGCAGTTCCTAAACCAGCAAACACATAAAATTAAAAGAACCACTTTTGTCTGTAGCTTTCCACTTTAGCAACATTCCGTTATCAATGGTCGTGGTCCGAGATAACCCTACAGCTAAGCTCAAAAACCACGATTGGTCAAAATTAAACCATACGATAACTAATAAAATGTTGTGTGGGTACATAAAGACGTTGCTGTGATTGGTTAAAACCTATGCCATTCAAACTTCAATATTTAAGGTTTACTGTATACATTCAGATTAAAAATAAATAAATTCACCTTAACGTACTTTTCCTTCTTTACTGCCATCGCATTCAAACCTTATTCCCATTCTCTCTTCACTTTGACATACACGCAATATCCAAAAAGGAATTTTTTTTTTCGGTTACACCAAAGCACAACTCATGTACAAGTATAATGAAACTGTCCACATCTCTGAGAAGAAGTGACATACCCTTCAGCACAGTCCGGACCGACGTGGCATCTTTTTGACATTGCTCATCAGCTGATCAAGCTCTGCCTTTCTGTCTAAGTTACAAAAAAGGAAATAAGATTTATGAACATTTGTTATGCAGATAACATGATAAGTATTATGATGGGTTGTCAACAGCTGGGTGTTTGTTATGTGCCGATTGCCAGGTGCCAGGTACAGTGTGCTAATAAACCAGTATTTCAGTATTTGCAACCGGTGGCTTGTGGTCGATGCCAAGCACTCGGGATGTATACACTGGGTGTTTGGTTGGATGTTTTTCAAGATGGGGAGTAATTTGGCACTATGACCGACTGATGGTGCTGGCTGGTACCCAATTCCAGTCTGCAAACATACCATTATCTGCTTGTGGAGTTGAAAGTATTTCAGAATGCTTTTCACGCATGAGTTTGAGATTTTCTTCCATTTTCACAAAAGTTGCGTTCACATTTTCAACCTGCCATAGAGAGGAAGATAAATGAATGGAGATTAAGTTTAAAATAAATTAAGTAGAAAAAAAAAAAGACAGAAAAGCACATTAAAATTAAATCAATAAAAAAGGATAAGGCAAAGTCGAAGTCAGTGCCATAGAAGGTGGGAATGTTGGGTTAAGCAGTGAGGGTGAGATAGCCAAGATGTCCAAACTATTCACATGGCAGAATGCAATGGATGAGGATTGGCAGAGTCTGCCAAATTGAGTGACCGGGACAACCAATGAAAATCGGTCAGGGCAACTGGAGTGAATAGAACGGTCAGGCAACTGTTATAAATATCAAAAGAAGTGAAACGCACGACTTCCCCGTAGCAGTTGACAGACAGCTCGCAATACATCAACAAATAACATTTTAATTACAGAATCACAGTTCAAGTCACCTGCTGATGACCATTTCTGAGCGTATTTGTATAATATCGTGATGTTAATTGCACAACACGAGATCATGCTGCTCCTCTGGGAGGGATAATAAAGAGGGAAGAAGAACCCCTGGACCTCTCCTTGGTGTTAATTGTACAAGATTGACGTGCCAACTTCGGCAGTGAACGTAAAAGCAGACGGTCTTGTGTTTTGTACCACTGAGATCAATTTCCAATTCTGCACATCAATCGCAACAAAGCTCAGCGAATAACGCCAAATCTTTTTCATCATTCACGGCTGAGTCCGAGGACCCCGCAAGCAATGAGGCCCATGATTCATCTCGACATTTAACGAAACAGAGTACTAGACACACCAGGACTCCCAAATTTCATTTCATCACTACGACTACGTTTGGCAGCAAACTGGTCAAATGGCTGCAGCTATGTATTTTTCTCACGTAGTAATAAATTATCGACATGAGTTTTTTTTTTTCTATGAAGAATAAATGCAGTTCACACGTACCGTGATCGGTGGGCACAATGATCTTCAATAACTCTAGTCGTGTGACTCGGTAAATATTTTTCATTTCCGTGGGACATCCTCTCAAACCACAGGAAAATTCACTGTGAGGGTATTTGAGGACGCCGATTCCAAATACGAATGTTGCCAAGCATCACATCATTCATTTAATTACATGTGATTGTTTTTTTTTTTCTATGTCTTTATCGTTGTGTGTTGTATTTGATGTTAGTGGGACATCTCTGAAACAACATGAAAATCAATGTGCAAGGTATTTGAGGTGCTGTATTATGACTGTTGCCAAGCATTAAAATATGCCCTTTTCATTTATGAGTCTGTTCAGCACTTACATTATTAAAGGTGCAGTGTAACAGTTTATATGCCTGGTGTTGGCTTAATGGTTAGGGTGGTGGGATGGATCCTAGGACCAATGCCCAGGTTAACAGGCATCATTCCACTCAATTAAGAACAGCTGATGGTGTCCTGGAGGGTATAAAACCAGCCATTTCTGAATTACTTAAAGGCAGCTTCTGAACACCTCAAATATGGTGGCATGCAGGCCTTCTGGTTACCAAACGGACAACCTCAAAGGGATTTTACGGTCCCTGGTTGGCCAATGTATGTAAAAAAAAAGAGACGAAGAAAAAAAAAACCTCAATTGCAATTATCACAACACAACTTGGTCCTGAGAATGTAACCTGAAAATGAAAACAAAAGAGTTCCACCTCCACTTAAGAGGATTACACCAAACTGAAGAGGTGTTCTTAAACGGTGTTATGTATTTACCGAGAACCAAGCACTGAACCCGATTAACGAGTAGCAAACCTCCGTAAAGAAATCTTCATGAATAGTTCTTCCATACTGATGCTGATGTCATCCGTCTCAGATTCTTCATCCTCCTTTTTCTGTTAAACAAAACAAGTCAACACAGCATTGAATTTCAGGAGTACTTACCATACTTTAAAATAAATATCAAGAAAATGTGCACAAAATGATAAATTTTTACATCCTTAACATTACCCACATTTTCCTTGGAAAATTCTAAATCTGAACACAGCAAGTTGGAATTCTGCGAGCGTGTACACATTTCATGCATATGGGTACAGTGGTAGAATGGAAAGTACTCTTCAGTGACTTGTGCCAACACAGAGCCCTGGATATTTCACCATTAAGGTCAATTCTTCAGCGAAGAAAAGCACAGTACAAATCTCTGAACGAATCAGAAACAGTTCTTTGATAAAACAATACGTTATATCAGTGCCGGTCACTTAACAGGCAGGAATTTATATGTCACAGATGAATGAATCAAAAGGAATGAATGCATCCAACGATTAACTGCCTTAAGGAATGGTGGAATGGCAAAAACATTGCACTGTCAGTTGGAATGGTAAAATTATTTTTAGTGGGCACACGATGGTCGTTGTAAAACAAAAATATCACCTCAGCATGCACTTGAAGCACAAGCTCAAAATGACTCAATCAGAATTAAGATAATGGGAATGCAACTTATGAAAGTACCAATTTTTTTTCATCTTTCAGAAAGTTTCAAATGAGCAATTCCTTGCCATTATAAATTTGGTTCCCCTTCTTTGTTTGGGGTTCCCATCCCCCACCCCACAAAGCAAGCATTGAGCTGCAACCTGCTATTCAACAACACTGGACTGTCATCGGAAGTTGTCGGTTTAAACCTCACAAGAAGGGAGCAGTGTTACGAATTTGAAAAGGTTATTGGTTTTGTTGGGTGTGTCACAAAGGATTGGCAGAGTTTTGAAATCGGCAGGTGTGAGGGTAAATTTCAAACCTATATTCACGACGAGGCAGGCACTGATGCATGTCAAGGACAAGCTGCCCAGGAGTGACTGGCAGTAGCGGTTTACATGGTTCTCTGTATTTGTGGGCTGAATATGTTGGTAAGACAGGAAGAACCTCAGACCAATGAATCACCGAGCATCGCAAGACCTTCGAGTTCAATTATCCTAGGAGATCTGCCATTGCCAAACATGGGCTGAAGGCTGGCAAGTGTTCTATCAATCATGGAATAGCATCAGCATTTCAGGTGTGATCCCCAAGAAGGCCAGAAGATGGATTTTTGGAGGCATGGCATGTGGGAAAACTATTACATCACTTCATGGAGGTGGTGGTCGACTTGCCACGAGCGTTTGGCCCACTCATGCAGAAACGCACCAGGGATACTCCATTATCATCAACCCGTATTACCAGCATTTAACATAGTATCCAATTTGGATTAAATTTGTTGCACTTTGTTAAATCATATTCATTCTCACACATACTTCTTACCCCCCACCCCCACCCCCAATTTCTATCACTCGTCACAATCTTTCTGGTGGCTCAGGCCATTACATTAGTTTTGCTGAATTGTTTTCCATTACAACCATCGCCAGAATTAAGGGCTGCATTCATGTTTGTTTGTGATACATCGATTTAATTGAATTGTTGTGTGGTGGTTTGATTTAACGTACTGAAATTTGAAGGTCACAGGTCCAGTTCCGAAAGCATCGATTGGTGGGTCTGGCTGTGCCCACCCCTTTTTGTATTGATATAAGGGGACTTACAGTTATTTATGTACTCTTGAGAAAGGTCAGTGGATGCACAATTTGCGTGTTCCATCCATCGGGCCCATACTCTGCACAGAGCTTTGGTGCTGCCTCATCAATCTCCTTGGCTATTGGGCACAATCCTGGATGGGTCGCAACTCCAACACAGTATACCAGCAAGCTGGCACTCATTTTGGCCGATCTCGAAGGATGAAGGCAGAGTCATCCCCACCTGGTATTAATTCAAGCCAAGTGGGATTTCAACTCGGGATCCTAGGATCAAGCCACCATCCTAACCATTAAGTCAACACCAGGCATAAATTGTACAACCTTTGCCTTTTCAATATATAGATGGTCTCTTTTTAAACTTTCCAGGAGATCATGGAAGGAAATAAAAAATGGTGGTCCCAAGAATGCAAGCGTGGTAAACTCACTGTACTATAAACAGGAAGCACAGTAGATACAGCCGATGTGTGCTGATTGAATGTCGAGTAATTGTTTGCTCATTAAAGATTGGAGAACTCAAGATGATTTAATTTGACATCATATATATATACAGGGTGGTCCCAAAAAAATATACTTTTCATCTGCAAAGAGGATGGTCATAACATATATTTTTTAAAAAGATATATGGCTGGATAGAAAGCTGAAAGGTTGAAGTTTTATTGTACCAATGTCAAAATTGCCACCAAAATTTACATTTTGGTATAGAATGTCGTTTTCTTTTAGACCACATGTTCAAGTAGGCTCCACGTTGTCCGATACTGCCTGCAAACACGTTGTCATGTTCTCCATCACTTTGGGAACGTTTCCTGAGGAATGTTCTGGATTTCTCGGTGGATGTTTTCCTTCAGCTGATCAAGAGTGAGGCCTAGGGTTTCCATAGATCCTGTCCTTGGAGATACCCCCACAAGAAGAAGTCTGGAGGAGTAAGGTCAGGGGAATACAGTGGCCACTCAAAGTCTTCATAGAGGGAGATAAAGCGGTCCTCAAAATGTTGTTTGAGAAACCGCTTGTTTCCCTGGCTGTATGGGGCGTGCCCCTCTGCTGGAACCACTGGGTTCCATCTGGATCAGTAGTCAGGTCAATATACAGTTTAACCCCAAAAAAATTGCCTACACAAAGGTTTCTCAACTGATTCTGGTAGGTTTTAGTGTACTTTTATAACATACTAAGTTTACCAAAGTATGACCCCGGAAAAGTGTTTTTTTTTTCAAGATGGCGTCCAAGGATGGCTGCCGAAACCTTTTAATGATCATAACTCTGTAACTATCAACTCAAATTTGATGATCTTGGTGTCTATCCCTAGGTTTTTGGGGCAAAGAACACATTAAGATCATAAAAATGTTGGCCTTTTATGTAACACAAAATCCAACCTTTGTCCATAAATAAGTTTCAGAGCGTTCAGTTTTGAGTGTCATCCTCTCTCAT
>CM068957.1:32305449-32317042 GCA_035128595.1 Eptatretus atami
GGGGCGGTGCCCCATCCTGCTGGAACCACTGGGTTCCCATCTGGATCAGTAGTCAGGTCAATATACAGTTTAACCCCAAAAAAATTGCTACAAAAGGTTTCTCAACTGATTCTGGTAGGTTTTAGTGTACTTTATAACATACTAAGTTACCAAAGTATGACCCCGGAAAAGTGTTTTTTTTCAAGATGGCGTCCAAGATGGCTGCCGAAACCTTTTAATGATCATAACTCTGTAACTATCAATCAAATTTGATGATCTTGGTGTCTATCCCTAGGTTTTTGGGGGCAAAGAACACATTAAGATCATAAAAAATGTTGGCCTTTTATGTAACACAAAAATCCAACCTTTGTCCATAGAATAAGTTTCAGAGCGTTCAGTTTTGAGTGTCATCCTCCTCCTCCTCAGTATCGAACTCTTGAGTGTTGTTTGGATTGTCACAGTTTTCAGTTTGGCAAGGCCACATGCAGCAGTGCAGGGGAGTCCATAGCGTCTGCAGCTGCATCGAGAGGATTTGCACCCCTCGAACAGTTGCAATGGATAATTTTCAAGATTCGTGAGGCGCAGCATTGTTTTGGGTCATAATTGGAATTAACTGATCATTTTCCTGTTTCCATCCCCATTCAGTTGGGTTGCATTTCATTTGCCATCCCCATCCATACCATAATTTGAAAGTACACACGTTGGCTATGGAATCTTGTTGAGGGTGATGTTGGTGGAGGCCGTTCAGGAGTGACAAATGCTTGAGCAGTTGCCACTTTCTTGGTGAAAATGATATGGCGCAGTGACGATAGCGTATCATTAGACTTGCCACCAAAGAGATCAACCATCAGGTCTTTTCCAAGATCTGATGTCCTCTTGAGATTTGTTTTGAAGGATGAATGCACTAGCACAGGACTTCATGACAGGATCAGAATTTCACTAATTTTCGGAAGGCTGACTTTTTTCGATGCCAAAAATCCTTGAAGTTGAATCACAGCCTGTGTAGGCAATGTACAAAGAGCAACTCATTGCACACATCGTCTCCTAAAGTGTCTTTCAACAGGTTAATGTTGAACAGGTCAACAGGAACACTTTGTGTTCTTTTGACTGCATGTTTGTGTCAGAACGGAAGTAGATGATCTCATTGTCTGTTCTAGAAGAGAGAATTTGGATGTTCATGGTAATGAGAAGGAAGTCAAAATTGACGAGAACAGCACTCAGTGGAGCGCACATCTCCGCCACGCTGAACAGTTTATCATTTTGTTTCCCCACCGATGGGCATCCGGACCTCGACAAAAAGTCTCCTCCCATGGAATGATCTCGAAGGTACCTCACTCGTGAGGCCACTTGGAACCTGTGCCGACTCATTTAATTTTCGGAACACACATGACATTACAATGGGGAAAAGCCAACATGCAACATAAAGGTGGGGAATGGGGCTTGTGGAGGAGGGTGATGGGGAAGATTTGCATGACGAACATTTGGGAGGGAAAGACAAAGGGATTTACTCGACTCGAGCAATCTCGACCCTGCCTGCTATCCACTTACTACATGCTTAACATGTACTGTGAAAAACTAGACCAACTATTCCCCTTTTACCCTGAAGCCATTACCATAATATCCAAGGTAATTGCATGGTGTAATCGCTTGGGCCTTGTGGTTTGTTACTGTACTTTTTGGATTCGTTGCTTTGACACATTTTCCTCCAAATTGTTCATCTGTGATCTTTTTCTCCATGGCTGAAAACAATCACCAGGAAACCAAGCAATCATGCTCTGAATATTACACAACACAAAGGTTAGCACGTCTCCCAAAACCATTAATCTAATAAACAGAATGCAATAACAATAAAAAAAAGAATAAATTTAAACATTACCTGTATATATTTTGACACATTGTCATGCAATGCTTTATAAAAGGAAACAAGTGACATTCACAACATATTCCCATTCTACCCTCTCTTGATTCTACCACCCTCCCAAGATGTATGCAGTTGTCCCAAATGAAGCTTTCCTCAAGGAAAGGCCCAACAGATTTGCATTCCAAAATGGAAGCTAAAAATCAATAGGAAGGGACAATCTATGACAGTGAACCGTTAAACATCGCTGGGTTACGTTCCTGGAAAATACCACGACATTCAAACCTATTTCCGATGGGAATAAGGGGGTTAGGTTCCTGGGCTTCGAGAAAATTTAGAGGAAGGTGGGTGGGCAGCCAAAAAGAAACAAATCACAATTGAAAATAAACATGTAAAATGAACTTAAAGATCCCTTATGAGTCTCTTGCTGCATTAAAGCAGCTTTAAAACGCTCACCCACACCAGTGCTCCCTTTTAATCTTCAAATAGTTTCCTTCGTAATCGGTCGATGTGTTCGTTTTAAAATCGTTCTGCAGTTCCTAAACCAGCAAACACATAAAAATTAAAAGAACCACTTTTGTCTGTGTAGCTTTCCACTTTAAAGCAACATTCCCGTTATCAATGGTCGTGGTCCGAGATAACCCTACAGCTAAGCTCAAAAACCACGATTGGTCAAAAATAAACCATACGATAACTAATAAAATGGTGTGGTGGGTACATAAAAGACGTTGCTGTGATTGGTTAAAACCTATGCCATTCAAACCTTCAATATTTTAAGGGTTACTGTATACATTCAGATTAAAAATAAATAAATTCACCTTAACGTACCTTTTCCTTCTCTTACTCCATCGCATTCAAACCTTATTCCCATTCTCTCTTCACTTTGACAATACGAATATCCAAAAAGGAATTTTTTTTATTTCGGTTACACCAAAGCACAACTCATGTACAAGTATAATAAACTGTCCACATCTCTAGAAGGAAGTGACATACCCTTCAGCACAGTCCGGACCGCCGTGGCATCTTTTTGACATTGCTCATCAGCTGATCAAGCTCTGCTTTCTGTCTAAGTTACAAAAAAAAGGAAATAAGATTTATGAACATTTGTTATGCAGATACATGATAAGTATTATGATGGGTTGTCAACAGCTGGGTGTTTTGTATGTGCCGATTGCCAGGTGCCAGGTACAGTGTGCTAATAAACCAGTATTTCAGTATTTGCAACCGGGTGCTTGTGGCTCGATGCCAAGCACTCGGGATGTATACATGGGTGTTTGGTTGGATGTTTTTCAAGATGGAGGAGTAATGGCACCTATGACCGACTGATGGTGCTGGCTGGGTACCCAATTCCAGTCTGCAAACATACCATTATCTGCTTGTGGAGTTGAAAGTATTTCAGAATGCTTTTCACGCATGAGTTTGAGATTTTCTTCCATTTCAACAAAAGTTGCGTTCACATTTTCAACCTGCCATAGAGAGGAAGATAAATGAATGGAGGATTAGATTTAAAATAAATTAAGTAGAAACAAAAAAGACAGAAAAGCATCATTAAAAATTAAATCAATAAAAAAGGATAAGGCAAAGTCGAAGTCAGTGCCATAAGAAGGTGGGAATGTTGGGTTAAGCAGTGAGGGTGAGATAGCCAAGATGTCCCAAACTATTCACATGGCAGAATGCAATGGATGAGGATTGGCAGAGTCTGCCAAATTGAGTGACCGGGACAACCAATGAAAATCGGTCAGGGCAACTGGAGTGAATAGAACGGTCAGGCAACTGTTTATAAATATCAAAAGAAGTGAAACGCACCGACTTCCCCCGTAGCAGTTGACAGACAGCTCGCAATACATCAACCAATAACATTTTAATTACAGAATCACAGTTCAAGTCACCTGCTGATGACCATTTCTGAGCGTATTTGTATAATATCGTGATGTTAATTGCACAACACGAGATCATGCCTGCTCTCTGGAGGGATAATAAAGAGGAAGAAGAATCCCACCTGGACCTCTCCTTGGTGTTAATTGTACAAGATTGACGTGCCAACTTCGGCCAGTGAACGTAAAAGCAGACGGTCTTGTGTTTTGTACCACTGAGATCAATTTCCAATTCTGCACATCACTCGCAACAAAAGCTCAGCGAATAACGCCAAATCTTTTTCATCATTCACGGCTGAGTCCGAGGACCCCGCAAGCAATGAGGCCCATGATTCATGTCGACATTTAACGAACAACCAGAGTACTATGACACCACAGGACTCCCAAATTTCATTTCATCACTACGACTACGTTTGGCAGCAAACTGGTCAAATGGCTGCAGCTCATGTATTTTTCCTCACGTAGTAATAAATTATCGACATGAGTTTTTTTTTCTATGAAGAATAAATGCAGTTCACACGTACCGTGATCGGGTGGGCACAATGATCTTCAATAACTCTAGTCGTGTGACTCGGTAATTATTTTTCATTTCCGCTGGGACATCCTCTCAAACCACAGGAAAATTCACTTGTGAGGGTATTTGAGGACGCCGATTCCAAATACGAATGTTGCCAAGCCATCACATCATTCATTTTAATTACATGTGATTGTTTTTTTTTTTTCTTATGTACTTTATCGTTGTGTGCTTGTATTTGATGTTAGTGGGACATCCTCTGAAACAACATGAAAATCAATGTGCAAGGGTATTTGAGGTGCTGTATTATGACTGTTGCCAAGCATTAAAATAGCCCTTTTCATTTATGAGTCTGTTCAGCCACTTACATTATTAAAGGTGCAGTGTAACAGTTTATATGCCTGGTGTTGGCTTAATGGTTAGGGTGGTGGGATTGGGATCCTAGGACCAACAATGCCCAGGTTAACAGGCATCATTCCACTCAATAATAGAACAGCTGATGGTGTCCTGGAGGGTATAAAACCAGCCATTTCTGAAATTGACTTAAAGGCAGCTTCTGACACCTCAAATATGGTGGCATGCAGGCCTTCTGGTTACCAAACGGACAACCTCAAAGGGATTTTACGGTCCCTGGTTGGCCAATGTATGTAAAAAAAAGAGAAGACGAAGAAAAAAAAAACCTCAATTGCAACTTATTCCACACACAACTTGGTCCTGAGAATGTAACCTGAAAATGAAAACAAAAAGAGTTCCACCTCCACTTAAGGAGATTACACCAAACTGAAGAGGTGTTCTTAAACGGTGTTAATGTATTTACCGAGAACCAAGCACTGAACCCGATTAACGAGTAGCAAACCTCCGTAAAGAAATCTTCATGAATAGTTCTTCCATACTGATGCTGATGTCATCCGTCTCAGATCTTTCATCCTCCTTTTTCTGTTAAACAAAACAGTCAACACAGCATTGAATTTCAGGAGTACTTCACCATACTTTAAAATAAATATCAAGAAAATGTGCACAAAAGATAAATTTTACATCCTAACATTACCCACATTTCCTTGGAAAATTCTAAATCTGAACACAGCAAGTTGGAATTCTGCGAGCGTGTACACATTTCATGCATATGGGTACAGTGGTAGAATGGAAAGTACTCTTCAGTGACTTGTGCCAACACAGAGCCCTGGTATTTCATCCATTAAGGATCAATTCTTCAGCGAAGAAAAGCACAGTACAAATCTCTGAACGAATCAGAACAGTTCTTTGATAAAACATTACGTTATATCAGTGCCGGTCACTTAACAGGCAGGAATTTATATGTTCACAGATGAATGAATCAAAAGGAATGAATGCATCCAACGATTAACTGCCTTAAGGAATGGTGGAATGGCAAAACAATTGCACTGTCAGTTGGAATGGTAAAATTATTTTTAGTGGGCACACGATGGTCGTTGTAAAACAAAATATCACCTCAGCATGCACTTGAAGCACAAGCTCAAAATGACTCAATCAGAATTAAGATAATGGGAATGCAACTTATGAAAGTACCAATTTTTTTTTCATCTTTCAGAAAGTTTCAATGAGCAATTCCTTGCCATTATAAATTTGGTTCCCCTTCTTTGTTTGGGGGTTCCCATCCCCCACCCCAACAAAGCAAGCATTGAGCTGCAACCTGCTATTCAACAACACTGACTGTCATCGGAAGTTGTCGGTTTAAACCTCACAAGAAGGGAGCAGTGTTACGAATTTTGAAAAGGTTATTGGTTTTGTTGGGTGTGTCACAAAGGATTGGCAGAGTTTTGAAATCGGCAGGTGTGAGGGTAAATTTCAAACCTATATTCACGACGAGGCAGGCACTGATGCATGTCAAGGACAAGCTGCCCAGGAGTGACTGGGCAGTAGCGGTTTACATGGTTCTCTGTATTTGTGGGGCTGAATATGTTGGTAAGACAGGAAGAACCTCAGACCAATGAATCACCGAGCATCGCAAGACCTTCGAGTTCAATTATCCTAGGAGATCTGCCATTGCCAAACATGGTGCGAAGGCTGGCCAAGTGTTTCTATCAATCATGGATAGCATCAGCATTTCAGGTGTGATCCCCAAGAAGGCCAGAAGATGGATTTTGGAGGCATGGCATGTGGCGAAAACTATTACATCACTCATGGAGGTGGTGGTCGGCTTGCCACGAGCGTTTGGCCCACTCATGCAGAAACGCACCAGGGATACTCCATTATCATCAACCCGTATTACCAGCATTTAACATAGTATCCAATTTGGATTAAATTTGTTGCACTTTGTTAAATCATATTCATTCTCACACATACTTCTACCCCCCACCCCCACCCCAATTTCTATCACTCGGTCACAATCTTTCTGGTGGCTCAGGCCATTACATTAGTTTTGCTGAATTGTTTCCATTACAACCATCGCCAGAATTAAGGGCTGCATTCATGTTTGTTTGTGATACATCGATTTAATTGAATTGTTGTGTGGGGGTTTGATTTAACGTACTGAAATTTGAAGGTCACAGGTCCAGTTCCAGAAAGGCATCGATTGGTGGGTCTGGCTGTGCCCACCCCCTTTTTGTATTGATATAAAGGGGACTTACAGTTATTTATGTACTCTTGAGAAAGGTCAGGGATGCACAATTTGCGTGTTCCATCCATCGGGACCATACTCTGCACAGAGCTTTGGTGCTGCCTCATCAATTCCTTGGCTATTGGGCACAATCCTGGATGGGTCGCAACTCCAACACAGTATACCAGCAAGCTGGCACTCATTTTGCCGATCTCGGAAGGATGACAGGCAGAGTCATCCCCACCTGGTATTAATTCAACAGCCAAGTGGGATTTCAACTCGGGATCCTAGGATCCAAGCCCACCATCCAACCATTAAGTCAACACCAGGCATAAATTGTACAACCTTTGCCTTTTCAATATATAGATGGTCTCTTTTTAAACTTTCCAGGAGATCATGGAAAGGAAATAAAAAATGGTGTCCCAAGAATGCAAGCGTGGTAAACTCACTGTATAATAAACAGGAAGCACAGTAGATACAGCCGATGTGTGCTGATTGAAATGTCGAGTAATTGTTTGCTCATTAAAGATTGGAGAACTCAAGATGATTAATTTGACATCATATATATATACAGGGTGTCCCCAAAAAATATACTTTTCATCTGCAAAGAGGATGGTCATAACATATATTTTTAAAAAGATATATGGCTGGATAGAAAGCTGAAAGGTTGAAGTTTATTGTACCAATGTCAAAATTGCCACCAAATTTACATTTTGGTATAGAATCGTCGTTTTCTTTTAGACCACATGTTCAACGTAGGCTCCACGTTGTCCGATCACTGCCTGCAAACACGTTGTCATGTTCTCCATCACTTTGGGAAACGTTTCCTGAGGAATGTTCTGGATTTCTCGGTGATGTTTTCCTTCAGCTGATCAAGAGTGAGGCCTAGGGTTTCCATAGATCCTGTCCTTGAGATACCCCCACAAGAAGAAGTCTGGAGGAGTAAGGTCAGGGAAATACAGTGGCCACTCAAAGTCTTCATAGAGGGAGATAAAGCGGTCCTCAAAATGTTGTTTGAGAAAACGCCTTGTTTCCTGGCTGTATGGGGCGGTGCCCCATCCTGCTGGAACCACTGGGTTCCCATCTGGATCAGTAGTCAGGTCAATATACAGTTTAACCCCAAAAAAATTGCTACAAAAGGTTTCTCAACTGATTCTGGTAGGTTTTAGTGTACTTTATAACATACTAAAAGTTTACCAAAGTATGACCCCCGGAAAAGTGTTTTTTTCAAGATGGCGTCCAAGATGGCTGCCGAAACCTTTTAATGATCATAACTCTGTAACTATCAACTCAAATTTGATGATCTTGGTGTCTATCCCTAGGTTTTTGGGGGCAAAGAACACATTAAGATCATAAAAAATGTTGGCCTTTTATGTAACACAAAAATCCAACCTTTGTCCATAGAATAAGTTTCAGAGCGTTCAGTTTTGAGTGTCATCCTCCTCCTCAGTATCGAACTCTTGAGTGTTGTTTGGATTGTCACAGTTTTCAGTTTGGCAAGGGCCACATGCAGCAGTGCAGGGGAGTCCATAGCGTCTGCAGCTGCATCGAGAGGATTTGCACCCCTCGAACAGTTGCAATGGATAATTTTCAAGAGTTCGTGAGGCGCAGCATTGTTTTGGGTCATAATTGGAATTAACTGATCATTTTCCTGTTTCCATCCCCATTCAGTTGGGTTCATTTCATTTGCCATCCCCATCCATACCATAATTTGAAAGTACACACGTTGGCTATGGAATCTTGTTGAGGGTGATGTTGGTGGAGGCCGTTCAGGAGTGACAAATGCTTGAGCAGTTGCCACTTTCTTGGTGAAAATGATATGGCGCAGTGACGATAGCGTATCATTAGACTTGCCACCAAAGAGATCAACCATCAGGTCTTTTCCAAGATCTGATGTCCTCTTGAGATTTGTTTTGAAGGATGAATGCCTACGCACAGGACTTCATGACAGGATCAGATTTCACTAATTTTCGGAAGGCTGACTTTTTTCCGATGCCAAAAATCCTTGAAGTTGAATCACAGCCTGTGTAGGCATGTACAAAGAGCAACTCATGCACACATCGTCTCCTAAAGTGTCTTTCAACAGGTTAATGTTGAACAGGTCAACAGGAAACTTGTGTTCTTTTGACTGCATGTTTGTGTCAGAACGGAAGTAGATGATCTCATTGTCTGTTCTAGAGTAATGAAGGAGCAAGATCAGCAAATCTGTATCCTCACCGACCAACGTTGTGGTGCAATGACGGGATCGTTCAACAGTTGCCTTAACGATATCAACGTCGGCATCCCCTGGTGACTGAATGACATGGCATCCCCTTTTAGTTAGTGCTGTGCTGATGAGAGCAATCATGTCTGCCTTGTTTTTGTCACGAGACAAAAAGTCCTCCTTTTTGCCTGAAAACTCTGTTTCTGCAGTGAAACTAACAATAGGATGCAGGTTTTGTCCTCGTCTCTGATGTGTGTTGTCTTTTATGGAGGGACCTTCACCATAGCTATCGAACACCACTGTCGCTAGTCCGTAATGTCTCACAGTGAAGTCTGCATAAGACTCAGCTATTGCATTATATGAGTCGCCTTTCTTCCACGGTAAACGATGGAGCAAAGAGCCACCATCGAGCACGTAACAATCTGTTTTAGGAATAGAGTTCATCACAGCCTCACTTGATAAGTCCGCAGCATGGTCTCGAATTGCCTGAGCAAGCTGAGGTTTGTCTGCTTTTCGAAGAATGTTCCTGACCTCAAAGAGGGCTGGAGGGTAGGGGCTTAGTTCATACGTCAAAACATCTTCAAGGGAAAGATATCCTGACCTTGACACCACAAGGAAACGCTGGAACAGAAGGGCAGGATCAATGGTACGATCAGGAGCAATCTTCACAGCAGAGATATTCCCAAGGGTTTGGCTCTGTCTTTCCGCTTGAATTTGTAAGTAAATGCCGACTTTCCGATTATATCTTCAATGATCTTGTTCCCAACCGATTCAAAGGCATATTACATTCACATCTGGCCCAGCCACTATCCCGTTGACAATGTTTCTCAGAGTAGAATCAGATGTGAAGGGTGAGCAGGCTGCAAGCTTTATCAGAATTTCTCGAGATCAGATGCATCTCTTTTGATGCGCGCCTCAGTTGAGTCTTTGTGTTGCGGACTTGTAGTATAGGTCAGGTCTGTGAAATCCTGCATCACACTGTTGTACTCGGATGTTACAGGTGCAGATAAGGTCCAAAATTTCGCATGTCCTCGGTCATCCCACTGCCGCGAGTTAGACCACCAGTGCTCTTTAAGACCTATCAACGTTTGTTCAATGACAAGATCACTACTAAGCCCGCCCAGCACTGATTGCTCCTACGAACAACGTGAAACCATCAAGGATCTTTCGATAAACGTCTGGGTGCTTTTCCTCCAGGTTGCTCATTTGCTGCACGTAGTAATGAGCAGATCGCAGGTAATTGAAGTGCCCAGCTGCAGCAAAGACAGTTAGGCAATTGGACACTGCCTGCAAATGCATCAACCAAGACCCAGTACGATCCGCCTTGATCAACATTTTGCCATGCAACCATACGCTGATAATTATGCCACAACTGGCTGGTCTTTGAGGTCTGAGCAAAGTTCAGATTTCTTCTTTCCGTTACTGTCTCGAGTTGGATCAAAACCTCAGAACAAGCAGCATCTTCTAGCGTCGTCTCTCCGCTAAGAAGGGAGGAGTACAATTCCTCGGCTTGATCCAGCAGTCTGAATCTCGGGATTGTCTTTGGCCATTTCCGTTATAAGCTGGCTATGCAGGCACTTGTCACAAGAAGATGGCCCCTCAACCCCCAAAACATTGGTACAAAAGGTTTCTCAACTGATGGCAGCACTGAAAATATAGAAAGCACACTGCAGCAAAAAATCTTAACTTACGCTATGTGATATAAAAATGGTTACAATGTGTTCATTTTGACGCCATATTGGATTTTGATGTTACATAGTAGGCCAACATCATTTTTTATGATCTCAATGTGTTCTTTGCCCCCAAAAACCTAGGAATAGACACCAAGATCATCAATTTGAGTTGATAGAGTTATGATCATTAAAAGGTTTCGGCAGCCATCTTGGAAAAAACACTTTTCCGGGGGTCATACTTTGTAAACTTTAGTATGTTATAAAGTACACTAAAACCTACCAGAATGGTTGAGAAACCTTTTGTAGCAATTTTTTGGGGTTGAGGGGGTATTTTCATATATTGACCTGACTACAGGTTGTTTCTCCTACGGGCCTGAGTACGTAGTTCAGGCAGATAGAATTCCTGAATCATTTCGCGATAGTTCCTCTGGTTTACCGTGCAATGCGTCCCTGGTCATCTTCAAAGAAGTATGGACCCATTATCCCATACCAACCAACTGCCACCCACATGGTGACTTTGAGAACAGATCGAGGCACCAGTTCAGTTGATGCATTACCAGGATTTTTCAGTTCCCCAGTACCGAAAAGTTTTGCTTGTTTACCTCCCCGGACAAGTGAGCATGGCATTCGTCGTCATGTGAAGTTTTTTTGAGGAAGTCTGCATCTTCCTCTAACTTTCCTGAGAACCAATTTGCACGTCTCGTCGTTTGCGTTTCTGTTGATCAGTAAGCACCGTTTCCGTTTGAATTTTGTATGGAAAGCATGAATGTCTTGGCGAAGGATCCTCTGAACGGTGCTCTTATGAATGTTTGTCTCGGCAGAAATCGTCAAATCGATTTTTGGACTCTGAACGACCGCCTGTCCTCACCATTTCCACATTTTCTTCACTACGACCTGTCCTCTTCCGACCTCACTGT
>CM068957.1:32323901-32333966 GCA_035128595.1 Eptatretus atami
CGAGGTGACGATCATGGATGCAGCATGGTTTGAATCGGCAGGAGGGATTGAATCCCTGCCGGATGGTACGTCAAAGAGGGATCAAGGTGGTAACGGAACAGGCATGCATCACGGAGAGTAAGCGGGTTCGAGTTGCGCGCTGGTGCGCTAGCGCATTTAAAAAAAGCCCAAGCCTCACTTGGGTGCACAGGATCCGGGAAGGGGTGGAGCTGCCAGGCACAGGACACACTAGTTAGGGGGAGTAGGGTTTAGTTCGTTAGACCGGCCCATGGGGCATGGGATAAGTCCTCATGGGGCGTGAATGGTTTGTTAGAGAGATTTTAAGTCGATTTAGGTGGGAAGTGGATTTGAGGAGGTGACAATTTGGATTGTGAGTAGAGGAGTAGCTAGCTAGTAGTGTTAAAAGGATGTCCTAGTGTAGGATGACGAGCGGAGAGAAGTAGTTATGGTATTTAGTCAGATAGAATGGAGTGATAGGATGTGTGGGAAAGAGGAGTGAATGGAAACATGGTGAGTGAGTGAGGCAGCGGCCTGGTGTAAGAGTGATGTGAATGATGGTGCGAGAGTGATTGGTGAGGAGTGATCACAGCAGGTGACCGGGGTCAGTGTAAGAGTGAGTTAGGGGGTAGTCAAATTGAACAATGGGGTAGTTTTGCTGTGGTGGGTGTAGGCTCGAACCGTTGAGGGGTGCAGGAGCCTGTTGAAGGCTAGAGCGGTGGTGCAAGGTGAGTATCCTGAGTGGTCGGGCACGGCTAGTGGCGAGGGCATGGGGGGCCGGGATAGGTAGTGGGCACGGGTGGGCCGCATGATTCGGGGCGTTGCCAATGCATGGGGGCAGTGACTGGGCATAGGCGATCCTCGGAAAGGGACCGGGGCAACATCGCACGTCGGGCATGAGGGGGCGAGCCGAGGAGGGCTCCCAGTTTTTTAGGGAGCTGGTTAGGCTCGGAGGCGTGATATGCCTGGTGGGTCATTGTGGAGAATGGCGAGGGTAGTTTGCTAAGGGGAGACCGTGTCCAGCATGAGTACCTGGTGAGGGCAACGAAGGAAAATTGGGGGGCAGGCGAATTGTAGGAGAAAACAGCGCGGGCCATGGTTGATATTAATTAGTTTATAGCGAGAGCGTGTTGAAAGCCCGGGGTAGTTTATAAAGTTAATGGTAGGATAGTTAGGAAGTGTACATACACATCCACTTATGTCGCTCTATCGCTCTCGGTAAAGAGTTGCGCGCTGGACCATCACTTTGGGTACACACGTCCGGTGAAAACTCAACGAAGGAAGGACGCATCTGGAAGGCTTTCAGTTATGGGCTCGACAACACCAAGATCTAGCTCTCACTTATTCCCTCCCAGGAAGGGAGAGGGGTTGAGGAGTAGGTAGAACAGGATAGGAATTAGCTTGACATCGAAAGTAGGAGGCTGATAAGGAGTTGGGGCGAGTTCATAGTAGTGGGGAAGTGAATAATGAAATAAAAAACAAAAAATAAGTTGGGGCTAAATTGGGTTTGCAAATTAAGGAGTGGTAGGACGAGACAGGCCAAAGGCGATTAGGTTGGGAGGGAAGACGTAGGGTAGGTGAGCCGCTTCCGAGTGGTCCAGCACACGCACTGCTCCAACCAACTCTGAATTTTCAAGGAGAGGCAGGCCATTCATTGCTGGCTGTGTTTGGCTACGAGCTGTGGCGGTCGATATTCTTGCCGGTCTTGTTACTACAAGGCTGTGCGGTCAGCTTCACTGCGGCTGTTTTGCTAAAGCGCCTTGCCATGCTGCTGTTTCCTTGCCCATGCTGCTGCCTATGTCCATTTTGCCCGTTCTGTTTGCATCCCCCCAGTTTATACATTGTGGCGCCCGGATCATCGGCAAATTTGCTGGACTGCCTGGTGGGCAGCTGCAACGGGACTGACTGGCGGCCAGTGCACGTTTTGTTCACTGAGTTATTCAAAAGGGGAGGCGTTGGACTGCGTTTGAGAGCTGGCCCTGCCTGGACTAGTATTGTGTTTCCTGTCAGAGTCATCGATCTGGCCATGGGGGTAGTGTAAAAATATGAAGGTTAAGTTGTACCTTGTAAAGATGTGTTTTGCGCCCGGCATGTGGTCTTTGGCACGGATTTTTTAAGTCGTCTGTATGAGTGGGTTTGTTTAGTTAGTTTACTCAGCCCGTAGGTTATTTATTTTGGGGACTGAATACACTGAATGTGCATCAGAGGATCCGAAGGTAAACGTATTTTAGGTGGAGAATAACACATGATGGCAACGAAAATTCGACGACTCGGGACGAGTCTGTAAAAAGGGGAGGGGGTAGTGTTACGAGATGTGGGAAATTCGCAATACACATAAAGGGTCTAGATCAGTTTGACGCTAAGTTTATGTGCAGGATAGTTTCCACCACCGTTGTTTTAAAGGAATTATTGTGTTCACTGGGCTGGACTTGAGATAGCGTTTTTCTTTTTCTATTGTTAGTTTGACAAACATCACGCAACAACAAGCCGCGTGAAAACGTCGACGAAAAGGGAACCAAAAGAGTTCGATGGTGCTGCGGATTTTTCCCGCTGTTTCTCTGGGAGTGTGACTGAGGAGGAGGAGGGCACTCGGCGCGCTTGTGATGAAACAGCGTGAGGGGTCGGGCTGAGGGAGAGCCTTGTTGGGAAGCTTCCAGTAGCGGGTGGGGGAGGGCGAGCTCAAGATTATAAAAGGCGGAGCGCACGAGGCTCGTCTCTTGTATGAGCTCTCGCCTGTGGTCATCATCGTTTCTCTCTGGTCATGGCTTCGGCCCTGTGGTCATCATCCGTTCTCTCTCTGTCATGAAGCCTCTGCCTGTGGTCCTCATCGTCTTTCTGGTCCATAGAGCTCTCGCCCTGTGGTCTATCATCCGTCTCTCTCTGGTCCATGAGCTCTCGCCTGTGGGTCATCATCCGATCTCTCTATGGTCCATGAGCTCGTCGCCCATGTGGTCTATCATCGTTCTCGTCTTGGTCCATATCGTTCTCTCTGGTCCATCGAGCTCTCGCCTGGTGGTCCATCACCGTCCTCTTTGGTCCATGAGCTTACCCTGTGGTCCATCTATCCGTTTCTCCTATTTGGTCCATGAGCTCGTCTGTGTCCATCTCATCCGTCTCTTCTCTGTCCATGAGCTCCTAGCCTGTGGTCATCATCGTTCTTGGTCTATGAGCTCTTGCTGTGGCTCATCATCCGTTCTCTCTCTGGTCCATGTAGCTCTCGCCTGTGGTCCATATCCGTTCTTCTCTGGTCCATGAGCTCTCGCCCTGTGGTCCATATTCCGTTCTCTCTCTCTGGTCCATGGAGCTCTCGCTTGGGGTCCATATCCTTCTCTCTCTGGTACCAGTGAGGCTCTCGCTGTGGTCACTTCATCCGTTCTCTCTCTGGTCTGACGCCATTTGCCCTTCAGTCTTTTCTGTCGGTCGTGGTCGTGAAGCACCAGCAGCACGCCGGAGAGAGTCGTGAGCACGTCAGGGGCGAGGTCAGGCAACGGCTACGCAAGGCGTGGTCGACGTCGGCCTGCCACCGTCACGCACGAGGGCGCGTGTAAGACGCTTCGTCTCACGGGAAACGTTCGTCTAGGTCCGTGCCTAAGAGTGTTTATGATACCCGTTATCCTGTCTGGGGAGGGTTTTTCTTTGTTTTCGTATTGATGCTGTGGCGCGATTGCAAAGTAGAACTGTTGGAAGTGATGTGTCTGTATATAATCGTAGTCGGTGGTATTGCTTTGCTTCTATGTGCCTGTACATTGCTGACTGCTTGGCTGTATAGTACGTGGTGCTGATGTTAAATTATGTCCTTGTGTGAATTGTTTCGTCCGTCGTCTTTTCCTTTGAAAGTGCATATTTGAATCGGGATAAATTAGTAGAGGAGTTTTTGAATGCCAGGTAACAGAAACATCGTCGAGGTCGCGATACAAAGCCGTTATACTTGTAAGCACGGAACGGACCGCTAAGCGCGTTTGTTTCCTAGCCGACCTGCGGCGAGGTAGATGCGGTCGACTACCGCGCAGGCATAGGTGTGAATTATGGCGAGCCACCGAAATCTGCGTGGGTGGGCATTGGCAAGATGTGGTGAGGTTAACCACGGTGACTGCTCTGGCGGTAGTTCCAGGAGGGTCAGACTGAATGTCCGCGGTGGGCAAAGGCGATGGTTGGGAGGGAGACAGTAGGGTAGGTCCGAGGCATTCGAGTGCCAGCCAGCACTCCTCCACAACCTTCATTGTTGCATTAGAGGTACGCGCTGCCTTAGAGGACGCGGCGAGTCGCTGACGCCAGGGCGGGCCAGAATTGTAAATGATGGTGTCCAAAAATATATATTCAACTTGTTAAAATGCTGTTTGATCTAGAAGAAAGAGTAAGTTTTGTCAGATGCTGTCTTTCTTATTGGAACCCTGAAGTTATTTGACTACAACAAGTACAGAAAAATGCCAAACTGGACCGTCACAACGGACCGAAATTGTTGGAACTTTTGGCCAGGACGCAAGTGTATACAGGATTTGCAACGTTTTACTTGAGACATTTCGGTATCCATGCGCCAAGCACGAAATTTTCGGAAAATAAAAGTGCACCATCGCAAAGTTATTCCAATGGTGTGGAAGCATCTAGTGAAGTTCACAAGGGTCACAGTGGTCGGAGAGGACAGGTGTAGTGAAAGAAAATGGGTGGAAATGGGTGAGACGGCGGTCGTTCAGAAGTCCAAAATCGTTTGAGATTTCTGCCGAACAAGACATTCATAAGGAGAGGACCGTTAGAGGATCTTCGCCAAGAATTCATGGTTTCATACAAATTCCGGAAACGGTGTACGATCCAACGAAATCGCAAACGACGAGACGTTGCAAATTGGTTTCAGGAAAGTTAGAGGAAGTGCCAGACTTTCCTCAAAACTTCCATGAAGGAAGATGCATGCTCCTTGTCGGGGAGTAACAGCAAAACTTCGTACTGGGGAACTTGAAAATCTGGTATGCATCACTGAATGGTGCTCGTCTGTTACTCTAGTCACCATGTGGGTGGCATTTGGTTGGTATGGGATAAGCATATTCTTTGAGAAGACCAGGACGCCTTGCAGTAAACAGAGGAACTTATCGCGAAATGATTCAGGAATTCAATTGCCTACTCGTACAGCCCGTAGGAGAAACAGATGTGTCAGGTCCATATATGGAAAATAGCCCCAGCCTCTCAAAAACTTGGCTATCAAAGGTCTCAACGATTCTGGTAGTTTTAGTGTATTATAACATGACCTTAGGTTTACCAAAGTATGCCCGGAAAAGTGTTTTTTCCTAATGAATGGCTCCGAAGAACCTTTAATGATCATGATGCTACTAATCAATTTGCTGTGATCTTGTGTTATTCCTAGGTTATTTGGGGGTCACAGACACTTGAGATCAATAAAATGATGTTGGCTATAGGTAAAGATCAAAATCCGAATATGGCGTAAAAATGAACACATTGTCATGTTTATATATCACATAGGCGGAAGTTAAGCTTTTTGCTGAGTGGCTTTTCTATTTCTTCAGTGATGCATCGTTGAGAAACTTTTGTACAATGTTTGGGGTTGAGGGAATCTTCTTGGTGAACAGTGCTGCATAGGCAGCTTATACGGAATGAAAGCAGTCCCGAGATTCCGACGCTGGATCAAGCCGAAGAATGTGTACTCCTCTTCTAGCGGCGAGACGACGCTAGAGATGCGCTTTGTTCGAGTTTTGATCCACTCGAGAAAGTAACGAGAAGAAGAAACTGAACTTGCTCCAGACTAAAACAGCAGTTGTGGCAAATATCAGCGTATGGTTGGCATGGCAAGACTGTTGATAAGGGGATCGTATGGTTGGTTGATGCATTTGCAGGCAGGTCCTTGCTAACTGGTCTTTGCTTGCAGCTGGGGCATTCAAATTACTGCGAGTCTGCTCATTACTACGTGCAGCAAATGAGCAACTGGAGGAAAGCACCGACGTTTATGAAAGATCGTTGATGGTTTTCAGTTGTTCGTAGGAGCAGTCAGTGCTGGGAGGGCTTATAGTAGATTCTGTCATGTGAACAAACGTTGATGAGGTTCTCTAAAGGACGGTGGTCATAACTCGGGCAGTGGGATGACGAGGAAGCGAAACTTTTGGACTTTATTGCACCTGTAACATCCGAAGTGAACAGTGTGATGCAGGATTCCAGACCGACTATATAAAGTCCGCCAACACAAGATCAACTGAGCGGCATAAAAGGATGCATCTGATTCGAAAATTCTGATAAAGCTTGCAGCTGCTCCCTTCAGTGATATAATCTTAGAACATTGTCACGGATATGGCTGGGCAGATGTGAGTTATGCTTGAATCGGTTGGAACAAGAAATTGAGAAATATCGGAAAGTCGGCATTTACTTAGAAAATTCAAGCGGAAAAGACAGAGCCAAACCCTTGGGAAATCTCTGCTGTGAGGATTGCTCTCTGAGTACATTTGATCTGCCCTTCTGTTCCAGCGTTTCCTTGTGGGTCAAGGTCAGGATGCTTTCCTTTGAGAGTTTGAGTATGAAATAAGCCTGCCCTCAGCCTTTGAGGTCGGAACATTCTTCGAAAGCAGACGAACTCAGCTTGCTCAGGAATTCGAGACGATGCTGCGGACTTATAAGTGGGCGTGATGAATCTATTCTAAACAGATTGTTACGTGTCGATGGTGGTCTTTGCTCTCGTTTACCGTGGAAGAAGGCGACTCATTAATGCAATAAGCTTGATCTATGCAGACTTCACTGTGAGACTTACGGGATTAGCGACAGTGGTGTTCGGTAGCTCTGGTGAAGGCCTCCAAAGACAACAACATCAGAGACGAGGGAAAACTGATCTATTGTTAGTTTCACTGAGAAACGGTTTTCAGGCAAAAAGGAGGCTTTTTGTCTAGTGACAAAACAGGCAGACTGATTGTCTCATCGCACGCATGAAACTAAGGGGATGCCAGTATTCGTCACAAGGGGAGCGCGTTGATATTCGTTAGAGGCATGATTGAACGTATCCGTCATTTGCACCACAACGTGTTCGAGTGAGGATACAGATTTGTGATTGCCTATTATCCAGAAAGACAATGAGGATCATGTACTGTTATGAACAACATGCAGTCAAAGAACAAAAGTTGTTCCTGTGTACCTGTTCACATAACTGTTTGAAAGACACTTTAGGAACGATGTTGCATGAGTTGCTTCTTGTAATGCCTATCTCAGGCTGTGATTCAACTTCAGGATTTTGGCATCGGAAAAAGTCAGCTCAAAATTTAGTGAAATCTGATCTGTCTATGTAAGTGTGTAAGTGGTCATTACCTCAAACAAATCTCAGAAGGACATCAGATCCTGGAAAAGACGATGATGGTTGAATCTTTTGTGCAAGTTAATATACGCTATGCAATAGCGCTACATTTTTACCAAGAAAGTGCAACTGCTCAGACATTTTCATGCCTGAACGCTCACCACTATCACCTCAACAACTTCCTGAGCCAACGTGTGTACTTCAATTATGGTATGATGGGATGGCAAATAAATGTAACCCTGAAGGGGATGAAAAGGATTGATGTAAATTCAATTTATGCCAAACGAATGCTGCGTCTCCGAACCGTGAAAATTATCGATTGATGTTCGAGGGGGTGGAATCCTCTCGAGTGCAGCTGCAGACCGCTATGGATCCCCGCCGCTGCTGTGGCCTTGCACTGAAAACTGTGAAATCAACAACTCAAAGTTCGATACTGAGAGTGAGGAGGATGAACTCAAACTGAACGTCGTGAAATTATTCTATGGACAAAGGTTGGATTTTGTGTTACATAAAAGGCAACATTTTTTATATTAATGTGTTCTTTGCCCCAAAACTAGGATAGACAAAGATCATCAATTTGAGTTGATAGTTACAGAGTATGATCATTAAAAGGTTTCGGCAGCATCTGGACGCACTGAAAACACTTTTCGGCATGCTTTGGTAACTTTAGTAGTTATAGTACTAACTAAACAGAATCAGTTGAGACTTTGTGCATTTTTTTGGGTTAAACTGTTTATTGACCTGCTACTTGATGCAGATGGATAAACCCAGTGCGTTCCAGCAGGATGGGCACCGCCCAACAGCAGGGAACAAGGCGTTTTTTCAACAACATTGAGGACCGTCTTTATACTGCTATGAGATTTGAGTGGCACTGGATCCTCTGACATTACTCTGCCAGATTCTTCTTGTGGGGGTATTCAAGGACAGATTATGGAAACTAGGCTCACCTTGATCAAGCTGAAGGAAACTCACCGAAATCAGAACATTCCTACAGGAAACGTTTCCAAAGTGATGGAGAACATGACAAGTGTTTGCAGGCAGTGATCGGACACTGGAGCCTACGTGAAACTGTGGTCTAAAAGAAAGAGATTCTATACCAAATGTAAATTTGTGGCAATTTATGACATTGGTAATAAGACTTCAACTTTAAGCTTCTATCAGCATATATCTTTTTTAAAATATATGTTAGACTCTCTCTGCAGATGAAAGATTGTTTATGGGGACACCTGTATATATATATGATTGTCAATTAAGTCATCTTGAGTTTCAATATTAATGAGCAAACATTATCGACATAATCACACCATGGCTTATGACTGTGCTTCTGTTTATAGTAGTGAGTTAGCAGCTGCATTCTGGGCACATTTTTTATTCTCTTCCATGATCTTCTGCTGGAAGTTTAAAAAGAGACCATTAATATGACAAGGCAAGGTGTACAATTTAATGCCTGGTGTTGACTTAATGGTTAGGATGGTGGGCTTGGGATCCTAGGATCCCGAGTTGAAATCCCACGTGGCTTGATTAATACCAGTGTGGGGATGCTCTGCTGTCATCCTTCCGAGATGCAAATGAGTGCAGTTGCGGTATTGTGGGAAGTTGCGACCATCCGGATTGTGCCAATAGCAGGAAGATTGATGGGCAGCCCAAGCTTGTCAGAGTATGGTCCGATGGATGGAACGACAAATTGTGATCCATTGAATTTTCTAAAGAGTACATAAAAATACTGTAAGTCCCCTTATATCAATACATGGGGGTGGAGCCAGCCAGACCACCATCGATGCTTTTCTGGAATGGAGCTGTGACTTTCAAATTCAGTACGTTAAATCAAACCACCAACAATTCCATTAATGTGTATACACAAAGAATGCAGCCCCTTAATTTCTGCGATGGTTTAGATGAAACATTCAAAACTAGATAGTAATGGCGAGCAGCAGAAAGATTGTGACGAGTGATAGAAAAGGGTGGGGGTGGGGGGGTAGAGTATGTGTGGAATGATATGATTTAACAAGTGCAACAAATTGTAATTCAAATTGATACTAGTAAATCTGGGTAATACGGTTTGATGATAATGGGTATACTGGTCGTTTTGAATGAGTGGCAACGCCGTGGAAGTGAACACTCCATGAGTGATGTAATAGTTTTCTCCACATCATGCTCCAAAATCCATCTCTGGCTTCTTAGGGGTACACGAATGCTGAATGCATTCTGATTGATAGAACTTGCCATTCAGCCCATGTTTGCATGGCAGATCTCTAGGATATTGGAACTCGAGGTCTTGCGATGCTCGGGATTCATTGGTTGAGGTCCTGTCTTTACAAACATATTCAGCCAAAATAGAGACCATATAAACGTACGCCAGTTATCCTGGCATTGTCTTGACATGCATCAGTGCTGCTCTCGTGATATAGGGTTTGAAATTTACTCCTCACACTGCGATTCAAAATGCCATCTTGTGACACACACAAAACAATAACTTTCAAATTCGAATGCTCTTTTGTGGGTTTAAACGCAATTTCCGATGAAGTAGTTGTTAATAGCAGTTTCAGTCATGCTTGCTTGTTTGGGTGGGGTGGGAACCAAACGAAGGACAATTATAATGGCATAAGGATTGGTCACCCTGCGCATCAAAAACAAGCCTCACGTTTCGAGGGGTTCCCCACGCGAACACATGTGCTCTGCTCTTCGGAGCTTCACAAATACGCTCGCGTGGAGAACCCGTTCGGTCCAAATCCGTATCCAGCCTACCTTCTGTCCGTCTGCGGGATCGGCAAATCCACCGCGTGCGTTTACGG
>CM068957.1:32390683-32403448 GCA_035128595.1 Eptatretus atami
GGCCACAGTACTTTGGGAAGAAAGTGTGGTTAAAACGATGTTGGGTCATAGAGGTCAACCAAAGGACAGACAGCCTAACGTGCTCCACATTATGATCATGACAAAAATCTGTTGGACAAAAATTTGCCAGATGAATCACCTGCCTGTGAAACACTGGGTTTATACTGGCATTATCATTATCCCTACTGGCATTATCATCGTGATTCAGTACACCATTTTGTCATTGCTCTGCTGAGTAGCTGTCTGAAAAACATTTCAATTAACTGAAGATAATTTCACTGCATTGCTCGGTGGCAATCGCATTTTATACGGTGACGTATTGCTTAGCTGCATTATTACCTCCGCCACCAAATGTGAAGGAGGTTAGGTTTTCACCCCTCTCTGTCTGCCTGCCTGTTTGTTTGTTTGTTACTTGCAAAATCGAAGATTTTTCAAGTATCATCGTCAGTCAATTTTGTTACTCCGTCTGTCTGTTTATCGCCAACAAGTCACAATTCTAAACCGATTTGTCATGAACTTTTACCAAGTTATAGAGGGTAGTCTCACTGAGAAGCCAACTGAGTGAGGTCAAACGTCATCTTGAGGTCACATTTCTAAAATCCTCATTTTTCATCCAATTTACTTGAAATTTGAAGATTTGCATATTGCATCACTGAATTGGAAACCAACTGTTTTTGAGGTCAAAAGGTCAAAGGTCAACTCAAGGTCAAACTTCTGAAATTTGTCAATTTTTATCCGATTGACCTGAGCTTTGATTAAAATTGTGAATTTTAATCTTAATGAAAATGGACAATTTGATGTATCCATGGCAACATTTGGGGGGGGTTGGGTTTTGCCAGTATCGTGCTTTGCACGACGCGTTTTCTCTGTTTGTTCTGTCGTTTTGTATCCAGGATATCTTCAAAAAGTTTGACGGATCCGGATGAAATTTTGTGGGCAGGTTGAGTGTGTGACAAGGACGAACTGATTAGATTTTGGTGAAGATCTGGATCTGACTACTGGAATTAAGTGTTCTCTCACCATTGAGAGATAGGGCTAAACTAATATATTAACACGATTGTCTCAAATAGTTGTGGACGGATTCGGATGAAACTTGTGTGGACACGTTGGTGTGTGACTACGACAATTCGATTCGATTTTGGTGAAAAACCGAATCCGGATCTGGAGTACGAGAATTATTTGATTTTTTGAATAACCATTGAGAGAGGGCAAAAACGATATATAGCATGATATATTCAAAATGTATTGGGTCGATACATTCTCGTGGATTAGGCATTACGTGGCGAAGTATGCGCTCCACCGAGTGCCCTTCTTAGTTTTACTATGTGATTTTGCAAATGTTAAAAGCATTGATGACAAAATTTATTCAATCATTTCTTTTAATAAATGAAAAACACATGGAAAACATATGGTAAGGTAAAGCACATCACGTGCTTTTTGACACAGTCTGGCACCCTGCCCTGCTCACCAAACTCTCTTCCGATGGTATCCAAGGCCATCTCCACTCATTGGCTTGCAAACGTCCTCTCCTGCCGCAGCCAACGTGTGGCCCTAAATGGAGTTCTTTCATCCCTCTTCTGTCCAGGCTGGAGTTCCTGAAGGCAGCGTTCTGGCCCTGTTCTTTTTCTGGTTTTCATCAATGATCTCTCCGACTCTTGGAAAATCCTCTTTATCTCTTTGCTGATGACTCCACCCTCTGCCGTACCATCTGTCATCCCTCAGACAGCAAGCAGCAGCTTCTTCACTCTCTGCAGATCTGGAATAAAATCACAAACTGGTCCAACACGTGGAACAGGCCTTTTTAATCCTGACAAAATCTTCACAACTCTCACTATGGTCTCTCCGAAAGGACCGTTTGGAAACCCCACATCTACTTTCTCAACAATCCTCTGGAAGAAGTCCTTTCTTTCAAGCTTCTGGTCTCACTATCTGTCATGATCTTTCCTGGGAAAGCAACATTTCCAACCTGGCCTCCAAGCCAGTCGCCGACTGGGAATCCTCCATCATGCAAAGTCCTTCCACGGCCCACCTGAGCTCCTGACCACATACCAAAGCTTTCGTCCGCAGCTTGATGGAGTACTGCTCTCCCCTTGGGCTGGTGCTCTTGCCTCTCACCTTTTCTCGGCTTCACGCTGTGGAAACCAAGGCATTTCGGAGATCCCACGATGAGGCTGAGTCCTTTTGGCCTCTCACTCTCTCACCGCAGGCAGGTCCGGTGGTCTTTCTGTCCTCTACCGTCTCCTCTACGGTCCCGCCCCCCCCCTTGCTGTGTCTGCGATTTGTTCCCCACCATATTTCCGCAGGGCGCTCAAGGTCCGCCAACGACCCCCTTCTGGTACAACTACCAAAATCACGAATCACTGCTTCACCTTCACTCTTTCATTTTCTTTTTCCCCACCTTTTGATAAACTCCCTCACTCTGTTCAATCCATTCTTCCCTCCAGGCCTTCAAAACAGCTGTTCACTACCACCTATCGTCCCCATCCAAATCCTCGATCTTTTCTACCCCGTTAATCCACCCCAAACCCACCTCCTTCAAATTCCCTACTTTTCCTTTCCTGAAAGTCCCTGTAGTGTCCATCCTGTGTACCCCATGTAACCCCACCCCATCCATCTCCTTCCACAGATCTCCTAATGTCTCTGTTCCCCACTGTTTTTGTCCTTCCCACGCCCCTCTTGTCTCATGCCCCCCTTGCTGTGGCATTTGTGTTAGCTCTCATACGAGCCTTGAAAACGTATGCAAAAAAAAATATATCATTCAGATTCACGTCATGGTTACCTGATCTTCTGAAGAAGACAGCAAAAAATCCCCTGTAGCATGCAAACTAATTCCAGTGACTGGAGCATCTGGCACGCAGGATTTGCAGGTTGGAACCACACACCGCAAGAGTCCACACACGGATGGAGCAATCTGGAGAAGCACTGAGCACGAGGTCCTGGGAGACACGTGCACAAAACACATCATGTGGTGAGTGAAGGCAGAAAAGGAGGTAAAGGAGGTAAAGGAGGGAGTGAGGAGATTTAAATAAAACATCAGTTTATGGGAGGAGTAAAAGTGTAAAAACGAGATACCATTTACCTGGGTTGGATGGAAGACCACACTTGTGACCTTTTTGCTGTGACCTTTCAAAGTGGCAACAAATCTGCTCAGAGCTCTTGTCAAACACTACCACATTCTTATCTGCACCACCTAACCACACAAAACCAGATCACAAAATACAGTCAGTCAACCTTGGATTCGTCATCTCCTTCAAGAACTTCCCTTCCCACTCAAAACCCTTATCGAGCTAAACCATCAATTTCCTCCGTCTACGCACTACCTTAAGGAGTACCTGTAAGAATACGGTTTGGTTGCTGGGACAAAGGTCCAATGCGAGGATTCCGGGCACGCTAGCACTGTGCACAGCCCTTACGGAAAACAGCAAAAGATTTTCACTTAACAAACAACTGCACACTTGTAAAAGTGTTAAAGTGCAGAACATTACAGCAGTGCAACCGATAGGAATAGCTCAAAGTGGCCTGTACTCACATGTGAAGCGATAGGTCGGTACTTGGACAGATCGTCGGCTCTGATGCAGGGTTTTCTGGAACCGATTTGCCACGCTAAAGGGTTAGAATATAAAGGTAAATTAATCAAGTCTGGGCAGATGTGGTCGATTAGAAACATTGTGGAAAATGGGTTCGACTGAAACATGTTCTCACCTTCTTGCGCTCTGTCGTAAGCACAGTCGCCTTGTCTTGGAGCTGTCGAGAAATAGGAAGTTTCAAACATGAATCCATCACTTCCGATCAATAAAGCCTTCCTTTCATCATAACCAAAGCAAACACCAAAACAAAGACTTTACCTTCTGTATTATTTCAGGAGTCATACCAAAAGCTTCTCCCATCTCCATTGGTTCTGTCCCTCCCTTGGTTGTGGAACAGGGTTGGAGTTTATTCAGACAAACAAAATACGATTTTATACAACCAATACGGGCAAAGCGAAAACAAAGTTGTACGAATTGCAACATAACGCAGGTTTTTACAAACAGGTTGGAATTTTATTGAATGCAGAGTTCAAATGCCATCCACAGGATTTAAAACGATGAGCTCAGAAACAATGCAATTCCATTTTAAACACCAATATGTGATGGGAGAGTGTACAGTTTCATACTGTGCATAATTTATTTTATTTTTGTTAAAGATCTTTAAAAACTTTTTTTTTTTTTTTTAAATAGATCTTTAACAAAACACATGACAATTACATGTTACTTCTTCATTTATAGACAGCCAAGGCTGAGGGGTAGCATTATTAGCTGAGGGTGCAGCTGTGCCGCTGATGCTAATGCCCTCTGCTGGATACAGCAGGAATTTGTTCAGGATGCCGGTGATAGTTCACCTACTCTTCGCGAAGAACACCAAGGGATCTTTAACGTCCCAAACTAATGGCGGGTAGACAGGACGTACGTTTTAAAGTCTATCCGAGGGACGACGCAGATGATTAATGCACCGTGCCTGTGAAACACCGAGATTAGTTTATTAGCTGGGTCGGGATTCAAACCCAGGCTAGACAGCTTAAAGGCACGTGTGCGTACCTCTAAGCAATCTGGCCAGCCCATTACATTTTACTGCCAAGCTACCATATAGAATCGTTCAAAAAACGTGAGGGTTGAGGTGGAAAATCTTTTGAAACCGACCAGATTTCGTAATCTTGGAACCTAAATTCTTTTGAAACAGACCACTGGGCACGCTTTCATCTGAAGCAGATATGTATAAAGACTGGGAAAGTGAAAAACTCGATGTATTGGTTTTGGTTGTGGAAAATGTGTGCAGGTATGAAGATGAGTTTCACAGTCTTCTTCTGTGCGAATTTCTGCTTGGAAGTTCAAAAGGTCAAACAAATGTGTTGGATCTTGGAATTGCAACAAAGCTTGCACGGGGCATACCATCACTGGCTGTGATGGGGGAGCTGATTGTGGAGCAGGGAGGCCTGCTTGGGGCTTCAACGTGGCCAAGGCTGTGGAGGAAATGGAATATGGAAATGGACAGTCGATTAAGAGCACAAAAAGAGAGTTATCTATCCTCTTCTGGACTTTTGATTAAATTTACTGACACTTCTTGATTATTGAGAAATTATTTCCAACCAAATGAAAACATTGATAGATCAGATAATTCAAGTAGGGCAAGGAGAAGAGGAACAGTGTCAGGTGAATAATAATCGCACTAGGCATGCTATGAAGTAGGTAGTGAGAACTGTAAGTTTTGGGACAGAAGATGCAAGTGAGGGAAACCAATTACCCTCTCTTGCAGCAGTGGACCTCCTTGGTGAGGCGGGCAATAACACGACATGCAGCATCGTGTTGGTAAAGGGCATGTGATAGCTCCTGTCGGTTGTCTGCAACTGCTGCCTTTAGTGTGAAGCTTTGCAGCATCACAGCGTCCTGAGTAGCGCCAACAGATTATGAATGATAGTAGCAAAATGAAAAATGTTGAAAGCCCAAAGTGACGAGGTGATGCAAAGGAAGAATCACAAAGTGACAAAAGAGCAGATGGGATGGGATAGTGGGAGGAAAACAACCAGTTAGGGACAGAGCACTATCAATTCAAATTAAAGCAAGATGAAGAGGTCAAGGCTAACTCACCCATTCGTCCTGTAGAGAGTTCAATATGGCAGGAATACTTGGTGCAGATGGAGGCTTTGGGTTTCACTGGGTGCGGCTGGCAAATAAAAATTGTTTAAAAAAGTTCAAAACCCCAATGAATGCAATGAGTGTAGAACAGCAACTTATGCATTTCATTATAAAGCTTAAATTTCTTGGCAAAAGAAAAGGAAAGCTGTTAACTCTCAACAGTTCAGCACTCAAGTGGATTTGAACTAGGTAGCGGCTGAGTTGATAAAAAAGTGGACAGATAGCAAATATATACAAGTTCATGCAAACACAAATAAATAAATAAATAATAAAGGACTATTAACTTTAATATAGCCTGGTGCTGGCTTTGTGGTTAGGGTGGCTGGCTTAGGATCTGAGGGTCCTGAGTTCGAGCCCTGTTGGCTGCTGATTAACACCAGGTGGGGTGACTCAGCCTGTCATCTTCCGAGGTCGGCAAAATGAGTATCAAGTGTACTGGTAGAGGGGCACAGCATCAGCAACTCAGCCACGCTTCCAAGAAATAATAGCTCCCAGCAGCCAAGTTGCCAGAAGAACAGAACAGAACTATAAATGACAAAGAAAACAGCCCCAATGGCATGAAACCTGATTGATATTGAAATAATAATTGAAAGGTTGATATTGAGGGAAATTACATTTGTTAAAATTTATGCTCCCTTTCATTTGGATAGTGGAGAAGGAAGTAGAGAGCACAGGGATTTGAAAAGGCAGTCTGTCATCAATAAATTATCGATAATTCATGACAAAGAACACCACCGCTTGACTTGCAATGTTTGGCTCAAAGTGAAATCAGATAGTGGGGAGAACAAGTATTTGATACACTGCCGATTTTGCAGGTTTCCCACTTACAAAGCACGTAGAGGTCTGTAATTTTTTATCATAGTACACTTCAACTGTGAAAGACGGAATCTAAAACAAAAATCCTGAAAATCACATTGTATGATTTTAAATAATTAATTTGCATTTTATTACATGAAATAAGTATTTGATACATCAGAAAAACAGAACTTAATATTTGGTACAGAAACCTTTGTTTGCAATTACAGAGATCAGACGTTTCCTATAGTTCTTAACCAGGTTGCACAGACTGCAGCAGGGATTTTGGCCCACTCCTCCAATACAGATCTTTCTCCAGATCCTTCAGGTTTCGGGGCTGTCGCTGGGCAACACAGACTTTCAGCTCCCTCCAAAGATTTTCTATTGGTTCAGGTCTGGAGACTGCTAGGCCACTCCAGGACCTTGAGATGCTTCTTACGGAGCCACTCCTTAGTTGCCCTGGCGTGTGTGTTCGGGTCGTTGGTCTGCTGGAAGACCCAGCCACGCCCCATCTTCAATGCTCTTGTTGAGGGAAGGAGGTTGTTGGCCAAGATCTCGCGATACATGGCCCCATCCATCCTCCCTCAATACGGTGCATCGTCCTGTCCCCTTTGCAGAAAAGCATCCCCAAACAATGATGTTTCCACCTCCATTGCTTCACGGTTGGGATGGTGTTCTTGGGTTGTACTCATCCTTCTCTCCTCCAAACACGGCGAGTGGAGTTTAAACCAAAAAGCTCTATTTTGGTCTCATCAGACCACATGACCTTCTCCCATTCCTCCTCTGGATCATCCAGATGGTCATGCAAACTTCAGATGGGCCTGGACATGCGCTGGCTTGAGCAGAGGGACCTTGCGGCGCTGCAGGATTTTAATCCATGACGGCGTAGTGTGTTACTTATGGTTTTCTTTGATACTGTGGTCCTAGCTCTCTTCAGGTCATTGACCAGGTCCTGCCGTGTAGTTCTGGGCTGATCCCTCACCTTTCTCATGTCATTGAGGCTCCACGAGGTGAGATCTTGCATGGAGCCCCAGACCGAGGGAGATGACTGTTATCTTGAACTTCTTCCATTTTCTAATAATTGCGCCAACAGTTGTGTGCCTTCTCACCAAGCTGCTTGCCTATTGTCCTGTAGCCCATCCCAGCCTTGTGCAAGTCTACAATTTTGTCCCTGATGTCCTTAGACAGCTTCTTGGTCTTGCCCATTGTGGAGAGGTTGGAGTCTGATTGATTTGAGTGTGGACAGCTGTCTTTTATGCAGATAACGAGTTCAAACAGGTGCAGTTAATACAGGTAATGAGTGGAGAATGGGAGGGCTTCTTAAAGACAAAACTAACAGGTCTGTGAGAGCCGGAATTCTTACTGGTTGGTAGGTGATCAAATACTTATTTCATGCAATAAAATGCAAATTAATTATTAAAAATCATACAATGTGATTTCGGATGTTTAGATTTTTTTTCCATCTTTCACAGTTGAAGTGTACCTATGATAAAAATTACAGACCTCTACGTGCTTTGTAAGTGGGAAAACCTGCAAAATCGCAGTGTATCAAATACTTGTTCTCCCCACTGTATCATGTTAGAATGAATAATGGTCATGCTCTGTCGATCTATCAAGGAACAGGTATAATATGGATGGAATCAACAGAATGTTGAATGAGGTATGCTAACTGCCATGGGAAGCAAGGAGAAGTTGACATTTCACCGTTACCCTGTCGGAGTGAAACCACTCTTTTGTTCAGACGGAGGGTTGAAAGCTGAAACGGCAGCTTCTCCTTGCTCACGACAGTAAGCACACTTCAAATCAACATTCTCTTGATTCCATCCATTGTAAATATTGTTACGGATCTGGAAACCATGAGCACTCAACATTCAGGTCCCAAAAGTCAGTTATTCCGTTAAGTATGTTGTGTAGTCAGATTCCCCTTCCTTTTGTTCGTGGGAGGATCAAAAACGTGCGTTACGATTTCTTTTAGTTAGGTTATTAAATCCAACCATCCAACAAACCATCAAACAAACTGACAACACCAAATGAACAAGCGCTTCACTCGCCTAACCGGCGACTCGCTGTCCGAGGCAGAATCTCTGCAGTTCCTTCTCGCTTCCACAAAACTTTGTACCTTCTTTTTGACGAGTATGGCACGCGTGGAGTCTTAACGGAATAACTGACTTTTGGGACCTGAATGTTGAGTGCTCATGGTTTCCAGATCCGTAACAATATTTACAATGGATGGAATCAAGAGAATGTTGATTTGAAGTGTGCTTACTGTCGTGAGCAAGGAGAAGCTGCCGTTTCAGCTTTCAACCCTCCGTCTGAACAAAAGAGTGGTTTCACTCCGACAGGGTTAACGGTGAAATGTCAACTTCTCCTTGCTTCCCATGGCAGTTAGCATACCTCATTCAACATTCTGTTGATTCCATCCATTATTATACCTGTTCCTTGATAGATCGACACGAGCATGACCAGTTATTCATTCTAACATGATACAGTGGGGAGAACAAGTATTTGATACACTGCCGATTTTGCAGGTTTTCCCACTTACAAAGCACGTAGGGTCTTGATTTTATCATAGGTACACTTCAACTGTGAAAGATGGAATCTAAAACAAAAATCCTGAAATCACATTGTATGATTTTTAAATAATTAATTTGCATTTTATTGCATGAAATAAGTATTTGATCACCTACCAACCAGTAAGAATTCCGGCTCTCACAGCACTGTTAGTTTTGTCTTTAAGAAGCCCTCCCATTCTCCACTCATTACCTGTATTAACTGCACCTGTTTGAACTCGTTATCTGCATAAAAGACAGCTGTCCACACTCAATCAATCAGACTCCAACCTCTCCACAATGGGCAAGACCAGAGAGCTGTCTAAGGACATCAGGGACAAAATTGTAGACTTGCACAAGGCTGGGATGGGCTACAGGACAATAGGCAAGCAGCTTGGTGAGAAGCAACAACTGTTGGCGCAATTATTAGAAAATGGAAGAAGTTCAAGATAACAGTCAATCTCCCTCGGTCTGGGGCTCCATGCAAGATCTCACCTCGTGGAGCCTCAATGACATGAGAAAAGGTGAGGATCAGCCCAGAACTACACGGCAGGACCTGTCAATGACCTGAAGAGAGCTAGGACCACAGTATCAAAGAAAACCATAAGTAACACACTACGCCGTCATGGATTAAAATCCTGCAGCGCACGCAAGTCCCTCTGCTCAAGCCAGCGCATGTCCAGGCCCATCTGAAGTTTGCCAATGACCATCTGGATGATCCAGAGGAGGAATGGAGAAGGTCATGTGGTCTGATTGAGACCAAAATAGAGCTTTTGGTTTAAACTCCACTCGCCGTGTTTGGAGGAAGAGAAGGATGAGTACAACCCCAAGAACACCATCCCAACCGTGAAGCATGGAGGTGGAAACATCATTGTTTGGGGATGCTTTTCTGCAAAGGGGACAGGACGACTGCACCGTATTGAGGGAGGATGGATGGGGCCATGTATCGCGAGATCTTGGCCAACAACCTCCTTCCCTCAACAAGAGCATTGAAGATGGGGCGTGGCTGGGTCTTCCAGCATGACCAACGACCCGAAACACACAGCCAGGGCAACTAAGGAGTGGCTCCGTAAGAAGCATCTCAAGGTCCTGGAGTGGCCTAGCCAGTCTCCAGACCTGAACCCAATAGAAAATCTTTGGAGGGAGCTGAAAGTCTGTGTTGCCCAGCGACAGCCCCGAAACCTGAAGGATCTGGAGAAGATCTGTATTGGAGGAGTGGGCCAAAATCCCTGCTGCAGTCTGTGCAAACCTGGTTAAGAACTATAGGAAACGTCTTATCTCTGTAATTGCAAACAAAGGTTTCTGTACCAAATATTAAGTTCTGTTTTTCTGATGTATCAAATACTTATTTCATGTAATAAAATGCAAATTAATTATTTAAAATCATACAATGTGATTTCAGGATTTTTGTTTTAGATTCCGTCTTTCACAGTTGAAGTGTACCTATGATAAAAAATTACAGACCTCTACTGTGCTTTGTAAGTGGGAAAACCTGCAAAATCGGCAGTGTATCAAATACTTGTTCTCCCCACTATCTGATTTCACATTTGAGCCAAACATTGCAAGTCAAGCGGTGGTGTTCTTTGTCATGAATTATCGATAATTTATTGATGACAGACTGCCTTTTCAAATCCCTGTGCTCTCTACTTCCTTCCTCCACTATCCCAAATGAAAGGAGCATAAATTTTAACAAATGTAATTTCCCTCAAATATCAAACCTTTCAAATTATTATTTCAATATTCAATCAGGTTTCATGCCATTGGGGCTGTTTTCTTTGTCATTTATAGTTCTGTTCTGTTCTTCTGGCAACTTGGCTGCTGGGTAGCTATTATTTCTTGGAAGCGTGGCTGAGTTGCTGATGCTGTGCCCCTCTACCAGTACACTGATACTCATTTTGCCGACCTCGGAAGATGACAGGCTGAGTCAACCCCACCTGGTGTTAATTCAGCAGCCAACAGGGCTCGAACTCAGGACCCTCAGATCCTAAGCCAGCCACCCTAACCACAAAGCCAGCACCAGGCTATATTTAAAGTTAATAGTCCTTTATTTATTTATTTATTTATTTGTGTTTGCATGAACTTGTATAATTTTGCTATCTGTCCACTTTTTTATCAACTCAGCCTACCTAGTTCAAATCCACTTGAGTGCTGAACTGTTGAGAGTTAACAGCTTTCCTTTTCTTTTGCCAAGGAAATTTAAGCTTTATAATGAAATGCATAAGTTGCTGTTCTACACTCATTGCATTCATTGGGGTTTGAACTTTTTAAACAATTTTTATTTTGCCAGCTCCGCACCCAGTGAAACCCAAGCCTCCATCTGCCACCAGTATTCCTGCCATATTGAAATCTCTACAGGACGAATGGGTGAGTTAGCCTTGACCTCTTCATCTTGCTTTAATTGAATTGATAGTGCTCTGTCCCTAACTGGTTGTTTTCCTCCCACTATCCCATCCCCATCTGCTCTTTTGTCACTTTGTGATTCTTTCCTTTGCATCACCTCGTCACTTTGGGCTTTCAACATTTTTGCCATTTTGCTACTATCATTCATAATCTGTTGGCGCTACTCCAGGACGCTGTGATGCTGCAAAGCTTCACACTAAGGCAGCAGTTGCAGACAACCCGACAGGAGCTATCACATGCCCTTTACCAACACGATGCTGCATGTCGTGTTATTGCCCGCCTCACCAAGGAGGTCACTGCTGCAAGAGAGGGTAATTGGTTTCCTCACTTGATCTTCTGTCCCAAACTTACAGTTCTCACTACCTACTTCATAGCATGCCTAGTGCGATTATTATTCACCTGACACTGTTCCCTCTTCTCCTTGCCCTACTTGAATTATCTGATCTATCAATGTTTTCATTTGGTTGGAAATAATTTCTCAATAGATCAAGAAGTGTCAGTAAATTTAATCAAAGTCCAGAAGAGGATAGATAACTCTCTTTTTGTGCTCTTAATCGACTGTCCATTTCCATATTTCCATTTCCTCCACAGCCTTGGCCACGTTGAAGCCCCAAGCAGGCCTCCCTGCTCCACAATCAGCTCCCCCATCACAGCCAGTGATGGTATGCCCCGTGCAGCTTTGTTGCAATTCCAAGATCCAACACATTTGTTTTGACCTTTTGAACTTCCAAGCAGAAATTCGCACAGAAGAAGACTGTGAACTCATCTTCATTACCTGCACACATTTCCACAACCAAAACCATACATCGAGTTTTTCACTTTCCCAGTCTTTATACATATCTGCTTCAGATGAAAGCGTGCCCAGTGGTCTGTTTCAAAAGATTTAGGTTCCAAGATTACGAAATCTGGTCGGTTTCAAAAGATTTTCCACCTCAACCCTCACGTTTTTGAACGATTCTATATGGTAGCTTGGCAGTAAAATGTAATGGGCTGGCCAGATTGCTTAGAGGTACGCACACGTGCCTTTAAGCTGTCTAGCCTGGGTTTGAATCCCGACCCAGCTATAAACTAATCTCGGTGTTTCACAGGCACGGTGATTAATCATCTGCGTCGTCCCTCGGATAGACTTTAAACGTACGTCCTGTCTACCCGCATTAGTTTGTGGACGTTAAAGATCCCTTGGTGTTCTTCGCGAAGAGTAGGTGAACTATCACCGGCATCCTGAACAAATTCCTGCTGTATCCAGCAGAGGGCATAGCATCAGCGGCACAGCTGCACCCTCAGCTAATAATGCTACCCCTCAGCCTTGTGCTGTCTATAAATGAAGAAGTAACATGTAATTGTCATGTGTT
>CM068957.1:32474412-32493268 GCA_035128595.1 Eptatretus atami
TTTCAGATTTATAAGCTCATGAATATGAAAAAAGTGAATAATTATAAAAAACGTGTATGTAAATAAAAAAATTTTTTAATATGAAATCATGGGCGTTGGATAAAATTATTTGATCAGTAGACATATCTTATATGAGGCAATCTTTGGAAAAAAAATGAAGATCCTAAACCCCTAGCCACATGGTCAAACCAGGGAAAAAAATTGGTCCATTTAGAGCCTCATTGGAGGCTAAAGAGCTTTGGTAAACTTTTATAATCATCATCCTAACTTGAGTTAATATTAAATTTATATTATTCCTCCAACAAAAATGTATCTATGGATATTGATATGTACCCTATAAAATCACTGTGTTATTGAGGAAATAATTCTAAGTTGTTATCCATTATTCAGGAGGGCTTCCTAAATCGTTTCTACCCTTATTTTTTAGATCTGTTTTGGCCTAAAAAACATTTTTAGCTTCTTATAGAAGGTGAGAAATTATGCATCCCATGAGAGCTATCTATCAAATAATAAATGAATATATCTTGATGCACAATTATAAATATTTATGACAATATTACTTTCTAGAGTAGTCCAATTACAATAAAATTATATAAAGCCCCCTGAAGTTGAAAAAAAAAATGCGTTTTTCACATTTGCATTTTTAGGGCCAAATTTCAAATGGTCTCTGAGTATAGATATTTTTTAAACTATGAGAATTGAAAGCTAATCTTTGCATGGTGGATAGAGCCATATAGATTACATTTAAGAATTTATTATACCAAGAAATAAATATCTGATGCAGGTGAACCTTGGGAGGGTATTTGGAATTTATAAGGAGTGAGTATGTGCAAGCATGACCCTTATATATATCACACAATCATAGTATACATAGACAGATCAGAAGTGAGTTTTTTTGGAGGATCTGGTGTTACTTATTTTTGTACGTTCGAAGAGATTATCTATAGCAGGAGCATGATACACAGTAAAATCTCTTAACATCATGAAATAAGCCGGGGTTCCACTTGCCATTCGGTAAGTTGCTCTCCTATCATTAGAAATATCTTGGTGGATAACCTTTTACATATATCGTTAACACTTACTGCTTTCTACGAGAGTTTGGTAGGGGAAGAAAGTTAGGTGAGAGTGGAGAAAGTGAATCTTGTAAGTAAGACATTACATTCATACCCATAATCCCATGATAAGCCTAATCAAACAACTTTATAAGAGACAATAAATAACGTCATTTGTATACTAGTGCTTGATAGTATTCTTAGGAGTCCTAATGGCATGCTGCCTATTATAATGTCAAGAACTGAGAATAATAATTATTCATGAGGCAGACACTTGATAATTGCAAGTAGGGAAGAAAGAAAGCATGTTCATTTTATTCTCACTAATCAAGATGAAATTTCATATTGGACACTGTTGTTACCTTAACACGAAAGTGCTCCTAGAACCACCACCCTCTACACCCCTCATTTATCCTTAATCTGCGTGTAGCGCTTGGTACACAGAGCTCCGCATAGTTTCAAAGAGACAGAGAAAGCAGTACTTTAATCAGTGAAGCACGAGCCTGCATATATCAACATTAAACGTGAATAAACCCTAAATGACCTTGAGTGTCCCACAGAGCTCCACTGGTGCATGCTGTACTTATGATAAGCTTCCAAAAACAGGAGCTCTAATATTGTCATAATATAATGAATCTACTTCAAATGACTGAAGTGGCCAATGGGAATAAATACATAATTACAATTTCCCATGAAATGATTCTTTATTCTATTATTATAAATATTAAAAAATAAAATTAAAAACACACAGCTGCTTTTATATCTTCTCTATAAATTAAAAGTATCATCCTAAACAGGAGTAATAATTGTAAAGAAGTCAGTCCTAACCACCCTTAACTATCTCCACCAGATAACACTACTGGCTGTTCCAGCCTGCACAAAATAGCACACATTGATAGGCCTAATTTAAACAGAGAAGTTTTTTGGAATGACGCAACATAAGCGTACATCTATCGCTTGCCCAAATAGTGTTAATATTGAGTTCAGCTTCACACCCTAAATTGTCTTAAAACAACCTATTTATAATGCAAGTGTATTTAACTTGAAATACTTAGATATTTTTGGGTCTCTATAAAGGGCTATAATGTATAATAAAACATGTTATAACATGTACATTCTTAAAAAAAACTGTAACGATGATTGTTAGTGGAAAATGGATATCGTACTGAAATCAGCCAACACTACTAAATAAAGAATACATCAATAACAAATATTAAGGTGAGAATTACAACTATATTTAACATTGCGTGTCATAAAATTTCTTTGTAACAAGTGTTATATATAAGCATTAAATTAATCTAAAATATATTGGGTACCCGATATGTTGTCATGGATCAGGCATCACAAGTGGCAGAGTGTGCACTCTAACCCATAAAGTAAGAGCGTAACCTTCTACTTCTAGTTTTTGGTCTGTAATACTTGCTTTACAAACACTTCGTACCATTTAATAACCCTTGATTCTAGATGACTTTAATTAAGCAACAAATAATAGTTCAAGATTAATGTTTAATCTGATCATGGTATTAATTAATGTTTGACCAGGATTAGAACATTTGCGATTCTTGAAACCATTTGATTAATTGTGATTAAGGAATTATTATATGCTGAGGAAAATTGATAGGATTAGTATATCCATGAAGAAAATTTATTGATTGACTAAACATTAATCTCAGAATCACACTCTATTAATTCTATATAACTACATTATTTTCAGATTGTTTTTCTAATAGAAACCTTATAAGTGAGACCTTAAATCTAATAAGTTTTTCTTGCTGTACATTTTTCAATCAGAAATTTTTGAGAGTATATTCATTCTTCCTGTAAAATAGATGTGAAAAAAGTGGAGGTGGTTAAGTATTTAAACTATGTAATTTCCAAAACATAATTTTCATACGTTAATAGAATCGTGAATGATTTAATTGAATGATTAAAATATAAAGTAGAACAGCTTTAATTTAGTATATAAATATATAACAAATTAATAATGGCAAAAACATAATCTTGTTGTTGTATACATGTAAAGTCCCCGAGATATAGTAATTTTTCTTTCTTGATAAATTTATTTGATGCCATACTATATACATTGGGATACACGATTTGGCTGCCATAATCATGTTGTGGCTAAAAATTATTAGGCAACCTTTATAAATTACAATATGTCTTTAGCACTTTTCCAAATAAATGCTATATACCATTTTTCCAGAAGATGATTGTAAACATTAAAAAAATCTTTTCCACAATATGCATTCTTTGGTTATTGCAGTGAGAAAAAACAAAAAACAGACTGGAAAAAAATTCCTAAATCTTGGCTTTATTTAATATCAGAGAAATTTCACATAAATTAGGAGACACCTAACTAAATAATTAATAGTCGAGCGGGGGTGACATGGCCCAGGTAAACACTCCGATCATCATTAACATAAATATAAGTATGACTTGGGCAGTAACACGCCAACTCCCATACTTAAAAAACGGTCCAGCCGCTATATATGCGTTCCTTATTAATAAGTTAGTATAAAGATGTCACGATTCACATTGAATCAGACTGTAGAGATTTTAACATTGTAGCATCGAAAGGACATGGCGGATGGCAATGGCGGATTAAGAAGAGAGTTACAGGAAGTATACGTAGCACTTAGCGAGCACTGTACCTACCGGACAGCATCAAAGGGGTGAGTTATCCGCAAAACCAATTAGCAAATGGACGAATACAATTCATGCAAAATAAAACATTTAATGGAATTACAAAAATATTTTACAAAGACAATAATTCACCAGGTTAATATAGTAATATAATAATAAAAAATAAATCCAACGTCCTTGGCTCTAACAACATGTACGCCAATATACATAATAGTACAATGGTGAAATCAATTGAAAAAGAAAATCCAATCCCTTTTTTAATAGATAATATAACCTGGAGTTACTATACAGCTTGGCCCAGAGCTGGTTCCTTTGTTCAAACTGGAATGGGGGACGCTACCACAAGCACGTGCAAACGACTATGAGCCTCATAGATACTAAAATTATTATAAAAATCACTTTATCTCCTCGGACAGGGCAGACATACGTCCAGAGACAATCGCAAGTAGCTTCACAGAAAGCTCAAATTTGCCTGCCTTCCTCTTCCAAGTGTGCTCCTTGCCTTCTTGATGTTTTACTTTCACAAACATTATTTATAAATAATATTAAAAATAAAGATCTATCTGATGTGTGTTGCTCTGTCTAGAACTCTTACATGCTACCCAGACATAAGCCTTCTACAAAATCACCCATCCTGTGCGACAAAAGCCCTGCCTGTATCTCGAAACTATTCGATCATAATAACAACGATCTTACACTTATATTACCTATCAATCTAGTAGGAACTACTCTACACCTACGCCCATCTTTTATCACTAAATGTGCTCTATCTTCCTCACACTCTGGGGTTGACGTGACTGTCCCACCATACACCAAATCCTAAGAAGGCGGGGCTATTCATGTTTGATTTGTGGTTTATACAGGAGATGTGTTTTCTAGCTTTATTACTGCCTATGCTTTGGAATATTTAAAAAAAAAAACTACGGGAATAATCAAAGAGGGCAATAAACTAATAACTTGTACCTTAGGGAATTAATTCTTACTCTACTATAGCAAAATTTAACAATACTGCATCATCACTCTCATGTAATATTAGGATGAACAACGTAACATTAACCATATCACATGATTCCCTATAACTTATAGTTAACATCTAGATTTTGATTTTCTACTCGTCATAAGGATCACAAGCAACCTACAAACAATTATCTATATATTCACTATTAATATTATTTCACTCATCACATCTATCATACAACCGTAATAATATTATTTAAGCATCATTTTGCTATAGTGTTTTACGAAATAATTTAGAATTTCAAGCAGCGTGAAATTCTACCTTTAAATAACATGATTCGGAATTGAATCTCATCACCTGCGGTATGAACGTTGCATGTAGTAGATGATTGATCAAAATAATAATAAAAAAAAACCATACTCATTAAATTCACAAAATATACTAAAATACAATTTGAAATGTAAGAGAGAAAAGTGATCATTTAACTTGAACTGTTTGTGTTAAACTACTTAGTGTGTACTATAGACAATTTATATTTTATAGAAAATGGAGACAAGAAGGAAAAAAAGAAGAATTCTTCTAGAGATCAGACTAACAGAAGATTGTAGCCAACAGACAACTCTAGGAGACTATACAAGTAAAATCTTCAGTAAAACTTGCGTTTCCTTAGGTGTAACATATGTAAACGCAACGTTTATCAGTGTAAATTTAGGTAGTAGCAATTATAGCACTTATAGGAGCCCACCTCTAAAAAACTGTAAATAGTGGCCGCAAATAGAAAACTTCTTTGACTATTTGAAAAGATTGCATAGAAAAGATTTGTTTATGTAATAAAGAGTGGAAGAAGAACCGATATCAACTGCCAAACGATTCAAGCTGACCTAGACAGTCATAAGGTAAAGAAAACAGTTATGATATCATTAGATAACTCCTAGCAAAAAATAACTCTTAATCCCAACACACTCTAATAAACTACAATGAAAAGAGGGTAGTTTACTTATGAGTAGGTAGATAAACTAAGTTAGGAGGTACAGAACTACACTGTAAGTTAAATGAGATAGACATAAGAAAGCTGAACTATGGAGTATTAGCACATAAAAAAATACAAACCTGAATAAAATCTCTCTGGGAGAATGTCCTGTGACATGATGAGACAATTATGAAAATGAGCTTTTTAGAGTGAAGCCATCTTCTTCTAACAAATTTACATAAAAACAAAATGAAAGTAATTTCAAAAGAAAGTAACCTTCACCTTATCAAGATTACATAACAGGAGTGAGAGGTTCAGTATGATTGTATTTGGAGTTCGCTGTCTGTGCATACTGGCTACTATAGGGTGACCCTGTAACTTAAAATGTGTGCTATAAGATATAAATAAAATAATATAAATAATAAATAAATTTATATTTAGCATCACTTGAATATGACAAGGTAGATTAATCAAGGTATTAATTATTATGGAGCGCAAATGTTTAAATTTTACCTAAACCTACAAGTGTCAGTAAAGAATCATGGAGTCTTATAACTTAAATGTTTATATGAAAATGTCAATGGATTTTATGAGAGTAGACATAGAAATGACTCCAATCAAATTCAAAAAGATCATAGCCACAGGAAAAGGTTTACTAACAATAGACATAAACATATAGAACTGTTCTGAAATTGATGGCCAGACAATAAAGCTTCAGAATACTAAACTAAATATATCTACTCATTGATACAGATCTGAATTTAAATGGGAATTAGAGATCTGATAACACAGTTGGGAGAATAAGACATATATAACCCTTCAATATCATGGGAGAATGGAGCAAGTTTATGCAACAAGAGTGCGAACAACACTGCAGTAGAGAGGTTATGGAAGCTCAAATTATTCATGGCTTAAATAGAAGCGCTTGACTACCAGTTATATATTATTATAATATAAGTCGTAATAAAAGGCAAAATATTAACAATTGAAGGGTTCATTAAACAATTATAATAGTTCAATATTAAATAAGCATTTCTTTTTTATATTTACTGATTTAAAGAAGACATTTCTTAAGTTGAATTACTACAAATAAGTTCTGTAGAGAATTTAACAACTAGTATTACTAAAAGAATTGATTAGGTTAGAAAATCACAAATATTTTTTTTATCTATTTATCAGTAACTTTTATTTTTTACGAGAAAATTGTAGAGTTATTTTTAATGAAAAAGGTTTGCTATAGGCGTGCTAATATTTTGGTCACTATGACAGTAATACCATAAGAAACTAAGTGTTTCTAATATGGGAGATGATACTAATAATTAAAATCAACTTTCTTAAATATGAACAATATTAATAAAAAACAATATTAAACTATATTTAAATCATATAAATATTAATTGTGAATACTATTATGATAATAGTAAAATCTATATAATATATTTTGTTACCCATCAAATTGATTATAAACACTTACAAAGATCTTAAATAATAAATAAATATCACCACGCATTTAAATTAGCTTTAACTTAAAAAAATAAATATTTAAATACATATTATTAAATATATAACACACTGGTCTTTAAAAGATTGATATATATATAAACAAACAATGATAATTATTATATAATATAAAATTCTAATACAAAAACATATAATATAGTGGCATTGTATTGTGATGTACAAATATATATAAAGATTATAACAACTTATAATTAATAAAACTTTAAATATAAATAATAATTATAAAAGTAACATTCACCTCTAGTCACTTAAATACTAACATATATAAATAATAATACCACAAATTTAATAATATATTATATAAAAAATATCTTTATAATATAATATATATATATATAATATATATTATTATATATATAAAATTTTAAATAAATAATAATATATATATTAAATAATAAATATATTATCAATTAATTAATAAATAAAATATATATAATTATAATATATAATATTAAATATTAAATAAAATAAAAATATAAATAAAAATATATATAAAAAAATTTAATTTATAATAAATATAACATATAATATTTATAATATAAAATTATAATATTATTTAAAATTTAAAATTATAATATATATATTAATTTTATAAAATAAAAAAATTAATATATAATATATAAAATAATAATAATAAATATATAATTTAAATAACATTATTATTATTATATATAATAATAATTTATTATTAATATTAATATTATATAAATTATAATTAATATATATTTAATATAAAAATAATAATATTATAAAAAATATCATTATTAAATATATCATAATAATATAATTTATAAATATTATATTATAAAACCTAATAACTTATTTAATATAATAAAATATTTAAAATTATATAAAAACATAATATTTATAATAATAATTTAATATAAATTTTATATATATAAAAAAAATTAATATATAAATATATTATAATTTAATAAATATATATTAAAATAATAAATAAATATAAAATATTAATTAATATTTAATTAAATATTTAATTAAATAAAGTTATATATAAAAACGTATACTATATTATAATATTAATACTTAATATATAAATATAAAATTTAAAAATATAAATTATATAATTATATTAATAAATAATATAATAATAATATATAAATAATACTTTATTATATATATTATTAAAATAAATTATTAATATATTATTATAATAATAAATAATAATAAAATTAAAAATATAAAATAAAATTAATATATAAAACTAATAATAATATTATAATATAAATATAAATAAAATTAAAAATTATATAATAATTATATATTTATATTAATTTATTTATATAATAAATAATATATATAATAATAAATATATATATAAAATTATAAAAATAAAATAATAAATATTAACAATTAATAATAATATTATTAAATAATAAAAATAAATATTTTATAATAAAATAAAATTATATAATAATTAATATCTTTAAAAAATTATATATAAAATTAAAAATATATACAAAATATATAAAAATAATATATTAAATAAATAATATAAATTATATTTAATAATAAAATTAATAAAATTATTATATATATATAAGATATATTTTTAATTAATATAATAAATAAATAAAATATATTATAAATATTATTATAACTAAATTAATAATATAAATAATATTAATTATATAATTAACTAAATATTTATAATTAATACATATATAAAAAAATAATAAAATATTAATTTAAAAAAATAATATATTAAATATATTAATATTTTATATATATTAAATATAAATATTAATAATATATATAATTATTATAAATTAATAATTAATTAATAATAAAAATTATAATAAAATTAATATTAAAAATATAAATAATTAATTAATTAAATATTATAAAATTAATTAAAATAATATAAATAAAAAAATATATAAATAATAAATTATATAAATTATATAATTTATAATATAATAAATAAAATATATAATATAAAATAAATATAATTAAATAATATAAAATTATAATTATATTATTATAATATTTCATATAAATATAATTATAAAATAAATTATAATTAATTTAAATAAAAAATATATATAATATATTTATAATAAATAATTTAATAATATATAAAGAATATTTATAATAATATATATAATATTTTTAATATATTAATATACTATAAATTAATAAAATAATAAAAATATAAATATTATAAAAAATATTATATATTAAATTAATTAAAAATAAATTTTAAATTATAATAATAAATATTATTAAATTATATATATATCTATCATATTAATATTATTAAAATAAATAAAAATAATATAATTAAATTTATATAATTTATATTTTAAATATATATTAAAATAAAATATCAATTACATTTAAATTAATTTATATATAAATATTTAATAATAATAAATAAAATAATATTTAATATAAAATATTATAATTTAATAATTAATCAATATAATATAATAAAAAATTATTAATCTATATGTAAAAAAAATATAACATAATTTAATATTAGTTTAATTAAATTAAATTAATAATATATATAAATAATATCATTATAATATAAAAATATATAAATAATTATTAATTATAAATATATAAAATAATATTAATATTTAATATAAAAATATTATAATAATTAATCAAAATATAAAAAATAAAATAAAATATATAATTTAATAATTTATTTAAATTATAATAAATTAAAAATAATATATAATAAATAATAAATATAATATATAAAAAATAAAAAAATTATTAAATAATTTAATTATATATTAAATAATTATTAATATTTATAATATAAATTAATTAATATTAATATAATATATTATTCATTTTTAAAAATATAATAATAACAATAAAATATAATAAATCAATATATATTATAATAATAATTTAATATGTATTATAATTATATTAATTTATAAAAATATAAATGGAGGGCTAATATATAATAATATATACTTCCTCACTCAAACACTACCACTAATTAAATATCATTAACATCTAATAAATCATCTTATTTAATTTAATATTAATATATATACACCATAATTAATATTAAAATAAAAACATATAACAATAATTCTAATATATATATTAAACCCCCCACCCGATATATAACAACTAACTCAATCATTAAACCACCCTTTAAACCATACAATTTATAATAAATATCAACAAAATATACATACCTCTATAAACTCTAAATCTCCTTATTTAATTAATATAATTTATCATAACACAACACTATACTTAATTCATAAAATAAAAAAAAAATAATAAAATAAAACTAATAAAAATTATTTATATACATTATAATTAATATTTTATTATAATTATACATTTTAACTACTATTACATAAAAATTATAAAATAATAAATAAATAATACTAAATATCTACGTTTAATAATTAAAATAAAATACAGATAAAATTAATAATAAACAATTTACTTACACATATTAATATCTTAAAGTTACCATATTCTAATATATTCAAAATACATCAATATAATATATATATTATAATAAAAATAATTAATATAAATATAAAATATAATTATAATAAATTAAATAAAATAATAATAATATTATAATTAATATAAATAAAAGTTAATTAATATAAATAAATAACAATATAAAATATTAATAAATAATATATAATTATATAATTTAATATAATAATATAATATATTATAATTTTAATATAATAATTAATAATAAAAATATAAATACAAATATAAAAATTATAAAAAATTAATATAATAAACAAATAAATAATTTATATTAATTATTAATAAAATTAAATAATATAAATAATAATAAATACTACCTAATAATAAAATTAATAATTTTAATATTAATTTAAAAAGTTATATAAATAAATATTATATTTATAATAATAATATTAAAAATATAAATAATATAAAAAAATAAATATAATATTTTTATTATAAATAATATATAATAATTATATATATAATTTATAATTAATAAATAATATAAAATTAAATATTATATAATATAATATTTAAAATATAATATTATATATAATAAATATTATTAATATAAATTAATAAAATAAATAAATTATATTAAATAATAAAAATAATAATAAATATATAATATATATAATTAATAATAAATATATATAAATATATATACTATATAATCTTATAAATAATATAAAATATAATAATTATTTAATTAAAATTAATAAAAATCTAAATATAATAAAAATATAATAATGATAAAATATAATAAAAAAATCAAATTATATATATAAATTTATATATATATAATATAATTAAATAATAACAAAAAAAAATTTAATTTAAATATAATTATAAATAATATTAAATTTTAATAGTATATATAAAAATAAATAATTATATTTTAAAAGAATTTATTTTTAAAAATAATAAAATTTAATAAAAATATATAAATAAATTTTAATAAATAATTATATAATTATTAAAAATATAAATATATATTAAAATTATTATAAATATATATTAATTAATTAATTAAATTTATTAATTATAAAAAATATAAATATAAATATTAATTATAAATTATATTAATATAAAATTAAATTAATAAATATATTATAAAATAAATTATGTATTATAAATATATAAATATAAATTATTAATAATATATATATAATAAAAAATATTAAATATAAAACTAAAATTTTTAATAAATTAAAATAATTAATTATATAATAATTTTAAATAAATTATTTATTCTATTAAAAAATATAAAAATAAATATAATAATTAAAATTTTAAAATAAAATTAATTTAATAATATAATTAATATAAATATAAAAATTTTAAATAAAATATATAAATTAAATATAATAAATATAGAATATAATCAACTTAAATAAATAATATAATAATATAAATAATAAAAATTATAATTATTATTATATTAAAATAACAAAAATTATCATAATATTAAATAAGATATATAAATATTATATAAATAAATAATAATATATAAAATAATTATATATAAAAATTTATAATAAATATTAAAGTTTAAAAAATAAAATAATAATTATTAATAATTAATAAATAATTATATAATATTAATATATTAAATTAAATTATAAATTTTAAAATAATATTTATATAAAAAAATATAATTAATTTAATACTAAAATATTAATATAAATTTATAAATAAAAATAATAAATAATTAATAAAATATATATTAATATTAATATATTTTATAATAATAATATTATAAATAAAAAAATAAATATAATATAAAATTTTATTATATATATAAAAAATTTTAAAATATAATAATTTAATATAAATATCAATATTAAAAATTAATTAATATTTATATTAATTTTATTATAATAATATTTAATAATAAATATAAATAAATATAATAAATAAATATTAATATATATCAAATTATATATAATTTTATAATAAATAAAATGAATAAAATTAAATTATTAAAATAAAATAATTAAATTAATAATAAATAATAATATTTTAAATAAATTAATATTTATAAATAAAATATAATAAATAATAAATTAATAAAATTATTATATAATAATAAATAAAATAATACAAAAAATTAAATAATAATTAATAATATATTAAATAAATACTAAAATATAATATATAAAAAATAAATAAATAAATTTAAATATTAAATATAAAATAATATAAATAATAATTAAGATATAATATTTATAATATAATTATTTAATTTATTATAAAAATAATAATATTAATATAAAATATATTAATAATATATTAATAATAAATAAATTAATTAATTAAATAAATCATTAATAAATTTTAATTCAAATTATTAAATAAAAATTAATATAATATTAAAAAAATAATTAAAATAAAATAAAATAAATATATAAATTTATAATAAAAAAAAATAAAATAAATTAAATATATAATATAATTATTAAATAATATTAAAAAAATTAATTTATAAATAAAATAAAAATATAATAAATATTAAAAATTAAAAAAATTATAATATAACTTAATAATATATAATAAATATTATATATAAATTAATAATATTTAATAATAAAAATAAATATATAAATTTAAAATATATTATAATAATTAAAAAATTAATAAAATATTAAAAATTAATAAATTATAAAATATTATATAAATATAAAAATAAAATATATATAATATAAATATATAAATTATAAAATATTAATATAATAATGTAAATAATAATATTAAATAATATATAAATAATTATATATTATATTAATTAAATAAGAAATAAATAAATATAAAAGAAATATTTAATTAAATTATATTTAAAATTTATAATATAATAATAATTAAAAAATATAATATAATTTTATTATTTTAATATATAATATTACTAAATTATAAAAATATAATTAATAAATATTCTATATAAATAAATAATATCAATAAAAATTAAATATAAATATAAAATAAAAAATAATATAAAAATATAAATATTTAATAATAAAATACATTCATAAAATTTATTATATTAATAATTTTAAATATATAAAATCATATAATAAATTAATTAAATTTAATTATAAATAAAATAATTATTATTTATATATTAAATTAATTAATTAAAATATAATTTTATAATAATCTATATTATTATTATTAAAATATTAATTAATCATAAATTATAAAAAATAATATATATAAAATAAAAAATAATATAAATATAAATAAAATAATATAAATTAAATTTAATTTTAATATAATATAATATAATAAAATTATAAAATAAAAATACTAATATTATTAAATATATATACTAATAATAATTATAATAAATATAAAAATATAAATATATAATAATATTCTAATAATATAAAAATTATAAATTAATAAATATATAATATAATATTAAAATAATTAATTTTAATAAAAATAATAATATATATAAATAATAAATTATATAATTATAAATTATAATAATATATATATAATAATAAAATATTTAATATAAATATATAATTAAATATAATAAAAAATAATAATATAAATCATAAAATTATTATTTAATATAAATATATATAATAATTAAATTACAAAATTAAAATTATGTAAAAAAATATATAATAATAAAATATAAAAAAATAAATATAATAATAATTATATATAATATAAATATAAAAATTAATTAAAAATAATTAATTAAATTAATTAATAAAAATATAATATCATTATACATAATTAATCATTAATATAATAAAATAAAAATTAAATAATAAAATTATATATATATTAATAAATAATATAATTATAAATAAATTCTAATAATTAAATATATAATAAAATAATAATATATAAAATTATATAATTCAATAAATTATAATTATAAAATAATAATATATATAAAATATAATCATTAATAAAAATAAAATTAAATTATAATTATTTATTAAATTAATAAGATAAAATAATCATTAAAATAAATAATAAATATTAAATAATATAATAAATATTAATATAAAATAATTAAATTATTATATTAAAAAAATAAAATAAATAAATATTTTAATAATATTACAAAATCATAATTTATAATAAAATTATAAATAAAAATCATATAAATACTATATAAGTATTAATTTAATAATAAATTTAATATATTTATATATTTATATGTATTAATATTAATTACATAATTTTAATATATAATATAATCAAATATAAATTAATAAGATAATATATATAATATTTATAATAATATATTTATAATAATAAATATTATAATAATAATATTTATAATATATTTAATAATAATATAACTTAAATATAACTTATAAATATATTAAAAAAAAATACAATTAATATATCACTATAAAAATTTACAAATAAATTATAAATTATATATTTTAATAATAATATACATCTTATTAATAATATAAATATAATTATATAATAATTAAATATAATTAATAAAATAAATATATTATTAATTATATTATTTTTATTTTAAATAAATAATAATATAATTATATATAAATATTATAATAATAAAAATTATATATACTAATAAATAAATATTAAATAAAATTATTTAATAATTATTTAAAAAAAAATAATAGATTTAATTAAAATTTATAAAATAAAAAATTAATAATAATAAAAATTAATAATAATAATAAATATATAAAAATAATTATATAATAATATAATATATATATATATTAATAATATTTATATCAAAAATAAATAATTATAATAATAATTAATAAATATAAAAAATAATATTAAATTAATTAATAATTATTAATAAAAATAATTTTAAAAATTAAAAATTTTTAATAAAATATATTAAAATAATTAAATTAAGTATATTATATTAATAAATTATAATAATATATTATAATAAATAAAAAAATAAATATTAATTAAATAATATAAAAATTATTTTAAATATAATAAAAAAATATATAATATAAATCCATATAAATATTAATATATATAATATTTAAATAAAATTATATTATTATTTAAATTAAAATAATTAAAATAAAATAATATATAATTAATTAACTTATATTAATATATATAAAATTCAATATAAAAAATAAATATCAAATAATATAATAAAATCAAATAAATAATAAATATAAAATATAATATATATTATTTATATAAATATATAAAATATATTAAAATAACAATTTAATATTTATAATTATTAATAATAATAAATAATAAAATAATATGTAATTTATATATAAAATAAATTATATATATAATAATATAAAAAATAATTCTAAATATATATAAATTATTATAAAAATATCAAAAATAAAATTATATTAATTAATATAAATAATAATATATAATATATATAAAAAATATATATATAATAATAAAAATAATATAAATTATTTAAATAATAAATTTAATACTAAATATTATTTTAATAAAATATCATAATAAATTTATATCAAATATAATAATAAAAATAAATATTATAAACTCATAATAATAATTATTATAAATTTATTAATATATTATATTTAATAATTATATAAAATTTAATATAAATTTATATTATAATAAAAATATATAATATAAATATATAATTCATATATAACAACTAAAATAAATAATTAATTCTTATAAAAAATAATAATTATATAATTAAATTATAAAAAAATAATAATAATATATAATTAAATATAAATATAAACAAAACATTAAATATAAAATATAATTATAAAAATATATTATTATAAATTTAAATAATAATATATATAAATAATAATATTCATAAAAATATAAAATACCTCTATTATATATAAAATATATAATTAATAATATTTTAAAATATATATTAAAATAATAATATAAAAAATAATATATTTTAAAATAATTTCAATTTAATTAATAACATAAAATAAAATTAAAAATTTAATATTAATATTATAATTTAAATCTAATTAATATAAAACATAATTAAATATATAAATAAAAATAAATAAAAAATAATATTATATATAATATATTATAATATTAAATATTACTATTATTAATTAAAACTTATAAAAATAAATATAAAAAATCTAAATATTAAATTCATAATATTATAAAAAATAAATGTATATTAATTTTATATATAATTATAAAAATTTTACAAAATATTTATTAAATTAAAATATTAATTTATTATTTAATAATATAAAAATTAATATATTAAATAATAATATAATATTAAATATATATAAATAAATATATTCATTATAAATTATTATATATATAATAATAAATAATATAATTATTATAATATAAAAATATAATTAAATATAAAATAATTTATATAATATAATATAAGAGATTTATATATACATAAATATATTATAAAATTTATAAAAATAAATATTTATAATAAAATTATAATAATATATTAAAAATATTATTATAATATTATAAAAAATAATATAATTAATAAAAATAATAAATAATAAAAAATATAAAAATTAATAAATTAAAAAATATTATTTAATAAATAATATAAATCTAATTATAATAAAATAATATAAATTAATAAACTAAAAATATAATAATAAAAATAATTTAATAAAAAATATATAATTAATATAATTATATATCTATAATAAATATATATAATTAATAATAATAATAATATAATATATAATTATTATAATATTAATTAATTATATATATAAAAATTTTATAATAAAAATAATAAATAAAATAAAAATAATTATAAAATTATAAAATATAGATAAAATAAAATAATAATCATAATAAAATTAATATATATAACTATAAATACTAAAAAGTATATATTATATAATTAATTATAATATAAAATATAATAATAATATTATTAATATAATTATAAATATATATAATAAATAAATAAAATAATTTAAATCAATTTATTAAAATATTAATAAATAATAAAAAAAAATAAAATATAAATTATAATTATATTATATAATAAAAATAATATTAAAAATATTATATTAAAATAATAGTAATATTATAAATAAACAATTAATAATCTATATATATAATAATGATATAAAATTAAAAATATATAAATAAATAAAAAAATAATTTTATTAATTATAAAAATTATAAATAAATTTCATATAATATAAATTAAATAATTATATAAAAAATTACTAATTATAAAATAATTATATAAAAAATATTATTTAATTAATTAAATAATATTTATATAAATAATAATATAAATATAAAACATAATAATTTAATATAAATAAAAAAGAATATAAATTATATAAATAATAATAATTATTAAATAATTAATATATATATATATTATATAAATAAATTTAATAATAATAAACATTAATATAAATATATAAAAAATTAAAATAATTAATATTAATTTATTATAATTATAATATTAATATAAATAAAAAATTAGATCATAAATTAATATAATATAATATAAAATATTAAATATATATAATAATAATTTAAATAAAATAAATTTCATAATGTATAAATTATTAAATTAATTAAAATAAATAAATAATATTAATTAATATTATAAAAATAATTAATAAAATAAAATATAAATATTATAATTAATAAATATTATAAACATTAGTTAATATTAATTATTTTAAATAAATTTACTATAAAATATAAATATATAATATAACTATTTTTTAAAAATATATTTAATAATAATAAACATATTAATAAATAAAAAATTTATATATAAATATAAAATAATAATAAAATTACTATAATAATAAAATATTAATATTAACTCTTAAAATTAATATAAAATACAATTACTACATAAATAAAAAATATAAATAAATTAAAATATTAATAAATATAAATTATTAAAATAAATATATATAAAATATATTTTAATATTTATAATATAATAACTAAAATTATAAATCAATATAAATAAAATAAATATTAAATAAATTCTAATAATAAAATAATTAATTATAATATATAATAAAATATTAATAAATATTATATTAATATAAATTATATAAAATTTATATTTAATTAATATAAATAATATCATATAATAAATTAAATAATATAAATATAAAAATAATCATATATAAATAAATAAAATAATATAAAAATAATATATAAAAAATATTTAAATATAAAAAAATTTTATTAATTAATTATAATAAAATAATTAATATCAAATTT
>CM068957.1:32495882-32507590 GCA_035128595.1 Eptatretus atami
CATAGTTTGATCTCAGCAGGTGCACCCATTTGTATAGACAGACAGAAAAGCATGAATAATGAATACCAATTTAATGGCTCTGATTTTACCACATGTGGTCAAAAGCATCTCGAAAACCACAAAGGTGTTTTAGTGTTTCTAGTCATGCACTTTATACTTCATCATGTAATGGAACAAAAAGGTATGGTTGATGATGGCTCCTGAAATGGAAATACTTTCTTATACGGTTCTAGAAACACCCACTCCCAATGAGAGTGGCCATGGCGGTGGGGGAGTCCATGTGTATGTGCATACATAGTTGAGTTACTTTGTATTCAAAGTCCTTTGCCTTAATTATACATTTTCACACTCGCTTAGCCTATGATTCTTTTAGACTCAGCCATGTTATTATCCTTTTTTATTACTACTATTATTATTGTTAATAACATTATTATTATTATTATTTTGTAATAACGCTATCTTCTTATAATAAACAGAGCCAAGTGTATGTCCAGCCACTAATCCACGTGACTATATGTCTCTTAATTACGTTACTGTGAACATCAGTTGCACTGCGACTACGCCTATTATTTACGTAATATTAAACGTACTTTTTAAACCTTTAGACCATTTAGACTGCTGAGACCCTTAGAACTTTGAAGACCCTTTGAACACCGTTAAAACATTTCATCCTTTAGACCCATTGAGACCCTATAAACTCTTAAAATCCTTGTAAAACCCATACACTATTTTGAACCCTAAGACCCGGTAGATCCTGTAGACCCCTTAAGAACCCAAAAACTCTCCAAGACCCAGTAGAACCCTTAGACCCCTTTTAGCTTAAAAAATAGATTAATGAGTGAATTAATTACTTCCAGTAGGTGTGTACGTCAAATAAAGGTCACAATTGTGCGGTAAAGGTGTCGGGGGCAATATTGCACGTCACACTTGAAGCGATTGCTGGGAGAAATCACATATGAGGCCCCAATATAAAAAGGTTACAAACGATCCATACAGTCCACAATAATTGATGGTCAGAGTAATTGGACAGGCAATGAGATACATCATTCGTGTGTAAAGACTCATTTAAGCATCTTTATGAGCTAAAGGTCATTGAGGCCTCGCAAGCCGAGACTACTCTGGTCCGTTAATCTGTGGGGGAAGCGATAAGCATAGAATGCCTCAAGAACATAGGTTTCCTTCAAGTTCTTTTCAATTTAGTTGTAAACAGCAATGTGACTGTTTAAAAAGGTAATCATACATTGGACAGAATTAAACTGAAGAGTTGTTGGTTATCATAATTTTTACTTCCTGTAAGTGTGCCCCACAAAACGTCATGATAAGCTATTTATATACCTTAACACGGAGTTTTCCAAGCAGAAAACTCCCAAGGGGACAGGGAGCAAATGAAGTCACTACAACCTCCATCGTGTGACCTTTAGTCCCCCTGTCAAGCTTGGGTTGAGATTGGATAAGTTAAAGCTGAATGTATGTGGTCAGATAGAGACAGACAGACATCAAATTGCGATTTTCGTGTGATAATATATTGCATGCTCAGGAAATACAAAATTTTTATTGGTATTTATGCAGTACATGTTGTATTTTTTAAAACTTTTTTATATTATAGTATAACGTTTTTAGTATATGTCTTCATTTATTCAAGATGTGTGTGTTGGTGGTGTGTGTGTGTGTGTGTGTGGTGTGTCACTCAAATGTTGTGGTGTGGTCGTATGGCAGCTTAGCTGCCGGGGTAGCTATCCTTTCTTGAAGCGCGACTGTCGCTGATGCAGTGCCCCTCTACCAGTACACACACTGGAACTGGTACTCATTTCGGAAAGGATGACAGGCTGAGTCAACCCCCTGGTGTATTAATTCAGCGGCCGACGGGGCTTGAACTCAGGACCCTAGGATCCCAAGCCGCCACCCTAACCACTGAGCCAACACCAGGCTACTCAAATGTTATGATGACTTAAGTCATCGGACAAAAATCAAAAAACAAAAAAACCCACTCCATCAAGTCCAGGAGGGAGAAAGAAATAAATGGTTGGGAGTGATGGTAGAAAACAAAGGAGGATTGAAAGGCAAAGACTCAGAATACTACACCCAGCAATGGCTTACGAGGCTTCAAAAGCAATCTGTTGGTTTTCCTGTAATATGCTCTGTGCTGTTCAATCTTCATCGGTAAATCTCGATTTGTTGTTTCTTTGGATACAACTCCATCGCTTCTGTTCTCTGTCCTCTCTCCGGGAATCTCTCTTCGGGTATGACAACAGTGTGTACAAATCGGGTTAATAAAAATAAGCATACAAGATACGTGATGCTGTTCATTTCCATTTTGACACAGTAAATATCTCCAAAACTTTTTTTTCCCTTCTACTTCCGAATTACAAAATAATCATATCATAATAATAATAAATGCTCCAATGAAATGCATGAATCTTACCTTTGCACATGGTTCCCTGCAGTAGAGTTTCCACCAGTGCATACGCCTCAAACACTAACTCCCGCAAACCTCTTTGAAAGGAACTGTCAGGTGGGGGAATCTTAAACTTCCTTTCTTGCAGCACATCCTCCATCATCCCAGTTCCTTCCAAGTTTGATATCTGCTTAGCTGAGCACGCACTGACATAACATCTGCATTTCCACGCCTCAATTTTGATCCTGTTAAGTTTTAAACTCTCACCACACTCTGCGTATTGTTTTTTCTTCTCTCTTCTCAGCTCTTTCCTTTTTCAGGTTATTTTCTCGACCTGTGTTCTTATTCCCACCTCAACACACTTCGTTTTCGTTTCCTTTTCCATCCATTTCTTTCACTTGCCTCAGTTTAAGCTCTTCCTGGGCTTTTTCTCGAACTCTCGACAGACTCTATCAATTGTTCTGTAATTACGCTCCTCATTCCTATCCATTGGCATTCCTTTTTGATAGTGGTCTCCAGTCCTCATTGATTTATCAACACTGTTTCCTTCAATCTGTGCTATGTGATGCTCATTCTCCGTTAGACTTCTTTCATGACATTTCTTTATCCAATCTGCCTTACAAAGCCTTAGTCAGCATGTTCACCACCTCAAGACCCAACTTCTCACATGCTCACTACTCTTCCACAATTCATCTTCCAAATCCACATCTTGCTCTGTGAGCCTTTCTCTTCCTTGTACATCAACTTCTGGGGCCTTATTTCTGTAGCCTTAATGATTCTTTCACTCCCTCTGATCTTTTCTTCACAATCCTTTCTTCTATTCCTGATTTCCACTGATTATATCTCCGTTCACCATGGGCTCAAATTTCCCATTGCTTCATTTCCTACTTTTTCAATACTCAGAGGGAGGGGATGTCCAAAGTCGTGACACCGCAGATGGCAGCAAAGATCTTCCAAGGGGAATAAGCAAGGTCAACATCAGCCTCAGCTGGGAACAGAGAATATCAGGACTGAAGAACAGGGAAAATTGGAAGGACTCGGGGGCATCTCATGCATTTCTTAAATTTTGCGAAAGATCAGGTTTGATTAGGATAGCAATAAATGTAAACAGGATAAATTGCTGTGAATTATGAGATAGTTTGGGGTGGGTAGACCCAAGGAGTGAAGTTTTGAAATGGGGCTTCACCAACCTGTTCACCTCAAGGCTGGCTTCTATTCTCTCTTTATAGATGCTTCTCCCATGAATGCCATCTTCTCTCCCCACCACGTACCCTCAGGCCTCTCTGGCCTTGTGTCTGTGATTTCCTTCATTCCTCAATCCAATCATACTGTTGTTCTTCAACTTCATTTCTTCCCACTGTTTTGTCATTATCACACTCGTTGTGGGCATCCTTTGTGCCAAAGGTTGAGAACTGCTTTTAGTCTCTGCTCCTCATCCTGAGCTTTGCGTATCTGCAGTGGATGGATGAGGAGGTATTTAATTTGATACACAAAACTGGAGAGGATTGTTGTGTGTAGACAATAGTGATAGAGATAAGCATTTAAAAAACAGCAACACACCAGTAACCCTCACCAGATCATCCTTGTGCTGCAGCTCCGCTTTGACCTCTTGTAAAATCCTTTTCAAACTTCCATTTCTTCCTCCATCTCCTGCAACCTTTTCCTCCAACTTTCTTCCACAGACATTAAGATGTGCAATCTGTAAGAAAGGTGTAAGAATGCTGCTTGTTTTTTTTTTTAATCATGTGTTTTCTCCACTGAGACAAAGGCACACCATGACTACAGCACATGCTTGTCAGGGTGAATGATTTAAAATTTCAAATCAGCAAAACCTTTCAATCCAATCTCTGGAGCAAACATATTTTTTATGTTTGACTACAATTAGAAAGATGAGAGATCAAAGGAATAAAAAGGAGCCAATGTGATAAGGATAAATGGGGACGTGTGGTGTGATATCTTACACAATAAAGCAGGACTGTCTGTCTGTCTGTTCATCCCCAAACCACTCCCTCAGTTTTGGGCTAGCCACCAAACTTTCTGTGGAACCTTTTGGGTCTCAGCGGGTGTCCTCAAGAGGATTCTATAATTTCTCAATACAATTATGATTTGGAGTTTCCACCCGCACGAAACCATTCTCTCTCCGCATGTGAAAACATTCACAGGTACGGCATTTCAGTTTCGCCATTCACCGCATGTAGAAACATTCACTGGGTTTGGTAATATCTCAAACAAATTGTGATTTTGAGTTCCACCTGAACGACACTGCCTGTTCTCCATCCGAAGGTGGGTGGAAGCTTTCAGAAATTTCTTAATACAATTATGAATTTGACTTTTCACCTTGTACGAAGTCAGTCTGTCTGTCTGTCTGTCTGTCGTCTGTCTGTCTCTCTCTCTTCTCTTTCTTCTCTCTCTCTCTCTCCTCATTCACAGGTTCGGTATTATCATTTTTGCCATTTTACCGCATGTGGAAACATTCGCTGGTTTGGTAATATCTCAATGCAATTGAGATTTTGCCGTTCCACCCCTCATGATGCCAACTTCTCCGCATGTAAACACATTCATGGCTTCGGCAATTTCTTCATTACAATGAGATTCTGGTTTCCACCCGTGAGATGATGGAATTTTTCACGTATAAACCATTCATGGATTCGGCATTTGCAGTTTCGCCATTAACCGTGTACAGAACCATTACTCACCTTCTGGAAGGGTCAGCTGCAGTTTTGTTTTTGTGTGTCGACGTCAATCACGAACGCCAGTCCATGCCTGACATTCAATTGAAGGTAGCCCAGGAATGTGGAATTTATTGGTTCATGGTTTTGGCATCACAACCACGTCAACCTCACACCACATTCGCTTGAGACTTTTGCTATTTAGAATTTTTCTCTACAAGAAAATAGAATTTCAGGAAGGGAAAAGTTAAATTATATTCTATACCAATGCCAGAAGTTAAATATAAGATGGAAGAGCTTGAAGCCAAAATAGATAGCGAGGAGTAGTTATAGTTGCAGTGAGCGAGACATGGTTTTAAGGAGGAGAGTAACTGGAGGACAGGATTAGAAGGCTACAAGGTGTATCGGTGTGATGGGAAGGAGAGAATAGAGTAGCAATCTGGGTAAGGACAGCATTGCATCAAGAGAAAGGGGTGACATTAAGGAAGGAATAATGTTGAGGATTCTGTATGGGTAGAGATTAGAGATTGTAAAAACAGTAAGATACTGGTAGGATGCTTTAATAGGGCTCTGGGTGTGAAGGAGGAAGGAGGAGTACATGAAGAATTCAAAAGGGCATTTTGGAAAGGGAAGAGTGTTGATTTTAGGGGATTTCAACCTGCCAGGGATAGATTGGGTTCCAGGAACAGGGAAAGGGAAGAAGCAAATGAGGATTTCCTCGTTAGTTCCAGGATTGCTTTTTAACCCAAATGTAGATTAGGCCACGAGGGGGAGTGCAGTGTTAGACCTCCTTTTAAGTAACAATCCCAAATATGGTGGAGGAGGTGGTCAGGGAGCATTTGAGGAGCAAGTGACCATAACATTGTGTGTGCAAAGATTCTGTTCAGGGTTAGAGTTCAGGATAGTAAGGGTAAGGCGATTAGATTTCAGAAGGTAAACCTTGAGGGTATGAGGAGAGAGTCGGGTGATGTGGATTGGGAGAAGCTAACAACAGGACAATCAGCATCAGAAAAATGGGAAACCTTCAAGGACCAAATGTGTAGAGTGCAAGATAAGTACATTCCAATGAGGTGTAAAACTAGAATCAGAAAGAGAACGAGAGTGGTTGAGCAGTGAGATAAGGAATACTATTAAGGAGAAGCAGAAGGCATTTATTAGGTTTAAAATAATAGGACTAGAGTTAGATTTATTCACTATCGGAGTAAACAGAGACAAGTTAGAAAATAACTCAATAAGCCAAAAGAGAGTATGAGAAGGACATAGCTAAAGACATTAACATAATAGCAAGGCATTCTTGAAAGTATAATCAGGGAAAAGAACAGTTAGGACCAGTGTGGGTCCATTGAGGAATAGCCACCGGAGAGTGGTTTGTGATGGCAGGCTTATTAACAGGTTTTTTTTCTTCAACTTTTACACAAGAACAGTCAGGAGAATTGCCAATAGCTGAGAGGAATCTATCAAGGAGGTGAGGAAGGTGCTTTAGAGAAGATCCAGGTTGGAGTGGAGGAAGTAAAGGAACAAACTAGGTCATCTAAGAGTGATAGGCTCCGGGGCCAGATAATATGCAACCGAGAGTATTGATGGAGGTGGCTGAGCAGGTCAGTGAGTTGTTAATGGATACTTTCAATAATTCCCTGGAGTCAGGACACGTACCGGAGGATTGGAGAGAGGCAAATGTAATTCCATTATTTAAGAAAGGTTCCAGAGAAGAATTGGGAAACTATAATTCTGTTAGTTTGACTTCAGTTGTGGGAAACTATAAACTATAAACTGTGGGAAACTACAAACCTGTTAGTTTGACTTCAGTTCTGGTACTTAATTAATGTTAGAGAAACATTAATTAAGTACCAGATGAGGAATCATTTAAATAAATTACAAAACTAATTAAAGGTAGTCAGCATGGGTTACCAAAGGTATTCTTGTCTAACAATCTTTGAGTTGTATGAAGGCAGTGTCTGATTGGGTGGATGAGGGAAAGGTAGTGGACAGAGGATATCTAGACATTAGAAGGCATTTGATAAGGTAGCACATCGGAGGTTGTTAGCCAAAGTGAGGACTTGTGGAGTGGCTGATCGGTCGCTAATCGATTACAAATGGCTTCATGATAGGAAGCAAAGAGTGGCTGTGAGCGCAGAGGAATGTCTTGCTGGGAGGATGCAAGTCATGGGGTACCTCAAGGATCTGTACTCGGACATTTACTTTCATTAATTACATCAAACGATTTCGATAGTGGGTGAAGAGTAAGCTTTCCAAATATGCAGATGGACACAAAGCTTGGAGGTAAGGTGGATAGCAGAGGGGTGGTGATCAGATTCAAGGAAAGTATTGACATGCATAGATTGGGCAAAAGATTGGCAGATGCAATTTAACCTGAGCAAGTTGTAAGGTGTTGGGGATGGAAATAACAATGAACATCGAGATTACAGGATGCAAGGGTAATTTTGGAGCGTGTCACATAGGAGAAGGATCTGGGGGGTGGTAATAGATATGGGAGGTAAGTAGGCAGCACAGTGCCAGGCAGCTATAGGTAAAGCAAACAGGGTTTTTAGGTTGTAGTCGGAGGGAGATCATTTATAAATCAAAAAGAGTGGTGTTAATATATTGTACAGGAATTTAGCAAGGCCACATCTAGAATATTGTGTGCAGTTTTGGTTCACCACAACTCAACAAGGACATATATTGCTATGGAGAGGGTTTAGCAGAGGGCTTATTCGAGTGTTGGCCAGAAAAGCGTGCATTAGGGTCTGCACAATGTTTTCTGGATTTTTGTGATCATCAGACCATCTGAATGAATATTCCGATTGATGCCACTCTGGCACCCTTGAGCATTTTTGTAGAAAACTCATAATATGCAAATTACGGTGGCCATTGTCGAAATTACTATTTTTCTTAATATCTCAAAAAGTAAGCATCCAATAGGCCTGGTTGAGGTGTCTACACCCATGTTTTTAAGGTCACTGGTCATGATAAACCACTTAAAATATAATAACATTGAAATTTAGCTCATTAATATGCAAATTAGCAGTCGCCATTTATTGAAATGTAGATAAATACACATATAGATAGAAAAAAAAACACCGGTTTTGTGAATATAGATCACTTTGTTATTCATACAGATTCAACAATTCGACAGTATGCAATGAAAGCAGCTAACAACATGAACAAAAGAAGACATTCCTGTGTAAGCAAATGTTCATATATATATAACAGGTTTGTAACCTTATGAAGGCTACTTCAGTGCTTGGTGTTCATTCAGTTTCAGTCATCACCAAGGGCAAATGCAGCAGGCTGTCTTGGTGCGCTCATTCCTGCAGCCAGTATCTCCATGGCATTACAGAAACTGTGGCATGGTAACTTGGCTGCTGTGCAGCAGCATTGAGCTGTGTAGCATTGCTTGTCGGAGGGAACATCCACATCGTATTAGCTGCAAGATCTCTGGTGATGCAAGAGCGACATTGGCGCGGCAACATTAATTGGAGTATTTATCTTGATGCCTCATCACGTTTCCATCCGTACTGAGTGGGATCCAGAGGTGGTGGCTGCAGCTCAGCAGCTGACTTCCATATTGCTGTCTGGATATGAGCGCGTTGCACGTTTTGTTCAAAGGACTCTTGTAGTGGTGGCAGAGCCTTTAGGTCTGCGTGCTTTGATGGCATTTGGTTTCACCATCTTCATAGACCACACCTTCTTTACGAACATTCAGACATGTTCTCTTCTCCTTGCTCCCATAGCAAACAGCCATGATCACAGTGGCTTCAGCGATGACATCGTCAATAGATGCATCTACATTCCCAAGCTGTTAGGGTTAGGTTGTAGGGTTAACAGCTTGTGGTAAATCGCTCAGGATAAACCCATTTAACATTAACGGCCACTCCTACAGCTGTTGGTCATTTGTGAAGTGGTTCGGTTGTCCAACACTCTGCGGTCAAGCGTTTTCCCTCCTCCATTGCTGTAAACATCGTGTCCGGATCAGCTGGATCCATATCGATGAGTGGTGTATAAATGCCCTCGTTGCAGGTTGATGGATCGTCCTTGCTCTATGCAGAGCTTCGTATTAAAGCCACCAAACTCTGGTGTGTTCTGATCAGAAGGATTTGCTTCAGAAAAAGAGAAAACCATATCTTTGAACTCTCCTAAGTTGTTAGCTGATGAGCCAATACATGGAGAGTAACACCACACGTGTGGCTTCTTCAACTTGGCATCGCTGGTTTCTCAGGCCCTTGTACGTTTGAACTGAAATCTCTTCTGTCACAGGTGTCTTCATTTCATCACGGGTCAATCGTCTGATGATAGCTTCATCTTCAGATGTGGAAGATATCTCCTGATCTTTTATGAAAGTAAGTACTGCAAAAGAATGTGTTTGAAACGAGTCCATTCTGGGATGAGATTATGTGTCGAAGTTGTCAGCAAACAACCTGAACGGGCCACATTTCAGCATTGGCGGTTTTCCCTAATCCCGGAGTGAACAGTTGCAGCCTTTGCTGCTGATCCCTTGAAACGCTGAAAACTCATCATAGGAACAGGTAACACGATAGTTGTACAAGCTGCTCTATGAGGCTTTTATGACTGACTAGAACCTCTCAGTGCAATTTGGAGTGTAGTTGGTCGATTGGTGATTCATATTCGTTATGATGTTTCCTATCAGAGCTCCTGGGAAGGTGCAATCCAGTTTAGCTGTATTTTGGAGAGTAGCAATGAAGGGTTGAATTCACTGCTTCATTAGCAATATCTATATTATTCTAGTCTGATAGGAACTTGGGTCGGATGACAACTGATTAGTTCCTGTGCAACCTTCTTGGCAATTCGTTCTATGAAACATCAATGGCGTCATCTTCATCTGATGCTATAAATGATCGCATTAGACGCTCTGCTGCGAAACAAGATTAAACTAGCGACACCTTCACCAGACAGAACCAGAAGCTCAGAGCCAATTATATCCAAACATTTTGGATAACAGGGTTCGTCGAGAGTATAGCTTTCCTCCATGATCCTTGTACATATTGTAGACTTCTACTGAATTCCAGATGCGCAACATTGTCGTTTTATCACGATAGGATGTAGAACTGACAGCTGGCTCAATGTTCCTGAGTTTCTCTGCACTGTGTGCTGCTGCTGCCAACAGAACGGGGTGCCATGAAGGACTTTTCTGCAGTCGTCGTGATATCTCGCATCAGCAGCATGAAGATCGCTGATTGCGCCCATTAATTGGTATCTTGACCTGGCGTCCTTCTTCTCCTGGCGGGAATCGATAACATCTAGAATAGTTTGTTTGAAAGTTGTCCGATCACCACGATCTGCAGTCCTACAAAGGAGAACTCACCGCCAGTGATTAGGATTCTTCTTATCAAAGTCCATGATGCACTTTCTCCACAAAAAATGCAATGTTCTTTAAAGTCAAATTTACTGTCGTCTTTGAGCGGCGGCTTCTTTTGCTTGTTGAAGCGCATCTTCCAAACAGCATTACTCATTCGTTTCAAGTGTCTTTCTATGTGTGAGCGTGATGTATACGTTGACACACAGGTCTCTATGGCATTGAGCTCGATAGATCGTCTGCCTGTAATTCTCGTTCAAGCTCTTCATGTATACCATCTGTCTTGCTTTGCTTGACCGATGATACTTCGCACTCTGTCTGGACCAACTGTTACCAGAGGTTTTCCAGCTTTAGGTTGCATCGCAGGGACTGAAGAAACAGTCTCCCATGGTGATGGAGCCTCAACCTGTAACAATAGAGGTAATTATAAACATCAGAAAACATTAATTTCTTTGTTCGTATTTTTAAAAATTCTCAGGAAAAAGGGTTCCACCTTGTATACTTTTAAAAATCAATAAAATATACAGTTGCTTTCAGACAGATCATGTTAAATAATAATTAAAAAAAAAAACTTGCTTGCAAATAATATCGATCATTCTACTGTATCAGAAGACATTACTCTTACTTAAAAACTCAGTTCTCCATGTTTCTTTCATTACATTACAAGCCTCAACTTACTTGATCAGAAAACAGTTCATGCCGTTGATCTTCTGAGGTCAGCCATTTCTTCACAACTGTACTGGGATAAACGGCTCTGCGCAAGTTATTTTTCAACAGTTTTGTTGTTGTTGTATAACTGAACTGCAAAAACGCGATCGGCGTGACAAATTAGGGGGTAGGTCAGGTCAGGTATGGGAGCATGCGCCAGAGCAGAGCAGCAAGCAGGGTAGGGTTATGCTAATTTGCATATTAATGAGCTAAATTTCAATGTTATCAAATTGTAAGTGGGTTTATCATGACCAGTGACCCTAAAAAACATGGGTTTGGACACCTCAACCAGGCTGTTTGGATGCTTCCTTCTGGAGATATTAAGAAAAATTGTTATTTTTGATAATGGCGACTGCTAATTTGCATATTAATGACCTAAATTTTAATGTTATTCAATTTTAAGTGGGTTTTATCATGATCAGTGACCCTAAAAACAACCCACTTACAATTTGATAACATTGAAATTTAGCTCATTAATATGCAAATTAGCATAACCCTACCCCTGCTCTGCTGCTCTGCTCTGGCGCATGCTCCCATACCTGACCTGACCTACCCCCTGAATTTGTCCACGCCGATCGGCGTTTTTGCAGTTCAGTTATACAACAACAACAAAACTGTTTGAAAA
>CM068957.1:32539072-32553505 GCA_035128595.1 Eptatretus atami
AAATGCGTTGTTTATTGACTTAGAAACAAGATTAATGGTTAAATGTATAAATGGATAAATGCATGTTTAGGCCTGTCACATTTGCTCTACGGCGGCCGTACGCGAAATTGACAGAAACGTGCGGTGGCCGCAGAGTTTCTGCGGTGGCCTCAGGGTGGCCCTACACCGTTTGGCTATCTTTTACAGGCCGTAGGGGTCGCCGTGGAATTATAACGTGGAGTTATAACTTTTTTCATTTCTACGTTGCCGTAGCAATTCGACATGCCGAGTTGTACTGTAGTTGTGTTCCACGTCGACCGTACGTAGGGCGTACGGTGGCTTGCGTTATTCGTGCGGCCTGCCGTAGTCCCTTATCATATCAATGAAAAATGAATTTGCCTAAAAAAAACGAATACATTTTAAAAAACCGACACAACGAAGCGTTCATGTTTGTTCACGTGTCTCCCCCACTGTTCGAACCCGCATCTTCATGCTTTGTTCATTCAGTTGTTCGGTGGAAGTACTCGTGAAAGCATCTCTCGTGTGTCGATCGCTACTTTACCTGTTTTTCACCTTGATTTGTGCTGTTTTTTTTTTTTTACTCTATCTTGTGTTTTAAAATAAAAAAAGCAATCCGATCACGTGGTGTACGGACATGTGGGGCAAGGATTTAATTTCAAGAAAACGGTTGTAATTTGGAATATCCATGATTACTCAGCCCGATGCGTTTGATGAAAGTGATTGTGGTTCTGGGGGCATCATGTTTGATGAGCTGCCCTAGGGGCAGCGTTCGCAGAGTGCGCGAGCGATCGAACCCAGGCCGGAGCTCGAGCCTGTGGTGAACCTTTGGATGTGGTGATTGTACCAGTTTACATACAACTCTGCCACCGAAGGTCATTTACTCATCTTATTTTGACCTTAAACATGGGGAATTTCAGTTGAAATGTGCTTGAAAGTGGGTTTTTCTGGGGTCCAGGAACGGTATATTCACTCCATTATTTCTTATTGGGAAATAGTTTGGGAATCGAACTTTTTGCATCCGAACAGCCTCCTGGAACGAATTCAATTCAGATTCTGGGGCACCACGTACTGGTATATTCCGAACTGTTATATTTTTATTCAGTAAAAAAAGAACTGGTATATATATATATACCACTCGTTACCATCCGTCTGGCCGCACGTTCGCCTTAGGGCCCCCTGCGGTCGCCTTCGGGCACCTTGAGGCTACTTGCGTCTGCCTTGAAAATTCTATGGCGCCGCAGGGAGCCCTAAGGTCACCGTGCGACATCAAATCAAAGACCGACGGCACCCCCACGTTTTCGGTCTCCACAATTTCTAAATACGCCGTGCGGCTCCCCGAAAAATAAAAACAGATGTGACTGCTACATTGTGTGACGTGGAAACACTGCAGCCGCCCTATAATTGCTAGTGGCCATAGATTTTGGAGACCCCACGGCCGCCGTGGCAAATGTGACTTAGGCTTACAAATGTTCAAACTGACGACCATCACGTCCAAACAAGCCAATAGTGGACCAAATGGACAACAGCGTTACGAATCATTTCATTTGGAACTGCAAGACATTGTCTTTCAATTTCCTCTTTCAGCTCATCGACTGTTGCTGGTTTTGAGCCGTAAACTTATCTTTGAGATATCCCCATAAAAGAAGTCATTGGAGTGAGGTCTGGGGAACGCACAGGGAATTCAACACTACCCTTCGCCCAATCCATCTGTTCGGAAAAGTTGCTTCGAGATAGGCCCTTACATCACGGTGGTAGTGTGGGAGGTGCTCTTCTGCTGAAAGTAAATCTCTTCGTCACCAAATATCTCTTCGACACGTGGACCGACGGATTCCTGCAGCAAGTTTAAGTAAACATCCCCAGTGACAGTGGTCAAAAAAGAATGGCCCTAGGATGCCCAATGCTGATATGCCACACCACACAGTAACTCCTGGTAAGTTTAAATGGTGTTCCATAGTAACATGCGGATTTCAGGAGCCCAGTAGGTGCAATTGTGTCGGTTAATTGAGCATTTAACTTGAAGCTGGCCTCATCGCTCCAAACAATTTTGGATGGAAATGCTGCATCTTCTTCACATTTGCCCAGGTACCATTCACAAAATTCAGCTCTCCGGTGAGGATCGTCTTCATTTAGAGCATGGATTAATTTGGAATGTAACTTTTCCAATTAATTCGCTTCAAAATATGATGGGCGCTTGATTTTGGGATTCCTGTCTCACGAGCCATTTGTCGTACAGATTTCCGTGGGGATCGGGTGAGGGTTTCCTGCAATTGATTTTCCTTGCGGGGGTGGTTGATGACCGTGGTCTCCTGAACGCTCCTTATGGACGTCATGCACTGTTCATCTGTTTCAAACTTATCTCGGATGCGAGCAATGGTGCGTCGCGTTGGTGGATCTTTGTGAAAATGTCTTCTAAATTGTCTTTGCCTTCCATGATGTTTCGTGCTCCAGAAGCACTTTATGATAAATTTTCTTTCTCAAACCTAGTCGTACTTCTGCATTATTAGGGTCAATTTGATCTGAAAAGAAATGAAAAATTCAATGAGTTATGAGGAACCAAAATGTGAGTACATTTTTTTGGGACACCTATATATATATATATATGTATACGTATATATATATGTATATATATATATATGTAAATTGTAACCAGGCGTAGTGGCGTGCGCCTGTAATCGGCTACTCGGAGGCTTGGGTTGGAGGATCGCTTGAGGACGGGAGCTCTGCGCCGGGCCACGCTATGAGAGGTGCAGGGCAGCCCGAAGGCAGCCCGAATCATGGCGAAACCAATCCTTCCTTATCCCTGTGTCGTAAGAGGCGACCAGCGTTGCGTCAGGAAGGATCCGGCGTAAACCTGTGCAAATCAGTATGCGGATCATAACGGATGATCCGCTGTGGCGACCCTAACGGAGCAGCTGAAAGAAGAAGAAGAAGAAGAAGATATATACATATCTTCTTCTTCTTCTTTTGGCTGCTCCTATTAGGGGTCACCACAGCGATCATCCATTATGATCCGCATACTGATTTGGCACAGGTTTTACGCCAGATCCCTTCCTGACGCCTGCCGCAACACTGGTCAGCAGAATCACATTAGATCCGCATACTGATTTGGACAGGTTTTACGCCAAATTCCCTCCTGACGCCTGACGCAACACTGGTGCCTCTTACGACACAGGGATAAGGAAGGATTGGGTTTCACCATGATTCCAGGCTGCTCTGCACCCTCTCATAGCGTGGCCCAGCACAGGATCGTCCTCTAAGCGATCCTCCAACACCAAGCCTCCGAGTAGCCGGATTAACAGGTGCACGCCACTACGCCGGTTACATATATATATATATATATATATATATATAAATAATATATATATTAAATTATCCAGAGTTAATCCCCACTAATGTTCTTTTATTCTCCACTCCCAATTGTGTGAATGGCTCTGAGGTTTATGTTCAGACCAAAAATATTGGTTTAAAATTTACATATATAATTATATATCAGCGGGGCTATTGCTGTGCAAGTGGTAACTGAGACATGCAGTATGTACTGTTCCGTTCTGAGCTTTTCTGAAAAGTTTCGGATACCTATCCTCACTTGTCTGACAGTCTTTAATTTCAGGAGAGCACATACCAGTTTCTACAATGCCAAATTTTTCGTACACACAAACGTTGAACAGCGTCGACAAAAGCCATAACTAACATAAAGATGTCATGAGCAAATGTGACAAATAGGTCGTTGTTAGCATTCGCAAGGCCAATACAAACGTAGGATGAATTAACTGAGAAATATATTACCCATTGAAACCAACAATCAACAAGAAAACGAATTGTGGGTCAAAGCTTGGGGGCCTCAAGAGGATAATAGAGGACACAAAGGCATCCGGTTTCCTATCAGAAGACAGAGGACAAAGGAGTAGCAACCAGACTGTCTATAAAACCAGATTGTCATGGCCAACCTATTCATGACGCATGAGTTTATCGGTGAGAGGAAACGTAACCGCCATGGAAACGAGGGCTTACTGTCGTCGAATATCCACCTCATGTGGAAGCGTACATTTATTGACTTCAAATTTTTATGAAAATGAGGATAATTATTAATTGCAGTCGACTCCATGTAAACAATTGTGACAGAAGCTGGTGATTAATGCTGCAAAAGGTACAACTTGGAATAGTTCTGTGGTACAACATGCTAAGCTTGTATATTGTACACATATCTACAATTATATAAGGCAATTGTGTGTGTGTGCATGACTTGTCTGAAAAAAAAAATCAGAAAAAAACTGGTACCACCAATTTGTTACGTGTTGGTAGTACCCAGGGTCAGGTCATGGGCACAATCCCCCCCCCCTGTGAGAGGGAGGAGACGACTTGCAAATGTTCACCTGTACACATGCCACAGTGCAAGCAGCTTACTCACCCCTGCTGTCGACAGGATGGGATTAATGCCACAGCACAAGATTATATTTGCTCCATCTCCCCCACTCTCACCCCAGGCTGCTCCCACTTACTGAAAATATCAATGTAATATAGAACAGCAAACAAACAAGGTTTCATTCTTATTGTTGCAGTTTATTCCAATGCCACTTATTACTAAAACAATTGTTTTAAAGTTCCTTGAAAACAACTTTTTTTCCTGGAATTTGGTCTTCCATGGCTGTGCAAGCCCTGTACATACAAGGTAGTCAAAAAATTGGACACGTAAATTAAACTGTGGACTTAAATAAATTAAAAAACCTGCATACTGTTTATTAAAAAAAAAAAAAAAAAAAATATTTTAAAGGATCACAGATAGCGAGTGTCCACTACCCACTTTATTGCTTTGGATTAGCCAGGAAAGGCAAATGAGCTCTTCACGTTTTCAAATAAAATGTCTTAGAAATCTCAATTAAAAGCACGTTCAGAGTAAAGACCAGGAAATCAATTTCCAGGTTTCCAGTCCACAACCTGTCCAAGTTAGGAAAAAAACAAAACATCGTCGCATATACATGACACGTACTGTATCACATTGCCTCAAAGAAAGCCAAACTGTGATGCAACAACATGGACTGTATGCCAATCACTTTCCCACCTCATGCCTTGTGGTACTCTTTCCACACCACATTCTTCTTGCTAATGGGAAACATTATGGTGCCCTTGTGCTGGTATTAATGGTTTATTATAGCTGACAATTAAAACGATAATATTCCAAACAATACTATTTAGTATATCCTAAACACGAATGACAAGTCACAAATCCAATCGAGTCAAAAGAAAGACAATGAACACACTTTACAGCCCTTTCATATACCTCCCACTATGGCCACAGAGCTGAACAAAACAAAGGGATGGCCTATGGAAGCAGGGAAAGGAAAAACGCACAAGTGGGACAAATGGTCAAAAATAATAAGGGGGGGGAGGAATAACGAGGAGGAATGGCACATCTTTGCTGGTGATGTGGTTCGTACAAGATCACCACACCACAGACCCAACTCACCAAGATAATGGGGACTAACCTCAGACCGTCATCATAGTACTGCAGCTACATTCACTCATCTCAAATCTCACTGTCGCTCTCTTTCCCACTCACCATTTATACCCCTGCCTTGCTCCGCAAAACTCAACATTGATTCCAGCTCACACTCCCCAGGATCTCGATGATCCAGCTGTAGACACGTTCATGAAAGGATTTAGGAAATAGAAGTATAACTCGAGGTGGGATAGAGGAGAGGACTGTGCACTAAGATAATGAACTACAATTAGTGTTTGACCTCGTGGATGTATCAACAAAGTATGTGTGCAGATGTGGCATTATTACATGAAACATGGCATCACAAAAGGGGAGCTCTTTCTCCTTCCAACATCCACGTTAACAGTATATTCTTAAATGCATACTTGCTAGCTTGATACGTAGCATGGTATGTGCACTCACAAGGCAACAGGCCAGGATTACCACATGATATGATCCAGTCAATTTTATCTTCTCCACATTTTAAAACTTTTCCAAGCACTCTCTTTCATCACTAATTTTTGGATAAAGAGGGTCATCGATGAAGAGTTTTGTCAGGGTGTGCACTGGCCGGTTTGTCAGGGGGTTGATCGGTATTCATCATGGGGATCGTGGGCATCTGCCTGGGGGATGGCTAGATGGAGGTCCCTGGAGTACATGTGGAAAGTGGACGTGGCAACACCCTGCTCTGGCAGATGCTCCCATAATGACCTGATAAGAAGACGCAACAGCAATTTGACTACAAACATTGAGAAAAATAATTAAAAAAAAAGGAAAACTATTTGCCAAGGATACTTATAGGATCTTTTATTACTCAAAACAATATAAACGTCAAAATAATCTACAATTAAAAAAAAAAAAAGCATTGCAAGTTCAAAATCAGAAGACCGTGTGAAAGCAACTTCCTGTTGTCTTTCACCTGTAACACACAACAGTCATATACCAATTCAACAAGTCATATTCAGAGAGGAATAATATCCATTTAGCAGCAAAACTATCGAGGGAATACGGAATATTACGTTCATGTACGAGTTACATAAATGGTGGTGTTCATGTAATGTAAATGGAAATGGTGGTTTGCAATGTTAAAAATGAAAATAGGGAAGCCTAACTGCCACTCGTAAAATAGCAAAGCAGCATGGTCGATTTGCCTTAATATGCAGATGTGCAATATCAGAGCTTTTCACAAAAAAAAAAAATAATACTATTACACACCAGGAAAAAATAGCTAATTGTAAAATAAAAAAGCTCCAAGCCAAATTTCTCAGCACATCACACCACCGGACCTAAAGGCCCTGTCACACCCTTGACGATTCAGCCAGCGTTAGCCGACGTATGAAAATTTGTCTAAATGCTGGCACACGTCGAATACGTCATGGTAAGTTTTGTATACGTTAAGAGCACGCTAAAGCACGCTGGCATACGTCGTAGTACGCCGAGCTCGTCGACAAATTTTAAGCATGCTCAAATTTTTCGACGTATGCCAGCGTATGACTCACACGTCTCCGCATACGCTGGCCATAAGTTGAGGCACGTTATGCGATCGTCGACGCACGTTACTTGTAAGTTACTCATAAGTCGAATATCGTCGAGGTAATGTCTAGCGTACACCGAAACTTATTTCTAACCTATGAGTAACGTGCTTGAACCTATGTGTAACGATCTCAACGCACATTTGACGTATGTAGAACGTATTTGACGTCTTCCGGACGACCAAGAAGAATTGCTGAACGTGTTTCTAACTTACAGCTACCGTATAAGGGGTATGGCAGCGTTTAGGGGAATGGTATATAAAATGGCTTCACAGGAGGAACCCGTCATGTTCCAGACTCCATGGTTTTTTTTTTTTTTTCTTCGCATGACGGTGATGTTAGACACTTCGATTTCTAGTGCGGTTATGATTAAAATCGTTGAGCGGCAGCCTTTTAATAGGCTACGCCACGTGATCATCGGCGATATGCGCGCATGAATAAGTTGACTATCGTTGGGCATAGGTTGTGAACGCCGACAACACGCTAAGCATTCGTTGGTATAGTTATCTATAGTTATCGAAACGTTCTGTGTAGTTACTAATACGTTATGCATACGTCCAACTCGTTATGATACACCCAAAACTGAAAAAAACATCAATAGTTCAGCGTACGCCAGCGTTTTACATACATTTTGATACGTTGCCATACGCTGGCTAAAACGTCAAGGTGTGACACAGGGGCCTAACGGCTAGGTTGACATGTCAGAGTTGGCAGTGTAGGGTCGGTCGGGTTTGAGCCTCAAACTCTGAAAATCTGACAACACAGCACGTAACAATGAAAAGTACATGTACATGCCAAAGTGTTGTAGACTATAGTACGAGGTCAATCCGATTCGGATGAGGCAGGGCTAGATCCTTCTTTTCCAGAATCTTCTTTTTCAGATCTTTCTTTTTCAGCCTTCTTTGTCAGATCCTTCTTTTTCAGATCCTTTTTTTTCAGATCCTGTGATTGGAAAGGGGAGAGGTTTAACAAGAAAACAAATAAACGGCATCCATATAATAATGATGTGCTCTCAAGAACATCTTGGAGAACATTAACTGTTCTCAAGAACATTAACTGTTCAATCTCAAACATTCTCACCTTTTCCTCAACCTCCTCATCCCTCGTCCCTTCCTCTGAACTTGAGTTTCCACTCGATACAAACTCCTTGCTCTGAGGAGCTTTCTGTGGAGTCCGTGAGCTGCTCCCATCGCCACCAGCTCCTTCTTTGGGGTCAGCTTTGCCTCGACCTTCTTTTTTCTCTCTAAAGGTAAAATAACACCAGAGAAAGATTGCATCGGAATCCCCCCCCTTTCCAACCTTAAGGTGGATATAACCTGCAAAGCAGACTTCCATCTTCTTAGCCTATTGTTGATGCACAATCCTTTTTGCAGTCAACGATTTCCATTCAATAAAGACGTGCACAAGCACTTTTCAGTTGACTGTGGATTGTAATCAAAATCAAACCAGACTTTCACACCGAGCACAAAACCAAGAATATTGTCACGTGCAAGGTTTGCCCACTGTTCCTGCAAAACAAAATTCATCATACCCATAATCGACAATATATTACAACCCTATCAGAACGAGCATTTAAATTGTTTGAGAGTCAGTTCCAGCCAATTATAATAGAAATCGTAAGGGCGATCGACATCTTAAAACGTGAGAAAAGGAAGGAAATCGAGGGATGAGAGAATAAAAAGCCGATTTAAGTGCCGTTTAAAAGGTTTCCCAAGGTGGAATGAGTAAAAGGTTTACAGTTTCGACAATGTGTTAGCTTTTAAAAGAGAAATTTCAGATACTAGAAAATTCTAGTATCCGGACACTTCCTCCAGTCGATGGCAGGAGTATGCTGCCAAAAACGTCGAGGCTTACTTCTCTTTTTCTTTGGAGTTATTGTTAAAGTAAAACAATATAAATAGCTATTTTAGAGCCAACACGTGGGTAAACCATAAACCTTTACTTTAAAAGACGATTGTTGGTGAGGAAGAGAAGGGGGAAGGAAGAAGAGAAGAAAGGGAAAGTGATGGAAGAAAGGGAAAGAACTGGAGAAGGGGAAAACTTGCACCTCTTCGGCCAAATATCACATGAATCAAAACAACAAACTTAAATAATATGGTTAACAGGATGTATGGCAGCATAGCACAGACGTATTGCATTATTTGAGTTGAGGCAACTCGGCAATTCTGTACCTGGTCGAGACAACCTGTCCAACACAAATTGAACTAAAATGACACTCAGTAGAGACGGTGAACCTTCGCCGAGCTGAACGGTTTTCGTTTGTATCCTACCGTAGGCCGAATCTGCATTGTACCTCAACCAAATCCAATCGGCTACCTAACTCATCACCAAGTTGTCATAATCTGTCCATAACTTTTTTGAATCTCATGCTCCATATCGTTTTTGCCCTATCTCTCAATGGTGAAAAAAAAATCATTGAAATTCTCGTAGCCAGTCAGCTGTTCACCAATTAATCAATCTTGTCGTTGTCACACTCCCAACTTCTCAGCAAAGTTTTGTCCGAATCCGTCCATAACCTTTTGAGATATCCGCTCACAGACGGGGTAGAAACATAACAACTCCGTCCACACTTCGGTGGCAGAGGTAATAATAACCCGAGGCGGGTTTGACAGTCAGCCCTCGGATACAAAACTTGATGCAACCGAGTGTTAATCAACCTTAGCAACTACAGAAAGTGAAAACAGATTCAAATTTAATTTAAAATAAACGGCGTGAGGCCGTCGAAGCAAAAATCTCCATATTCTAGGAATCATTCCCAACATCATTATACAATTTTCAAACCCGCGTTTATGACCGTGAAATAAATACTCTAAGTGTGTGCATTTAATGGCTGTATCCAGGACAGAGCTGGACCCAACTAAAAAGGACCATCGGGCCACCGAGAAGCTCATCACTCACTGCTTGCAAGTCTGCGCGGCGTCACGTGACCAGCCAGGCGCGTCGGAGGAAATGCCCCAACAAAATCTTAAAACTTCCGTTTTTCACGGAATTCTTCAGATACTGTGTAACACATCCCCAAACCATCTAAAATTAAACATTAATCTCACAGACGCTACGAATAGCAGTCCTCAGGACAGGTTATGAGGGAAGCAGTGAACGGAAAGCATGTGGTGTCCTTCCAGTCTCACGGTTTTTAATTGAATATATTTTCCTATGAAAAGTGTGTCATCCGATGCTTCCTCATTGGACTTTGACAATCGGTCATTTTGCGTGGAATGACCCTGTACCTTGACCCGAGACGAAAATGCGAATAAGGGCTCAGACGATCTAGAAAATAAAAATTGTTGACAGACGAGAACGGAGAAGACGGATGGATTGAGACATTGAATGGCAGCTTGCTGACCTAATAACTAACTATTACCACTTATACCCAGCACCAATTAAAACTCTATTGTTGGGTCATCAGCGGAGCAAGTTTGGTCGAAGTCTTCATGAATCGGCTGCCAGACCGAAGATTGACTGAGACGATTTGAGCAGGAATTTGGAATTGTTCATAGTGCTGGGATAATCACCTACTCTTCATGCAAAATACTGTGGGATCGTTTATGTCCACCTTGTAATGCTAGCAGAGGATGGGCCGTCCAGCTTAACATCCTGCGAGGGATGCACACTGTGATGAAAACGCTTCTGCAAAACACCAAATCGACAGAATTAGTCAGGTGGAGAATCAAACCGAGACTAGACAGTAGACAGTTCAAATGCAAGCACACCACCTCTGTCTGCACCTCTCCCTGTGGGACAAATAATTGTTAGTAAGAAAGTACGAATTTATTACGTACACTTTCTTTCCTTCTCCCTCTCTTGCTGGTCCACCCCGGTTTTTGTAAGCTTCCACGCCAGGCATATTCTTCTTCCTCCTCTGGCTTTGTTCCATTCCTACACCAGAAGGGATGAGAGAGTGAACTCCGTCAGGTTTTACGATACAACAGATTTCGCCAACATCATTGAACCACAGGCAGTATTTACACATGCACCGAAAGCCATTGATTCAGTGTGATGGGGGGTGGGAAGGAAGGGAGGGGGGGGGGGTTGAGTATTACATCTTTTGCGGATGATGTAGAGTGCGCTTCCAAGCTCCTGCTCGCGATGGAGATTCTGTGGGGGCTATCCGGGTTATCCGCTTTTAGCTCCTCAGAGAGCATTAAACCAGAAGTACTGGGTGTTTGCGGTGCTTAGGTTCAGAGGGCTTATTCTACGAGGGAGTGAGGGGTGGGGGGAGAAGCGATAAGGTAAGGTTCTCATTTGTTTCCAAAGGGATGGGCCTAGAGGGAGAAGGAGAAATTAGTGTCAAGAATCATTATTTCTTGGTTGAGGAACATTGTGGATAAGGAGAGACTTTTTTCGAAGTTTGTCCTTTCCTTTCTTCAAGAGAGCCCTGCCTCCTGGTTTCTTCATCTTCTTGCTTTAATTGGGCTTTGCCCCTTTGTACTGGCTTCCTTCTCTTTCTTTTCCTCCGCCACTGGAATACTTCCAACTTGCCTGGCAGAATGTCGTACTTTATTGGGAAAAAGGGAGACGGACGACATCAATACATAGAAGTTTACTTTTTGATGAAAATGAGGAGGCACAGAGGCAACATACGAGGAACTTGCTCATTTATTGCAATACTAGTGAAAAGCCGTCAAAAATGAGGGGCCAAGGAGCGGTCCCCCCGCGCCCGAACCAAATCACACCCATCAAAGCACAGTTGTTAAAAATACAATAAGGTTGTGGATTGTTACTTTTTGTTCCAGAAAGAAAAGCATGATTATGTCAGAAAGATATGACAATATACAGATATTCAAATGCAAGAAAACTTTCTGTATTCACAAGTCATGCTTTATCATCATTGATCAGTTGCTTTATAAATGATGTTGAAGAAAAAAAAAAAAATCATTGTCTGTTGCAAGTTCCTTTTGAAACATCTTCTTGTGAATATGCGGTGTTGCTACCTCTGCTACCGTAAGGCTGAAGGAGTTCTGTTTTCACCTTTCTGTTGTTTGAGAGCAGGATATCTCACAAATTGTGGACGGGATTCGGATTAAATTTGTGGACAGGCAAGGTGTGTGACAGGACCGAACTGATTAAATGTGGTGAGATCCAGATCGGATCCAACTAAGAGAAATTTTTTTTAAGGATTCTTCAACCATAATGCCTGGTGTTGGTTAATGGTTGGTGGCGGCTTTGCCAAGGGTCCTGAGTTCAATCCAGTCTCAGCTTGTTGAATTATACGAAGGTGGGGTACTTGGCCTGTCTCTTTCCGAGGTCGGCAAAATGAGTGCCCAGCATGCTTGGTATACGTGTGAATGGTGACCCCGTCAGGACTGGCCAATAGCCCATGGAAGACTGCTTGCAGCACCAACGCTATGGCACAGGTATGGTCCATCTCTCTTGCACCTTGAGAGATAGGGCAAACAACATAGCACTTATACTCAAAAGTTGAAGACCGGATTCAGATGAAACCCTGGTGGACACGCTGGGTGTGTTGCAAGAGAATTGATTTCGATTTTTGGTGGCGATCCGATTTTGGATCTGGATACGGAATTTATTTTAAAGAAGATTCTTTCACCATTGGAGAAATATACTGTATTGCATGAATTATTCAAAAAATGTATTGGGCCTGATATGTTCTCGTGGATCAGCGCATTACCGTGCGGTGGACGGTATGCGCTCAACCGAGTGCCCCTTCTCGTTCAATTCCCTGTTCACATCGGGATAGCATTCTCCTCCATAGCTTGCTCCTCTCACTCATCATCTTTGCGTGTCCCTGTGACCGCATTTCCACCGTACATGTTGCCTTTCGCACCCTTCAGCGGTTCGAAGTCTGCTCCGTTCTCCTTTTGTCTGCTTCCCACCTGAGTCTCCGTTCTCCAGTCTTGTAACGACCTTTGTCTCGCATTTGCCTCTCTCACAGCATCTTCCTGGCCTTCCGTTTCTCCCTCTATTCCGCTTGTATTGTCACCTTGGCACCGTCTGCTCTTCATCTGCCCTCTTGTCTTTGCCTCTGCTTCCGCTCACGTGCTGTGCTCTCAACAGAAGTAGTACTCTCCACGTGTGAACAAAGAAATATAGCGTTGAAGACAGTAAATAAAAAAGTTTTTTAATAAAAAACAGTAAACAGTTTTTTTTAATAAAAAAACAGTAAAATAAATGACTCACCCGTATATATTTTCATTGCAAATAAAAATTACTAATGTCTCATCTCTGGCGTATAGTTTTGTGAAGCCAACTGGAATGTCATGCATCTACAAATGAGATGTGTGGAGTAAAGTTTTGGACGGCATAAGTAACCTTTCCTGAGTGGAACAAATGGCGAATGGCACAACACGATATTCGCGTTTCTCCTTCAGTGAAGAGCGCAACGTCACTTCATGAGAGTAAAATAAATACAATAGGGTATATAATATACTGGCATGGATAGTCGTTACGTTCCACCTACAACTTTGTCATGCTACAAGTGCGACGATGGCGGTTAGGTAAATAATGTGTAATATATAATATATATATATATATAATATATTTATTAATATGTATGAGCGTTGAACATCTCCAAGCACTGGCAAAACAGCCTTGTTGGTGAAAATACTTTGAAAACGATCGAATAGTAACCTTTTGGGTATAAAGTGTTGTTTTCATCTATGATTCACTTTAGAATGGAACATCTAGGCTCGCGACTGAGAAGATTATATTAATATTGTGATAAAGAATCTGCTGTCACATGACAACAACAATCTTTCTTGAGTGAAAGATAATGCTTTTGCCAGTCCAGGAAGAGAAACAGTGCTGGGGTGTTGTTACTCAAGGAAAATGATATCTGAAGAAAGGAATGAACCTGATGGATTGGGTAAACTCATGAAAACAGATGCCCACAAGGGGGGGGGGGGGAGCAGAACAAAGTTATATAAAAAGTAAGAACTGCTTGCGAGCGAGAGTTAGATTGGCTGGGGATACTGTGGTATTACTCTGTCTCACTTTCTGTCATGTACTCTTTTGATCGTGAATAAGCTCTTCTCTCTCTACATGATCAGAGTGGAAATTGCTGTCTCAACAGAGCCTTGGAATGACTCAACAATATATTATATTATCGTATGAACATGTATATTATGTTAGGCGTGGAGTGTCGAAAAACACGAACCATAAATTGGCCGCGTGAGATATTCGTATAGGTACATGTGTAGTTAGCGAGCGGTAGGCGAGGCCGCCCAACCGTTGTATGAGGAAATTTATCTACCATTCCGGGTGTCGCCAGCTTTGAGTTAGTCCGTTTTCTTTCACTATCTTTGATTTCAACGAACGAAAACTGCACGATGCTGTGGGTTTTTTCCGCCATCTTCTCGCGCTTGAGGTGTGAGGGAGGAGCAGGAGGGGACTGCGTCCGATTGGTGGATGACCAGTGACGGCGTCGGGGTGAGGAAACCGCCCCTCTTCGAGAACCTCCGAGGAGGG
>CM068957.1:32579352-32598626 GCA_035128595.1 Eptatretus atami
CGCCGCAGATTATGTCTCACACGGTAAAACCGCATAATCCGCAAACAGCAACTGTCTGTCTGTTGCTCTTTGCGGATTATGCAGTTTTACTGTGCGAGACATAATCCATGGCGATGCTCACCACAACAGTCAGGAGATGCGTCTGATATGTATGTGTGTGTATATATATATATATATGCCCGGCAAGGAGGAGTGATGTAAGCGACATTTTTTAATGATATGATGATGATAGGCTCGGATGATTGGGGAAGGGTTAAAATAGTGCTGTATGGCATTAACTCCAAAATGGCCGATGTGCCCTTACATCACTCCTCACGGCGCCTCATATATATATATATATATATATATATGTATATATATATATATATTACACATATATATATACATATATATTGTTACGGTTGTGGAAATTCACAGAACACCATTCAGGTTCCCCAGAGATCAGTTATGTCGATGAAGTGCGTGTCCAGGTTAGATTTCCCCACCGATGTCTAAAGGGCATTATTCGTGTGCCGGGCTGTGAATCTTGCGGTAGTATTATTCTTTTCTATCTTTATTTTGAACAACATCTCCTCACCATCATCTCCACGGCGCCGCCATCTTTTCGCCGGCAACAGCGTCCACGAACGAGCGGCATCTCCACCGACAGGCAAGACGGCTTCCTCGTTGGAGCGAAAGCCGGTGATTCCTGCCACGTCCGCGTTTGACGGCAAGATCGGATCAATCAGAATGACAAAAGGGGCGGAGCCAGCCGGGGGTGAAGGGTCGAAGGTAAAAAACCAACACCACCCCCGAACCCGATAAAAGGCCGGCTGAAACTCGAGAAACCAGCTGAGTACGGAGCTCTGGAGTTCGGAGCTTTGGAGTCCGGTGGGAGTTTGGAGCCTGGAGTCCAGTCAAGCCTGCAGTGCAGAGGTGTTGTCGGTGGAGGCGGCAGTGAAGTCGTCAGCCGGAGAGAGGTCGCCAGCAGGAGAGAAGTCGCCAGCCAGCGACATAACGGTCCGAAGTGATCAGGCCCCGGGACGGTCCGAGCGACGCTGAGGAGTGAGCGGGCTCTTAAAAGAGCATCAACTCCAAAAGAGCAAGGCCCGTTCGCTCCTCTGAGGCGTCATCGGCCATTCCCGATCGACCAGGCTGCACGGCAAGGCCTGGACCAACCGAGCTGGCGTTTTGACGACGAGACATACGGAGGTCGCCGACCGAAAGACCATCGAGTCGTCTCCAGGGCGACAAGGTAACTGCTCGGTCTCCCGGAGTCCCTTCGGTCATCCCGGCTCCGAGCGAATATTAAAGGCTTACGAGCCCGGGCCTTTTCTTTTCTGGGGTTTTGCATGGAAGTCTGTGGCGCCTTGTCCGATAAGTAGAATTGTTGTTAGTGCATGTAAATGATAATAGACATCGGCTGTAGGTCTTTTTGCTCGTGTCTTGTCCCTTACCCCCATTCATTGCCTTGCTTGCATATGTGCATGTACAATAAATGTCCCCTTTGTTTGAATATTCACCTGCTCGTTGCGTCCCTTCCTCCATTGAGCTGCCGTGGTTGCATTCGAAATAAATAGCTGGTTTTTTAACACGATAAGATAATCGGGTCCGACGGGGCCTGCGATATATAAATCGCTCGGCAATCGCAACGGAGCGAACTGCTTAAGCGGCTCGTTTCCGAGCAGGTCCCGTTGAGGTACAACCTCTCGGTAGTCTGTCCGCGTGAATAATTAGGTAAATCGGCGATCGCCCCTGTAGCGCGGGGCAGAGCATTGACAAGGTTGTGGTGTGGTTAAAAACACACCCGTAGCTGGATTTCGGCGTTGATCCGAAAGCTACGACTGGATTGCCACGTTCGGTGGGCGGCGCGGCGCAATTGGACTGAGGCGGTCATCCGCACGCTGGAGTGGCGGAGATCCACAACACTGTTGTCAGGAAGTGGGATTCAGATTCATCCCCCTCCACACTAAATTAACGGGAATCGGATCAAGGGTGTGTAGAGCGACCCTCCGTTTCCCATTAAATACGAGTGTGGAATTTTTTTTATATCCAATACGCAAAATGGCAGTTCAAGGTGAGCGGGGCAGGAGGGATTAAATATAGATTTGGAAATGATAGAATCTATGGCTCAGGACGAGATCACCATGGCAGGACACTCCCATGCAGGTTGAATTTTCCCGCAAACGAACACACGAGAGCCCGAAGGGGGCGCGGCGGCGCGGCTTTTGACACCCCCCCCCCATCAAATTCCTCCCCGGTCCCAGTGAAACCGCGACCGATCGCGGTGGATCGGTCCTGTTGGAGTCATCGGGCATCAAACAGTTGATTGCTTGATGATGCAACTGATGAGAAACGAAATGGGAAGCAAAATGGATTGCATGAATAACAAAAATGATGCAAATGCGCAGCAAATGAAAAACGAGATGAAAAAAACGAAATGAAAAACAAATGCGCAGCAAATGAAAGAAACCGCGGAAGAAATGAAAAACAACATAAATGAAAATGTGTGCAAGATGAACGGCAAAATGGAAAATAAAATGGATGAAATATGCAAACACTGAGGGGTGAGATGCAGAGCATGGGGCTGAATCTCCAGGTTGGGCAAAAGGCAATCGTGGCAATTGCGCGCGACGAACCGCGAACGACGGAGCACAAAATGGCGGCGCCACGTGGCAGAGACACCGAACCAACGAGAGGGAGTGCAACGGCTGTCCGGCCCGCAATAAAGACGGGTGAGGACACAATAATTTGGGAGACTCGTAAAGGTGACGGAGAAAGTGACGGTGACGACGACGGAAAAATTGAATGGGGTGACTGAGACGTGTATGAGATGCGTAGAAACGGAGGTAATGAACGAGGTGACGGAATTAACAGAGACACAAAGGGAGACGACGAAGGAAATAGAAGTATTGCTAGAGATGCGGAGATAGACCGAGTCGAGCATGAATTAAATAAACGAAGGAGGAAACAGAGACGAATATCCAGAAGAAACTATAGACAACGAAGAGCAACAGAAATAAAATGTATAGACAGCAGGAGTGAGGAAATAATAATAGAGACGATGGCAGAAATAATAATGGAGACGAAGGAAACGAGAGGTGACAAATGCAAATAGACACGGGAGATAGAGGGTGAATTGGACGGGGTGAAAGACGAGCACACACAGGTAGAGGTAGTGAGGGACAATGGGGGTGAGCTGGCGAATGTGTCGTGACCCGGTGCAAGCAGCAGGATAGCCTTCTTCAGGAACGAGGGGAGGGAATATGCCCCCGTGAAGCGGATAGCGACCAGGTGAGTCATGAAACGCGTGCATAGCGTGGGTGTCAACACAGTGTTGTGGATTCCGCCACTTTGCCGGCGTGCGGACGACCGCCTCAGTCCAATTGGCGGCCGCGCGCCCCACCGAACGTGGCAAATCCAGTCGTAGCTTTCGGATCAACGCCGAAATCCAGCTACGGGTGTGTTTTTAAACCACACCACAACCTTGTCAATGCTATGCCCGCGCTACAGGGGTCGATTGCCGAATTGTCGATTTACCTAATTATTCGCGCGGACAGACTACGAGAGGTTGTACCTCAACGGGACCTGCTCGGAAACGAGCCGCTTAAGCAGCTCGCTCTGTTGCGATTGCCGAGCGGTTTATATATCGCCAGGTCCCGTCGGACCCCGATTATCTTATCGGTGTTAAAAACCAGCTATTTATATCCGAACGCAACCAACGGCAGCTCAATGGAGAAGGACGCAACGAGCAGGTGAATATTCAAACAAAGGGGCATTTATTTGTACATGCACATATGCAAGCAAGCAATGAATGGGGGTAAGGGACAAGACACGAGCAAAAAGACCTACAGCCGAATGTCTATTATCATTTACATGCACTTAACAACAATTCTACTTATCGGACAAGCGCGCCACAGACTTCCATGCAAAACCCCAAAAGAAAAGGCCCGGGCTCGTAAGCCTTTAATATTTGCAGGGAGCCGGGATGACCGAAGGGACTCCAGGAGACCGAGCAGGCTACCTTGTCGCCCTGGAGACGACTCGATGGTCTTTCGGTCGGTGACCCTCTATGTCTTCGTCGTAAACACGGCAGCTGGTGTAACGGCGCTCGGTTGGTCCGGCCTTGCCGTGCGGCCTGGTCGATCGGGTCTGGCCGACGACGCCTTCAGAGGAGCGAACGGCCTTGCTCTTTTGGAGATGATGCTGTTTTAAGAGCCCGCTCACTCCTCAGCGTCGCTCGGACCGTCCCGGGGCCGATCACTTCGGACCGTTATGTCGCTGGCTGGTGACTTTTCTCCGGCTGGCGACTTCGCTGCTGCCTCCACCGACCAACACCTCTGCACTGCACTGCAGGCTTGACTGGACTCCAGGCTCCAAACTCCACCGGACCCAAAGCTCCGAACTCCAGAGCTCCGTACTCCGTACTCAGGCTGGTTTCTCGGCGTTTCAGCCCGGCCTTTTATCGGGTTGGGGTGGTGTTTGGTTTTTTACCTTCGACCCTTCCACCCCCGCTGGCTCCGCCCTTTTGTCATTCTGATCCGATCTTGCCGTCAAACGCGGACGTGGCAGGAATCACCGGCTTTCGCTCCAACGAGGAAGCCGTCTTGCCTGTCGGTGGAGATGCCGCTCGTTCGTGACGCTGTTGCCGGCGAAAAGATGGCGGCGCCGTGGAGATGATGGTGAGGAGATGTTGTTCAAATAAAGATAGAAAAGAATAATACTACCGCAAGATTCACAGCCCGGCACACGAATAATGCCCTTTAGACATCGGTGGGGAAATCTAACCTGGAACGCACTTATCGACATAACTGATCTCTGGGGAACCTGAATGGTGTTCTGTGAATTTCCACAACCGTAACAATATATATGTTATATATATATGTGTATATATAATATATATACATATATATATAATATATATATATATATGAGGCGCCGTGAGGAGTGATGTAAGGGCCACATCGGCCATTTTGGAGTTAATGCCATACAGCACTATTTTAACCCTTTCCCCTATCATCCGAGCCTATCATCATCATATCATATAAAAAATGTCGCTTACATCACTCCTCCTTGCCGGGCAATATATATATATATACACACACATACATATCAGACGCATCTCCTGACTGTTGTGGTGAGCATCGCCATGGATTATGTCTCGCACAGTAAAACTGCATAATCCGCAAAGACGCAACAGACAGACAGTTGCTGTTTGCGGATTATGCCGGTTTTACCGTGTGAGACAATATCTGCGGCGTGCTCACCATAACAGTCAGGAGATGCGTCTGATGTATAATTGACGGTTGTGGTCATCATTGGTTAGATATTTACCAGTATGCTGGCCTAATGAGGGCAAATAAGCCTGAAATCCGGATAGGCGGCTCCGTTTGATGTTTAAACTGATGTTGACCATGTAATCTTTGTCTGTTTGTTTGACAGTCGCTAGGCTGAGGCCTCTGGGTTGGAGGTGACGCTTTGGTGTTGGACTATGTCCAATGGGGATCGGGGGAGTGCTCATCACACACTCCACATGTTTCAAGATTGCATGCATATATATATATATATATATATATATATATAATATATATATTATATATATATATAATTGTTGGGGGTCGGTGAGAAGACCACAAGGTGGGAAGCTATCTCTGTTCCCACCAGACTCGCCGGAATTGAAGGCCGTCGCACACGGTAATTCCGTGCCGCGACGGGTTGCTTAACCGACCGTGGACGCCAATGACTCAACCGCGTGACCTAGGGTTTCTCCGTCTATGGGTTAATCGGGTACCAATTAATCATGTGGTTTAATCACCGGGGAAGACGCCTCGGTGCGCCTTGTCTGAACCGGATCACTCTCCGGACTGGATCACTTTTCCAGATCGGATGCAGCCGAGTGACTCTGCCAAGGACGTACCGGCTAAAAGGAACGGATCGTTGGGAATAAAAGTCGCGGCTAAGCTAGGATTCGGACCATGCTGGATCAATTTGCACTCGGACCAGGATTTGCACTCTGGCCACGTCAAACCCTTCATTACGCCAAAAAATCTGAAAAACCCACTCCGTGGGAGTACCTCCTGTGCAGCTTTCCCTTCGCAGGGCAGCTCACCGGATGAGCGGGATTGGGGCAAAGCCTTCGGGACCCCCAATTCTTTGATGAAAGGAGGGAAACCACAGGGTAACATCCTGTGTCAGATTGCGGGAGAGTGTGTCGGAGTGGTGCTGAGGTGTCGGTCCACCAGACACGCGGTCTCCTTGGGTTAACCTGAGGCGGTCCCTTCGGGTGGGTGCCTGGTGTCCTATCCTAAGAGAGATGATCACCTGTCTCTGTTTCATCTCTGAGCTCAAGCGTTTGAACATCGGTTATTGCAGCACTCTCTGAGGTTCAGAGACCAGATTGCGGCGAGATAATGGTGGGTGGTTACACCTACTATTGGTCTGGTCGCTCTGATGGTTACCATACTCAGGGAGTTGCTGTAAGCTGTGTCCAATAAGCTGACTCCAATGATAATTGAGGTAACACCGGTCAACGAGCGTATTATGAGACTAAGGATTCGTCACTCCTTAGGTGTCATTTCCCTGGTCTCTGTCTATGCTCCGACTGAGGTGAGTGACTCACCGTGAAGGACACATTCTACGCCACGCTCGAGTCTGTGGTTGATCAGTGCCCCAGACGAGATACACTTCTCGTCTTGGGGATTTCAATGCATCGACTGGAACTGATAGGGATGGTTATGAGGACATGTGTTGGTCCCCATGGGTCAGGACCTATGAACCAGAATAGCACTAAGTTCCTGTACTTTGCAAGAAGTCATGGACTTAGGGTGGCTGGTTCATGGTTCAACGCCCACAGCTCATCGCTGGACTTGGTATTCCAATGCTGGTGGTGTGGCAAAAGAGATTGACTATGTGCTCGTTGATGGTCACTGGAGGATGATCCGAACTGCAGGGTTCTACCGGAGTGCTCAATTCCTCAATACTGACCACCGGTTGTTGTAGCAACTCTAAAGCTGCACCTTAAAATCCTGAGAATGGTACCATCCCAGCCTAGGCTGGATGTTGCAAGCTCAAGATGAGAGAGTAGCTGAGGAGTTTGCGAACAGGCTGAGTGGACATTTGGGGTGTCTGGGTGTTTTGGCGGGTCTTGAAGAGTGTGGAGTGCCTTCAAGACCACCATCCTGATGTTGCCGTGGATGTCTTGGAACTCACCGCAGGGCCAAGAAGAATTTTTCTCTAAGGGACACTGATACCATTGACAGTCGCAGGCCAGGCTGAATGGCAGAGCTGAGCTGTTCAGGGAGCTGAGGCGTAAAACTGTACGTGCACTAAAGGTGGACAAGGAGGCCTATGTGCGAGGAATCTGTGAGGGGGTAGAGCATCACCTGTGGACAGGTGATTCTCGTCCCGCTTACAGGGGAATCGCGCATTGCGTTCATCCAAGCCCATCCCTCGGAGCACTGCAGTTTAGAGCAGAGAGTGGTAGGCTCTTGACAGAGGAGTCTGAAGTGAAGCCCGCTGGGCCGGTTACTTTGAGCGCGTTGTACCAGGCTGATCCCCCAGCTGTCGAAGTTGGACGTTCAAGGGTGTTACAATCCCTGTTGCTGACCCTCCAATCAACTGTGGTTCCACCTTCGCTTGTGGAAACACGGGCTGCGGTGAACAGTTGAAACGGGGGTAAAGCTCCACGGATCTGTGGGCATCCATGCTGAACTTCTAAAGGCTGGTGGAAATGCTGCACTTGTGTCGTTGCTGCAGTTTTGTGCTCTGCCTGGAACACAGGCATCATCCCAACTGATTGGAAGAGGGGCCCTTGTTGTCCTCTCCTGGAAAGGGAAGGGTGATCGCCAAGACTGCAACAACTACCGAGGGGTGACGCTGCTCTCAGTGCCGGGCAAGGTCTTTCCTCGGATAATTCTTGATAGGGTTCGCCACCATCTGCTTGTGGCACCAGCGTCCAGAAAGTCAGGCTTTACACCAAAGAGGTCAACGATTGACCGTATCTTGCTCTTCGTGTCCTCACGACGCAGACGAGAGTTTCGGCAGGGGCTGCTTGCAGCTTATGTTGATCTCTTGTAAAGCGTTCGATTCAGTGAATCAGGATGCCCTCTGGAGGATTCTTGGTTTCGTGGGGTGCCACCAAAACTGATCGATCTGATGTCTGAAAACTCTACTCTGGTACTGAGAGTGCTGTGAAGTGTGGTGGTACCATCTCTGACTTATTTCCAGTTATTACTGGAGTTTCGTCAGGGGTGTGTACTGGCCCCCACACTTTTCAGCACTTGTAGGGACTGGATTTTAGGGAGGATGTCGGAAAGATCAAGCTGCGGTGCATCGTTTGGGAATGTCAAGATCTCGGACCTTGATTTCGCAGATGATGCAGTCATCTTTTGGGAGACTTTGGATAATCCTTTTGGGGGCCCTCGAGGTGCTGAATGAGGAGTCGGAGCCGCTGGGATTACGGGTTTCTTGGGTTCAAAACTAAGATCCAGGCTTTTTAATGACACTTGGGATGCTGCTGTCCTGTCTGTGTCTGTTTGTGGTGAGGACGTTGAGGTGGTGAGAGATTCACTTACCTTGGCAGTGATATTCATGTCTCTGCTGGCTGTGAGTTCCAGAGGTCAATAGACGTCTGGTCGGGCCTGGGGAGTCATGGATTCACTGGATCATGGGGTGTGGTGGGCTGCCGGTACCTGTGCGGGAGGACGAAAGTCCGAGTCTTCAGGTCCTTGGTGCTTCCAGTCTTGCTCTATGATGCCGAGAATTGGACTCTGACCAGGATTTGGTACCAGGTCTCTTCAGAGAATCCTTGGCTATCGCTGGTCAGATTTTGTGTCCAACGAGCGGATGCTGAGAATGGACTCGGATGAGATTTGTTACCTGCATGGTCGTGAGTGTCAGTTGCGGCTGTATGGACATGTGGCTCGTTTTCCTGACGCTGATCCTGCTCACCAGATTCTCTCAGCGAGGAGTCTCGTGAGTGGAGGAGGCCAATGGGCCGACCACGTGCCTCGTGGTTGCAGCAGGTTGACCAGGCATCTCAAGGAGATGGGATGGGCCTGGCATCCGCCTGGGGGAAGGCCAGATGGAGGCCCCTGGAGGTACCGGTGGAAAGTGGACGCAGCGACGCCGCTGTTCTGGCACATGCTCCCATACCTGACCTGACCCTGACTGGATCAATGGAAAGAAAAGACAAAAAACGAGCACGGGAACCATTCCTTTTGATAATTTATTCACAGTCAACTTACAAAAGGGGACACAGATCAGACTTAACAAGAAAATTAATAACAAAATAATGATAACGATCTTCTGCAGTCTTACTTAAGCAGACAGGTGCCAGCACACACACAACACACACACACACCACACACACACACACACACACACACACACACACACCAAACAAAGAAAACCCGATGAAGAGAAAGTTTTTGCAACCAGGAAGGGAGGGAAGTTGAGGCTACGTTCTCTGTACCTTTGTGCTTGATAGCATGACACGCCACCAATACGTTTCATGGGTGGGGTGGGGGGGATGCTCCGTCGTGCGGTACCCGACAGTGGGGCGCGTCGTCTCTGGCTTCAGCCACGGGTGTGGAGACTGTGTTCATGAAGGAGAAACTTGAGTGGAGAAGGGGCGGAGTCCAGAGTGCGAGGACGGAGTGGTAGGGGTGGGGTCGCCGTTTGGGTGGCGGAGATGAGGCGGAGTCCAGACAGCAGGAGGCGCGTCATGGCGGTGACGACGAGTCGAGGCGAGAGTGGGAGAGAGGTGGAGAAAGAGAAACAAGCAAGAGAAAGGCGGAGGGACTGCTCCGACCTTTATAGGATTTGCAGCTCGGGGAAGGGGCCACCCCGAATCGTAACGTCATCACCTGAATCGGGCGCTCTGATTGTCCCCGACCCCTTCACGTGGCCTGCCAACTTTCCAGAAACCCGCCTCACTTCGTTTCCGGCAAGGCCATCCCAGACAGCGGGAATATTCTGCTCCGACCCACGAGATGAACATGAATCGCCACAACCGAAATTGGCACCCGAATCGTCCTGCAAAAAACCCCCGGGCCGTGCCCGGCGACCAGTTGAGGGTCCGCATGCCCGACCAGCGCTGATCAACGCGCCCCGCACTGTACGTTTCCCGGCTTCGATCGCAGGCTTCGCTGGCCGTGGAGACGAGAAGACGTTCACCATCCGTGGAGAATCCGCTGCTTGCCAGCGAGGGCCGAAGGTACATCATCATGGATAAATCCATGCACGTTGCACGAGCAGCGTACGTGTCTGCTTTCGAGCACATTCCATACAGTGCGCGTGGTTTGGCCATTACGCACGTGACACAGCGCTCGCGTTCAACGACCGCCAGCGTGTGCGCGGGACGAACACCAATATGTGTCGGATATTGAGGTTGAAAGGAACAAGCCGCTTATATCCGCACATTCGTATCCGCCCAACATGGCAAGGAGGAGTTTTATCGGCCTTCGTACGCGTTTCGTGCAGCGTGGGCGTCATGCTGGCTGTGTTTCCTGTTGTTGTCAAAAAACACCATTCGTGCAGCCTCTTAAGAGGTATTCATCGCATGCCTTTTTAATGCAACCGGCAATCTCCCAGACCATCGGAAGCCCGAGTCGATAATCCCGCACTGCAAGCACAATACCTGACTAGCCACACACACCGGGTCCAGGGCTTGCCCCGGAAGAGGATCTCTGTGCAGCAGTTTCTCACAGCGACGCAGCACGCGTGGCCTTCATGAGGCCCACCTTTCAGCAAAGGCGCACGTGGCTGATTTACCTCATAAATAATCAGAGGAAAAGAAGAGTAGGGACGACAATGAAGGAGAAAATGATTTAGCAACCCTAGCTATTAGATCAGGGGTCTCCAACCTGCGGCCCGCGGGCCACATGCGGCACCTTAGACGGATTTATGTGGCCCGCGGTGCCATATAAAGTTTACATTACAATGCGGCCCGCGATACTGCCAATTTGTCAGGGTCAATGATCAAGCGTTTCTGTAATTTTTTATTATGGATTTTTGATTCATATTAGACACGTGTTTTTACACGATTATTCACTTATCATATTCGTTGGCAAGAAAATTATTCAGCACTAATTTTTGTTTAAATTTCCGCATGTTAATTAATATATATATTTTTTTCGGAATTAAGCGTCCTTTTTTTGGGTGCGGCCCTCCGCCCCTCACCACTTTGTTTTGTGGCCCTCCACCCAAAAAGTTGGAGACCCTGTATTAGATCATCGCAATGCACTCCTTGTTGTCCGCAAACAAAAGGAAAGGGACTATCTACATGTATAATAATGGAATAACTGTCTTGGGCACACTTATCTGTTGTATGCATGCGTTTCGAGAACACATATACATATACTAGCGATACCTGTGCACATGCACGGATAGCAGTACAACAATAAGCTGGTAGCAGACGACAGACCGTGCACGGGGAATGACAAAAATACGCATTGTGCAAAATACAAAGGGTACTATGGAACGCCAACACTTCCCAACATTGTCGGCATGTCCGCTAAGTGCCACAGCAATTTCATAGGGATCGTGTGACGGCGAGCCGCGTTTTTAGTGTGCAAGCTTGGTATTATAATAGAGAGAGATATATATATATATACACATATATATATATACATATATATATAATACATATACACACACACGCACACCACACACTCTCACTAGCAAATACAACTTGTCGGCTTTTGCGATGAGAGGGTTGCGAGAGGAGGGAGGGGAAGCTAGAAGGGGGAGGTGGGGGAGCTACGTTTCTCAAACGTTGCTATACTTACTGAGAGAGAGGGAGAGAGAGGTATGAATAAATAAAAAAAAAGAGAGAAAGGTGAGGGGTGGAGGTGGGGTTAGTAAAGAGAATGATAGTTATGCTTAATGACACGAAAGACCACAAAACAAACTCATGTCAGAACAGCTGGACACACACAGAGTTTGAAAGTAATCTGCTGCAACATCTGCAAAAACTTTGATATCCCATTTCCAAGAAATTTATGGGAACAATTATGTCCAGAATCAAAAGTATCACTTAAAACATGGAAGACTGACTGCGCATTGTACTACCGAATGATCCCATCTGAGCGTGAACATCAAAAACAAAGCGTTGGGATCCAGATATCATACTTGGGTACAAAAAAGAGAGGCATTGCTGATTGAGGTGTTAATACAGTGATTTGGACTAAATGATGCAGAAATCAAGGAAAATGACCAACACCAAGACCCAAGAATGAAGTGAGAAGATCCTGGAAGCTGAAGAATGCCAAAGTTGTTACAGTGACTAGCTGGACCTCCTCAGGATGATGACAAAGAACTCACACGAGATATTAAGCATAGGACTCCCTGGTGCTCACCCATAGTGGCCTGGATAAGAAAATCAGAAACCACTGGAAGGCATGAACGACCCACAAAATATATAATGGAGAATAAGTAAATACCTATGGATTTTTATTTTTTTTTTTAATGCCATAGCAAACCTTGGTACATACCTGGTGATAACGGTTGTGGTAAACTTTCCATCAAATTGTGGTGTGTGGCTTCAAGAAAAGAAAGCAATAGATATTTGGGGGGGGGGGGGAAACCCCCCCTCCCTGATATAACCCTGTAGACCCAATTGTTAATGTATGGAACAAACTTTAGGTCCATCATGGGTTGGTGAAGATGGTGGTCAAGTTTCACTTGAATTTATGTGTAGTTTTGGAAAAAGAAAGCAAATCCATATTTTTTGGGGGGTGTCACCCTCCGTTAAAGCAGATTTTTTTTTCAATGTCACGAACAAACTTTGTACGTCATGGGTGATAAGGTTGTCATAAGTTGCATCAGAATTGGTGTGTATCGTCTTGAAAGAAGCAAATACCTTTTTGCGGAGGCAACCCACAACCAGCCCCACCCCACCCACCCCCCCCCCCGTAAACTCTCTGTAGACCCCATCAGACCCCGTGTGTTTTTTTTATTTTAATGCAATCATGGGTGATGAAGGTTGTGGTCAATTTTCATTGAAATCGTATGTGTAGTTTCTGAGGAAGAGGTTGCAAGTATTTGTGGACAGACGGACGACATGCATCACATAGGCGCTTGGCGCTAGCTTTACAGGTGGCTAAAAACACATCCCTGGAATTTATAAATAAATGAACTCAGTCGGATGCTGTCCAGGGGCCTCAAGCGACGTCTTTTAAGAGAGCCCTCGGCACGAAACTTTGAGAACAGAAAAACTTCAACAGCTTGGGTCAAGAATCGTGACCCCTTACTGGTTCAGGGATCGTGACCTGACTTACTGCCTTTGGCCTGCACTGGGAGGACTCCATTAACACATTATGAACCGCTATATAGATACTAATCAAACGACACACCACCTGATCGTCATCTGTTTCACACTCCCGACACCACATCACCAACGGTGGAGATCACACACACCGCACACACGTGCTTTAGCCATATCGGCATTTTTTCAGGAATCGGGGTTGGAGTCATTTTGATTACCGCCACAGTACGACTGTATACATAAACAACCCAGAAACCTTGAGTGCTTTCCACCGAAAAACAACGTCACATTCATATGACGTTTCCAAGGAATAAGATCACAAGCATTATCTTTTAAACAAGCTACGTGTGAAGGGTGGAAACCAAATTGGGCTCAGGAATTTAGAAAATATGTTATAACGGCAAACGGCTGTGAGAAAATCGGCGTCTATGAAATATATTGTTTACAATCTGGAAACCATGCGCACGTCAATCAATTCGAGTCCCAAAGTTAGTTATGCCGGTTAGTACGTGTGTAAGTCAGGACCCGTCCTTTTTTTAGCGGGGGATTAAATGTGTGCATTGTGACATTTTAGTTAGGTTATTATATCCAACGAGCCATCGAATAAACATCCCATTCTGCATGAATCCATCCCCATATGATCCACTCCCACACCTGCTGTCCTCCAAGCACTCGACTTGCCATGGGCAGGGTTTGCAGCCGTTCCCCTTGCCGCTCCTCACCAACGCTCCTTCACAAACGTTTTAACTTTGCAAACCAACGCAAACATGGGATATGTTTACTCTTCGAGAGCGGAGCCATGTGGAGAATGCGGGTCCTCCGAACAGGGGCCACGGCTCTGCCCCGGTGGGGTGTGCCGTCGGGCCAAATGAGGGACGGACAGCGAGATGATTGTCGCCAAGGCCCTCCCCGTGTGGGAGGAGATATATATCTCGGAGACTCGGAGGGTTGTCGTTGGCGCTGGTGTTGTGCGAGAGCAGAGCAGTGCGAGAGCTATGTGTGTTTCAACGAGGAAGCGATAAAGATCCCGAGCACGCTCTGAGAAAGAAGTACTGGAGTTCTGGAGTGGACGTTCATCACGGTGGCGGTTACGGGGAGGAGTTTTGTGGACCCTGACCCTTCACCACCCAGCTCCACCACGAACCACGAGTCCCCACGTGCCGACTGGGACCAGCCAACGACACATATGGAGGTGCCGCAAGCTGGAGTACCCCTTTCCCGACGCAGGTCCCATCCGGACTCTGACCCCCAGCTCGTCCTCTCTCTCTCATCGGCTGGAGGGTCCAATAAAGAACTCCGGGTGTTCTTTTCTTTTTTGTGTGTGTGTGTGTCTGCTGTGGGCCCGTCTTTAAGTAGAACTGAATCAAGTGTGTTTGGAAATCCTTGTAATATTCTCTGCATATTCGCTTCAAGTCTCACCTCTTCTGTCTTTTGATTTTATTGTAAATAAATTATTAGAAAATGTTCCCAGCTCGTTTCTGTCCTTAATTATTTGGTCCAGCATGGGTCAGTCTGAGTTCAGATGGGGTTTCACTCACGCGTAATCATCGGTGATGAACCCCATCTGAACTCAGACTTGGCCATTAACGTTGATTATAACCGTAATCCTAGCCGTCACGCTTTGGCAGTTTCCGTCGGCTGCACAACCGAGCCGAGTTGTAGTCGCTAGTGGAACTCTACCGCGTCGGTAAGAGTGACCTTGTTCGAGAATAGCGTGCCGAGGGCGTGAATCCCCAGTAGCCAAGACTTGTGGTTATTTAGTATATTGGGATCTAGAAATTTAACCTACACTACGCCCGCGGTCGAGATATTGGCGTTTCACGTTCCGATTAATCGACCCGCCGGCTTCGGAGTTATCCAGAGCGAGGGCCTACATTCGGGGAGTCTGGTGGAGACTGCAATTTTTCCCACTTAACGTTGTTTCTTGCACCGGACCCCTGCCCCAACAATATTTGCTCTGAAACCCCACGAAAGAGAAACATATAATCCTTTGTAAAGCAAAATCCGATAACAAAATGCTTTTGAAACGGCGTGGGGAAACAAGGAAAACTTGATAGAACTCCATGCGATACGGATGAAACATTGCCACCCACGGCACCACGCATGGGGTGGCGTTTTAATAATAGCATTTTAAAAAAAACACACGGGGGTCTGATGGAGTCTACAGAGGGAGTTTACTGGGGGTTGTGGGTTTTGCCTCCTCAAAAGGATTGCTTCCTTCTCAGATGATAGCACACAATTCTGAGAGCAGGCATGGCATGTCCACACACCCACGGAGAGTCATAACAAGAATTCCAAATCTACCCATATGTTCCACGTCCGTGTGTGTGTATATGTAACCTCTACTTGTAGTAACTGTCGACCTACGTCCTGATGAGGACACAAAACGTGTATTGTACAGCTCGGTAAGCTAGCTTCAGTCGCTCAAGCCTCCAACGGAATGCCTGGCTTGAAAGCGATTACCATTTTGCCCTAATACAATTATGCAACTGGAAACTGCCCGTGTAATTCCGAATTGGACAAATCAACCTTTTGGGGGAGTCGGAACTGCTGATATTTTTCAAATACGTTTTATAAGTGGTGAACGTCTTTAAGTTGTGAGAAGGAAACTCTGGGAAGAGTTTGAACAGCGTGCACTTCTTTTTTTTTGTATGCCTTGTCAAGGCTCGTATGAGAGCTAACACACAATGCACAGCAAGGGGGGCATGAGACAAGAGGGGCGTGGGAAGGACAAAACATGGGGAACAGAAAAATTGGAGATCTGTGGAAGGGAGAGGGATGGGGTGGGGGAACATGGGGTATGCCAGATGGATATTACAGGGCCTTTCAGGAAAGGAAAGCAGGGAATTTTGAAGGAGGTGGGTTTTGGGGTGGATTAGTGTTGGGTTAAAAGATCGAGTATTTGGATGGGGGACGAGAAGAGGTGGTTGTGAACAGCTTTTTTGAAGGCCTGGAGGGAAGAATGGGATTGAACAGAGTGAGGGAGTTTATTCCAAAATGTGGAGAAAAAGAGAAATGCAAAGAGTGATGGTGAGCAGTGATTCCGTGATTTTGGTAGTTTTACCATAAAGGGGGTTGCTGGCGGACCTTAGGCGCTTGCGGAACAATTATGGTGGGGACAATTGCAGAGAGAGCAGGAGGGCGAGATTCGGAGAGGAGACGGTAGAAGACAGAAAGACCACCAACCTGCCTGCCGGTGAACAGAGAGTGAAAGGCCCACTTACCTTGAGTAAGTCTTCTGGGTTGCTTTACGCAGCTTATTCACCGAGGATTGTGGGAGGGGTCCATCACACATATAATATATATATATATATATATATATTTATATAATTATATTTGTTGCGAATTCGCGCCCGCCGACCGTGCGAAACGGGCCATCGTAACTCGAAATCGCGGCACGTCGCCCACCGGACGGACAACTTCAGTCGTGACTCTTCGGAACAAAGCCGGGAGCTAGTCACCGGTGGGGGTTTAACCTCACCACGATCGTGCCAATTGGCCCACAGACCGGTCAGGAATAGGGTTGGCTCGCCAATTCGATCTACCTAAGTACCTGCGGATGTCGACCGGCGATCGTACCACGCCACAGGCCCGACCTCCGGACACGAACCGCTTAGCGGTCCGTTCCGTGCTACCGTGATATACCGAGGTGTTATGCGTTCGGCCTCGACGGTTCGCATTATTACCGGGCGTATTAAGCCCACTAGAACCCTTTACGTGAATGGCAGGATGGAGAGTCAAGCAAGGGAAGGACGCAAGCGAAAACGGGGAAACAGTTCAAACAAACAGGCATTTTTTCATGCCACAGACACAAAGCAACGTATATACAGCATCAAAAATCAAAATTGCACATATAAAGCCAAAACAAAAGTACAATGCAGAGCTACAACCGAATAACGCCGTACAACGGCAACACTGTAAACAGTTCTACTTTACAAGACACGGCGCCACAAGATCCCAAAAAAACCCCGAAAAGAAATGGTGACTTCCCTTTGGGCCATCGAGTTCCTCTCCCACGTCCGTCGGCGTGGTCGCGCTGGCCGTGACTCCTGCCCTGGCGTGGTAGGCGAGTCCTCTCCGGCGTGCCTCGCGCCGGCACGTGTTTGGCCGCTCGACGCCACGGACGGGGTTTTCCGGCGCTATCTCAGCGCGGGATAGAAGGGGGGGGAACTTGTTGCTTGAGGTCGTCGTGTGGGGAATGGCAGCGCCCGTCCCGCCAGCGGGTCTCGGACCGCACCACAGAAGACCAGGCAGCGCCACCACAGAAGAGAAGAGCGAGCGCGAAGAGAGGAAAGGACGAAGAGAGCAAGAGGAAAGAGCGTCCCGCCCGTGTCCGACTTTATAGCCCGGGGCTCGACCCTTCACTGCCCCCGTTTTCGCTCCACCCTCCTTGCGAGAGGTTCTCGAAGAGGGGCGTTCCCTCACCTGCAGCCGCCTACGATGGTCATCCACCAATCGGCCCGGCGAGCTGCCCCTCCCCTTACTCCTCCTCCACCAAGCGGAGAAGAATGGCGGGAAAATCCACCAGCCAGTTGCAGTTTTTCGTTCGTTGAAATCAAGATAGGGAAAGAAAAACGACTAACTCAAAGCGTCGCAGCCGGATGGATCACATAAATTCCCCTATACACGGGTTTGGGCTAACTATAACACATGTACCTATCGAGGATATTCCCCTGCGGGCCCTTTATGGTGCTAATGCGACTTCCACAGCGTAACAATAATATCAGTGTAATATATATATAATATATGTTGAGATCATGTCCAAGGCGATTTGAGATCTGAGCAATGTCACTCTGATCATGGTAGAGAAGAGCTTTTAATTCACATCAAAGGAGTACATGAAGAAGTGAGACAGAGAATACCTACGTATCCAGCTCAATCTAACTCTGCTCGCAACATTTTTGTTTACTATATATATCTTTGTTCTGCTCCCCCCCACCCCCATTGAGGGCATCTGTTTTCATGATTTACCCAAGATCCTGGCTCATCAGGTTTCTATTTCCTTTCTCCAGATATCATATCTCTTTGAGGTATAACACACCCAGCACTGTTTTCTCTCCTGACTGGCAAAGCATTGATTTCACTAGGCAAGAAGATCTGTTGTTGGTCATTGTGCACAGGCAGATGCTTTATCAAATCAATATTACTTTTCAGTCTGCGAGCCGATTTCCATTCTAAAGATGAATCAATAGAGTGACAACCACTTTTTATACCTCCAAAAGGTTACTTTCGAAATCGTTTAAAGTTATTTTCACCGAACAAGGCTGTTTTTTCAGTGTTGGGAGATGTTAACAGCTCATACATATATATATAGTATAATATATATATATATATATATATATATATACACATTTTCTAAACCGCCATTCCGTCGCACTGTAGCGACAAGTGGTGGCGTGAACGTACGAGCTGATCCATGCCAGTATTTTTTTAATAATAAGCCCTATTGTATTTATTTACTCTCATGGAAGTGACGTTGCGCTCTTCATGAAAGGGAGAACACGCAATATCATGTTTGTGCATTCGCCATTTTGTTTCCACCTCAGCAGGTGTACTTATGCGCCAAAACTTTTACTCCACACATCCTTCATTGGGTAGATTGCATGACCATTCAGTTGCTTTCACAACTATAACGCAGAGATGAGACATTAGTAATTTTTATTTGCAATGAAATATATACGGGTGAGTCATTTTTTTTACTGTTTTTTTATTAAAAAAAACTGTTTCTGGTTTTTTATTCAAAAAACTTTTTTTTTACTGTTTCAACGCACTATATTTCTTTGTTCAGCACGTGGAGAGGTACTATTGTGGTTGAAGCACAGCAACGTGAGCGGAAGCAAGAGGCAAAGACAGAGCGGATGAAGAGCAGACGTGGCAAGGTGCCAATCACAAGCGGAATAGAGAGGAGAACGAAGCCAGGAAGTGCTGTGAGGAGGAGGGCAAATGCGAGACATAAGGTTCGTTACAACCGCCTGAGAACAGACTCAGGTGGAAGCAGACAAAAGGAGAACGGATTGCAAGACTTCGA
>CM068957.1:32602996-32625361 GCA_035128595.1 Eptatretus atami
CCCCCCCCCAAATGACCATTGTTGCTTGGGATTTTGTGCGCATAAGCGCCAAGCATTCTGGGGCATTTTACATCATTTTGAAAGTCGCATATTGGTGCATGTTTTGGTTGCAAAGACAGATGTATTCATGACATGTTTTCAATTTTTGTACTTAGTTTTCACTTTTACAAAATAAGCACACTTGATGTACTTTTTGTAAATCTGCATTCTCAAATACTGTTTTTATTGTACGAATATATACCAGCCAGAATGATTTTATTTATATATATATATATATATATATATATATATATATATATATATATATATATTATTGATACGGTTGTGGAAATTCACAGAACACCATTCAGGTTCCCCAGAGATCAGTTATGTCGATAAGTGCGTGTCCAGGTTAGATTTCCCCACCGATGTCTAAAGGGCATTATTCGTGTGCCGGGCTGTGAATCTTGAGGTGGTATTATTCTTTTTATCTTTATTTTGAACACATCTCCTTACCATCACTCCACGGCGCCGCCATCTTTTCGCCAGCAACGGCGTCCACGAACGAGCGGCATCTCCGCCGACAGGCACGACGGCTTTCCTCGTTGGAGCGAAAGCCGGTGATTCCTGCCACGTCCGCGTTTGACGGCAAGATCGGATCAGAATGACAAAAGGGGCGGAGCCAGCCGGGGGTGAAGGGTCGAAGGTAAAAAACCAAAACCACCCCCGAACCCGATAAAAGGCCGGGCTGAAACTCCGAGAAACCAGCTGAGTACGGAGCTCTGGAGTTCGGAGCTTTGGAGTCCGGTGGAGTTTGGAGCCTGGAGTCCAGTCAAGCCTGCAGTGCAGAGGTGTTGGTCGGTGGAGGCGGCAGTGAAGCGTCAGCCGGAAGAGAGTCGCAGCAGGAGAGAAGTCGCCAGCCAGCGACATAACGGTCCGAAGTGATCAGGCCCCGGGACGGTCCGAGCGACGCTGAGGAGTGAGCGGGCTCTTAAAGAGCATCAACTCCAAAAGAGCAAGGCCCGTTCGCTCCTCTGAGGCGTCATCGGCCATTCCCGATCGACCAGGCTGCACGGCAAGGCCTGGACCAACCGAGCTGCCGTGGTTGACGACGAGAACATACGGAGGGTCGCCGACCGAAAGACCCATCGAGTCGTCTCCAGGGCGACAAGGTAACCTGCTCGGTCTCCGGAGTCCCTTCGGTCATCCCGGCTCCGAGCGAATATTAAAGGCTTACGAGCCCGGCCTTTTCTTTTCTGGGGTTTTGCATGGAAGTCTGTGGCGCCTTGTCCGATAAGTAGAATTGTTTGTTAGTGCATGTAAATGATAATAGACATCGGCTGTAGGTCTTTTTGCTCGTGTCTTGTCCCTTACCCCATTCATTGCCTTGCTTGCATATGTGCATGTAAAATAAATGTCCCTTTGTTTGAATATTCACCTGCTGCTTGCGTCCCTTCCTCCATTGAGCTGCCGTGGTTGCATTCGAAATAAATAGCTGGTTTTTAACACCGATAAGATAATCGGGTCCGACGGGGCCTGGCGATATATAAATCGCTCGGCAATCGCAACGGAGCGAACTGCTTAAGCGGCTCGTTTCCGAGCAGGTCCCGTTGAGGTACAACCTCTCGGTAGTCTGTCGCGTGAATAATTAGGTAAATCGGCGATCGCCCCTGTAGCGCGCGGACAGAGCATTGACAAGGTTGTGGTGTGGTTAAAAACACACCCGTAGCTGGATTTCGGCGTTGATCCGAAAGCTACGACTGGATTGCCACGTTCGGTGGGCGCGCGGCCGCCAATTGGACTGAGGCGGTCATCCGCACGCTGGAGTGGCGGAGATCCACAACACTGTTGTCAGGAAGTGGGATTCAGATTCATCCCCCTCCACACTAAATTAACGGGAATCGGATCAAGGGTGTGTAGAGCGACCCTCCGTTCCCATTAATACGAGTGTGGAATTTTTTTTATATCCAATACGCAAAATGGCAGTTCAAGGTGAGCGGGGGCAGGAGGGATTAAATATAGATTTGGAAATGATAGAATCTATGGCTCAGGACGAGATCACCATGCAGGACACTCCCATGCAGGTTGATTTCCCCGCAAACGAACACAGAGCCCGAAGGGGGCGCGGCGGCGGCGGCTTTTGAACCCCCCCCCCATCAAATTCCCTCCCCGGTCCCCAGTGAAACCGCGACCGATCGCGGTGGATCGGTCCTGTTGGAGTCATCGGGCATCAAACAGTTGATGCTGATGATGCAACTGATGAGAAACGAAATGGGAAGCAAAATGGATTGCATGAATAACAAAAATGATGCAAATGCGCAGCAAATGAAAACAGAGATGAAAAACGAAATGAAAACAAATGCGCAGCAAATGAAAGAAACCGCGGAAGAAATGAAAACAACATAAATGAAAATGTGTGCAAGATGAACGGCAAAATGGAAAATAAAATGGATGAAAATATGCAAACACTGAGGGGTGGATGCAGAGCATGGGGCTGAATCTCAGGTGGGCAAAAGGCAATCGTGGCAATTGCGCGCGAGGAACCGCGAACGACGGAGCACAAAATGGCGGCGCCACGTGGCAGAGAACACCGAACCAACGAGAGGGAGTGCAACGGCTGTCCGGCCCGCAATAAAGACGGGTGAGGACACAATAATTTGGGAGACTCGTAAAGGTGACGGAGGAAGTGACGGTGACGACGACGGAAAAATTGAATGGGGTGACTGAGACGTGTATGAGATGCGTAGAACGGAGGTAATGAACGAGGTGACGGAATTAACAGAGACACAAAGGAGACGACGAAGGAAATAGAAGTATGCTAGAGATGCGGAGATAGACCGAGTCGAGCATGAATTAAATAAAACGAAGGAGGAAACAGAGACGAATATCCAGGAAGAAACTAATAGACACGAAGAGACAACAGAAATAAAATGTATAGAAACGCAGGAGGTAGAGGAAATAATATAGAGACGATGGCAGAAATAATAATGGAGAACGAAGGAAACGAGAGGTGACAAATGCAAATAGACACGGGAGATAGAGGGTGAATTGGACGGGGTGAAAGACGAGCACACACAGGTAGAGGTAGTGAGGGACAATGGGGGTGAGCTGGCGGAATGTGTCGTGACCCGGTGCAAGCAGCAGGATAGCCTTCTTCAGAGACGAGGGAGGGAATATGCCCCCGTGAAGCGGATAGCGACCAGGTGAGTCATGAAACGCGTGCATAGCGTGGGTGTCAACACCAGTGTTGTGGATCTCCGCCACTCGCCGGCGTGCGGACGACCGCCTCAGTCCAATTGGCGGCCGCGCGCCCACCGAACGTGGCAATCCAGTCGTAGCTTTCGGATCAACGCCGAAATCCAGCTACGGGTGTGTTTTTAACCACACCACAACCTTGTCAATGCTATGCCCGCGCTACAGGTCGATTGCCGAATTGTCGATTTACCTAATTATTCGCGGACAGACTACGAGAGGTTGTACCTCAACGGGACCTGCTCGGAAACGAGCCGCTTAAGCAGCTCGCTCTGTTGCGATTGCCGAGCGGTTTATATATCGCCAGGTCCCGTCGGACCCGATTATCTTATCGGTGTTAAAACCAGCTATTTATTCCGAACGCAACCACGCAGCTCAATGGAGGAAGGGACGCAACGAGCAGGTGAATATTCAAAACAAGGGACATTTATTTGTACATGCACATATGCAAGCAAGGCAATGAATGGGGGTAAGGGACAAGACACGAGCAAAAAGACCTACAGCGATGTCTATTATCATTTACATGCACTTAACAACAATTTCTACTTATCGGACAAGGCGCCACAGACTTCCATGCAAAACCCCAGAAAGAAAAGGCCCGGGCTCGTAAGCCTTTAATATTTGCAGGGAGCCGGGATGACCGAAGGGACTCCGGGAGACCGAGCAGGCTACCTTGTCGCCCTGGAGACGACTCGATGGGTCTTCGGTCGGTGACCCTCTATGTCTCGTCGTAAACACGGCAGCTGGTGTAACGGCGGCTCGGTTGGTCCAGCCCTTGCCGTGCGCCTGGTCGATCGGTCTGCCGACGACGCCTCAGAGGAGCGAACGGCCTTGCTCTTTTGGAGATGATGCTGTTTTAAGAGCCGCTCACTCCTCAGCGTCGCTCGGACCGTCCCGGGGCCCGATCACTTCGGACCGTTATGTCGCTGGCTGGTGACTTTTCTCCGGCTGGCGACTTCGCTGCTGCCTCCACCGACCAACACCTCTGCACTGCACTGCAGGCTTGACTGGACTCCAGGCTCCAAACTCCACCGGACCCAAAGCTCCGAACTCCAGAGCTCCGTACTCCGTACTCAGCTGGTTTCTCGGCGTTTCAGCCCGCCTTTTATCGGGTTCGGGGGTGGTGTTTGGTTTTTTACCTTCGACCCTTCACCCCCGGCTGGCTCGCCCCTTTTGTCATTCTGATCCGATCTTGCCGTCAAACGCGGACGTGGCAGGAATCACGGCTTTCGCTCCAACGAGGAAGCCGTCTTGCCTGTCGGTGGAGATGCCGCTCGTTCGTGGACGCTGTTGCCGGCGAAAAGATGGCGGCGCGTGGAGATGATGGTGAGGAGATGTTGTTCAAAATAAAGATAGAAAAGAATAATACTACCGCAAGATTCACAGCCCGGCACACGAATAATGCCCTTTAGACATCGGTGGGGAAATCTAACCTGGACACGCACTTATCGACATAACTGATCTCTGGGGAACCTGAATGGTGTTCTGTGAATTTCCACAACCGTAACAATATATATGTATATATATATGTGTAATATATATATATATATACATAATATATATATATATATATATATGAGGCGCCGTGAGAGTGATGTAAGGGCACATCGGCCATTTTGGAGTTAATGCCATACAGCACTATTTAACCCTTCCCCATCATCCGAGCCTATCATCATCATATCATTAAAAAATGTCGTTACATCACTCCTCCTTGCCGGGCATAATATATATATATACACACACATACATATCAGACGCATCTCCTGACTGTTGTGGTGAGCATCGCCATGGATTATGTCTCGCACAGTAAAACTGCATAATCCGCAAAGAGCAACAGACAGACAGTTGCTGTTTGCGGATTATGCGGTTTTACCGTGTGAGACATAATCTGCGGCGATGCTCACCATAACAGTCAGGAGATGCGTCTGATGTATAATTGACGGTTGTGGTCATCATTGGTTAGATATTTTACCAGTATGCTGGCCTAATGAGGGCAAATAAGCCTGAAATCCGGATAGGCGGCTCCGTTTGATGTTTAAACTGATGTTGACCATGTAATCTTTGTCTGTTTGTTTGACAGTCGCTAGGCTGAGGCCTCTGGGTTGGAGGTGACGCTTTGGTGTTGGACTATGTCCAATGGGGATCGGGGGAGTGCTCATACACACTCCACATGTTTCAAGATTGCATGCATATATAATATATATATATATATATATTATATATATATATATATATATATATATATATTGTTGGGGGTCGGGTGAGAAGACCACAAGGTGGGGGAAGCTATCTCTGTTCCCACCAGACTCGCGCGGAATTGAAGGCCGTCGCACACGGATAATTCCGTGCCGCGACGGGTTGCTTAACCGACCGTGGACGCCAATGACTCAACCGCGTGACCTAGGGTTTCCCGTCTATGGGTTAATCGGGTTACCAAATTAATCATGTGGTTTAATCACCGGGGAAAACGCCCTCGGTGCGCCTTGTCTGAACCGGATCACTCTACCGGACTGGATCACTTTTCCAGATCGGATGCAGCCGAGTGACTCTGCCAAGGACGTACCGGCTAAAAGGAACGGATCGTTGGGAATAAAAGTCGCGGCTAAGCTAGGATTCGGACCATGCTGGATCATTGCACTCCGACCAGGATTTGCACTCTGGCCACCGTAAAACCCTTCATTACGCAAAAAAATTCGAAAACCCACTCCGTGGGAGTACCTCCTGTGCAGCTTCCTTCGCAGGGCAGCTCACCGGATGAGGGATTGGGCAAAGCCTTCGGGACCCCCAATCTTTGATGAAAGGAGGGAAACCACAGGGTACATCCCTGTGTCAGATTGCGGGAGAGTGTGTCGGAGTGGTGCTGAGGTGTCGTCCACCAGACAGCGGTCTCTTGGGTTAACCTGAGGCGGTCCCTTCGGGTGGGGTGCCTGGAATGTCCTATCCTAAGAGAGGATGATCACCTGTCTCTGTTATCATCTGAGCTCAAGCGTTTGAACATCGTTATTGCAGCACTCTCTGAGGTTCAGAGACCAGATTGCGGCGAGATAATGGTGGGTGGTTACACCTACTATTGGTCTGGTCGCTCTGATTGGTTACCATACTCAGGGAGTTGCTGTAGCTGTGTCCAATAAGCTGACTCCAATGATAATTGAGGTAACACCGGTCAACGAGCGTATTATGAGACTAAGGATTCGTCACTCCTTAGGTGTCATTTCCCTGGTCTCTGTCTATGCTCCGACTGAGGTGAGTGACCTCACCGTGAAGGACACATTCTACGCCACGCTCGAGTCTGTGGTTGATCAGTGCCCCAGACGAGATACACTTCTCGTCTTGGGGGATTTCAATGCATCGACTGGAACTGATAGGGATGGTTATGAGAACATGTGTTGGTCCCCATGGGTCAGGAACTATGAACCAGAATAGCACTAAGTTCCTGACTTTGCAAGAAGTATGGACTTAGGGTGGCTGGTTCATGGTTTCAACGCCCACAGCTCATCGCTGGACTTGGTATTCCAATGCTGGTGGTGTGGCAAAAGAGATTGACTATGTGCTCGTTGATGGTCACTGGAGGATGATCCAGAACTGCAGGGTCTACCGGAGTGCTCAATTCCTCAATACTGACCACCGGCTTGTTGTAGCAACTCTAAAGCTGCACCTTAAATCCTGAGAATGTACCATCCCAGCCTAGGCTGGATGTTTGCAAGCTCAAGGATGAGAGAGTAGCTGAGGAGTTTGCGAACAGGCTGAGTGGAAATTTGGGGTGTCTGGGTGCTTTGGCGGGTCTTGAAGAGTTGTGGAGTGCCTTCAAGACCACCATCCTTGATGTTGCCGGTGGATGTCTTGGAACTCACCGCAGGCCAAGAAGAATTTTGTCTCTCAAGGGACACTGATACCATTTGACCAGTCGCAGGCCAGGCTGAATGGCAGAGCTGAGCTGTTCAGGGAGCTGAGGCGTAAAACTGTACGTGCACTAAAGGTGGACAAGGAGGCCTATGTGCGAGGAATCTGTGAGGGGGTAGAGCATCACCTGTGGACAGGTGATTCTCGTCCCGCTTACAGGGGAATTCGCGCATTGCGTTCATCCAAGCCCATCCCTCGGAGCACTGCAGTTAGAGCAGAGAGTGGTAGGCTCTTGACAGAGGAGTCTGAAGTGAAGGCCCGCTGGGCGGTTACTTTGAGCGGTTGTACCAGGCTGATCCCCAGCTGTCGAAGTTGGACGTCAGGGTGTTACAATCCCTGTTGCTGACCCTCCAATCAACTGTGGTTCCACCTTCGCTTGTGGAAACACGGGCTGCGGTGAACAGGTTGAAACGGGGGTAAAGCTCCACAGGATTTGTGGCATCCATGCTGAACTTCTAAAGGCTGGTGGAAATGCTGCACTTGTGTCGTTGCATGCAGTTTTGTGCTCTGCCTGGAACACAGGCATCATCCCAACTGATTGGAAGAGGGGCCTTGTTGTCCCTCTCTGGAAGGGAAGGGTGATCGCCAAGACTGCAACAACTACCGAGGGGTGACGCTGCTCTCAGTGCCGGGCAAGGTCCTTTGCTCGGATAATTCTTGATAGGGTTCGCCACCATCTGCTTGAGCACCAGCGTCCAGAAACAGTCAGGCTTTACACCAAAGAGGTCAACGATTGACCGTATCCTTGCTCTTCGTGTCCTCACGAACGCAGACGAGAGTTTCGGCAGGGGCTGCTTGCAGCTTATGTTGATCTCTGTAAAGCGTTCGATTCAGTGAATCAGGATGCCCTCTGGAGGATTCTTGGTTTCGTGGGGTGCCACCAAAACTGATCGATCTGATGTCTGAACTCTACTCTGGTACTGAGAGTGCTGTGAAGTGTGGTGGTACCATCTCTGACTTATTTCCAGTTATTACTGGAGTTCGTCAGGGGTGTGTACTGGCCCCCACACTTTTCAGCACTTGTAGGGACTGGATTTTAGGGAGGATGTCGGAAAGATCAAGCTGCGGTGCATCGTTTGGAATGTCAAGATCTCGGACCTTGATTTCGCAGATGATGCAGTCATCTTTGTGGAGACTTTGGATATCCTTTTGGGGCCCTCGAGGTGCTGAATGAGGAGTCGGAGCCGCTGGGATTACGGGTTTCTTGGGTCAAAACTAAGATCCAGGCTTTTAATGACATCTTGGATGCTGCTGTCCTGTCTGTGTCTGTTTGTGGTGAGGACGTTGAGGTGGTGGAGAGATTCACTTAACCTTGGCAGTGATATTCATGTCTCTGCTGGCTTTGAGTCAGAGGTCAATAGACGTCTGGGTCGGGCCTGGGGAGTCATGGATTCACTGGATCATGGGGTGTGGTGCTGCCGGTACCTGTGCGGGAGGACGAAAGTCCGAGTCTTCAGGTCCTTGGTGCTTCCAGTCTTGCTCTATGATGCGAGAATTGGACTCTGACCAAGGATTTGGTACCAGGTCTCTTCAAAGAATCCTTGGCTATCGTGGTCAGATTTTGTGTCCAACGAGCGGATGCTGAGAATGGACTCGGATGAGATTTGTTACCTGCATGGTCCGTGAGTGTCAGTTGCGCGCTGTATGGACATGTGGCTCGTTTTCCTGACGCTGATCCTGCTCACCAGATTCTCTCAGCGAGGGAGTCTCGTGAGTGGAGGAGGCCAATGGGCCGACCACGTGCCTCGTGGTTGCAGCAGGTTGACCAGCATCTCAAGGAGATGGGATGGGCCTGGCATCCGCCTGGGGAAGGCCAGATGGAGGCCCCTGGAGTACCGGTGGAAAGTGGGACGCAGCGACGCGCTGTTCTGGCACATGCTCCCATACCTGACCTGACCTGACTGGATCAATGGAAAGAAAAGACAAAAAACGAGCAGGGAACATTCCTTTTGATAATTTATTCACAGTCAACTTACAAAAGGGGACACAGATCAGACTTAACAAGAAATTAATAACAATATAATATGATAACGATCTTCTGCAGTCTTACTTAAGCAGACAGGTGCCAGCCACACACACACACACACACAACACACACACACACACACACACACACACACACACACACACAAACAAAGAAAACCCGATGAAGAGAAAGTTTTGCAACCAGGAAGGGAGGGGAGTTGAGGCTACGTTCTCTGTACCTTTGTGCTTGATAGCATGACACGCCACCAATACGTTTCATGGGTGGGGTGGGGGGGATGCTCCGTCGTGCGGTACCCGACAGTGGGCGCGTCGTCTCTGGCTTCAGCCACGGGTGTGGAGATGTGTTCATGAAGGAGAAACTTGAGTGGAGAAGGGGCGGAGTCCAGAGTGCGAGGACGGAGTGGTAGGCGGGTGGGGTCGCCGTTGTGTGGGCGGAGATGAGGCGGAGTCCAGACAGCAGGAGCGCGTCATGGCGGTGACGACGAGTCGAGGCGAGAGTGGGAGAGAGGTGGAGAAAGAGAAACAAGCAAGAGAAAGGCGGAGGGACTGCTCCGACCTTTATAGGATTTGCAGCTCGGGGGAAGGGGCCACCCCGAATCGTAACGTCATCACTGAATCGGGCGCTCTGATTGTCCCCGACCCTCACGTGGCCTGCCAACTTTGTCCAGAAACCGCCTCACTTCGTTTCCGGCAAGGCCATCCCAGACAGCGGGAATATTCTGCTCCGACCCCACGAGATGACATGAATCGCCCACACCGAAATTGGCACCCGAATCGTCCTGCAAAAACCCCCGGGCCGTGCCCGGCGACCAGTGAGGGTCCCGCATGCCCGACCAGCGCTGATCAACGCGCCCCGCACTGTACGTTCCCGGCTCGATCGCAGCTTCGCTGGCCGTGGAGACGAGAAGACGTTCACCATCACGTGGAGAATCCGCTGCTGCCAGCGAGGGCCGAAGGTACATCATCATGGATAATCCATGCACGTTGTCACGAGCAGCGTACGTGTCTGCTTTCGAGGCACATTCCATACAGTGCGCGTGGTTTGGCCATTACGCACGTGACAGCGCTCGCGTTCACACGACCGCCAGCGTGTGCGCCGGGACGAACACAATATGTGTCGGATATTGAGGTGAAAAGGGAACAAGCCGCTTATATCCGCACATTCGTATCCGCCCAACATGGCAAGGAGGAGTCTTTATCGGCTTCGTACGCGTTTCGTGCAGCGTGGGCGTCATGCTGGCTGTGTTTCCTTGTGTTGTCAAAAAACACCATTCGTGAAGCCTCTTAAGAGGTATTCATTCGCATGCCTTTTAATGCAACCGGCAATCTTCCCCAGACCATCGGAAGCCCGAGTCGATAATCCCGCACTGCAAGCACACTACCTGACTAGCCACACACACGGGTCCAGGGCTGCCCCGGAAAGAGGATCTCTGTGCAGCAGTTTTCCTACAGCGACGCAGCACGCGTGGCCTTCATGAGGCCCCACCTTTCAGCAAAGGCGCACGTGGCTGATTTCCTCATAAATAATCAGAGGAAAAGAAGAGTAGGGACGAAATGAAGGAGAAAAATGATTTAAGCAACCCTAGCTATTAGAATCAGGGGTCCTCCAACCTGCGGCCCGCGGGCCACATGCGGCACCTTAGACGGATTTATGTGCCCGCGGTGCCATATTAAAGTTTACATTACAATGCGGCCCGCGATACTGCCAATTTGTCAGGGTCAATGATCAAAGCGTTCTGTAATTTTTTATTATGATTTTGATTCATATTAGACACGTGTTTTTAACACGATTATTCACTTATCATATTCGTTGGCAAGAAAATATATTCAGCACTAATTTTTGTTTAAATTTCCGCATGTTAAATTAATATATATATTTTTTTCGGAATTTAGCGTCCTTTTTTTTGGGTGCGGCCTCCGCCCCTCACCACTTTGGTTTGTGGCCCTCCACCCAAAAAAGTTGGAGACCCTGTATTAGATCATCGCAATGCACTCCCTTGTTGTCCGCAACAAAAGGAAAGGGACTATCTACATGTATAATAATGGAATAACTGTCTTGGGACACCTATCTGTTGTATGCATGCGTTTCGAGAACCACAATATACATATACTAGCATACCTGTGCACATGCACGGGATAGCAGTACACAATACTGGTAGCAGACGACAGACCGTGCACGGGGAATGACAAAAAACGCATTGTGCAAAATACAAAGGTGGTACTATGGAACGCCAACACTTCCCAAACATTGTCGGCATGTCCGCTAAGTGCCACAGCAATTTCATAGGGATCGTGTGACGGCGAGCCGCGTTTTTAGTGTGCAAGCTTGGTATATAATAGAGAGAGATATATATATATATACACATATATATATATACATATATATATATAAACTATACACACACACGCACACAACACACTCTCACTAGCAAATACAACTTGTCGCTTTGCTGATGGAGGGTTGCGAGAGGAGGGAGGGGAAGCTAGAAGGGGGAGGTGGGAGAGCTACGTTTCTCAAACGTTGCTATACTTACTGAGAGAGAGGGAGAGAGAGGTATAATAAAATAAAAAAAAGAGAGAAAGGTGAGGGGTGGAGGTGGGGTTAGTAAGAGAATGATATGTTATGCTTAATGACCGAAGACACACAAAAACAAACTCATGTCAGAACAGCTGGACACACAACAGAGTTTGGAAAGTAATCTGCTGCACATCTGCAAAAACTTTGATATCCCATTTCCAGAAATTTATGGGAACAATTTGTCCAGAATCAAAAGTAATCACTTAAAACATGGAAGTACTGACTGCGCATTGTACTACCGAATGATCCCATTCGAGCGTGAACATCAAAAACAAAGCGTTGGGACCAGATATCATACTTGGGTACAAAAAAAAGAGAAGGCATTGCTGATTGAGGTGTTAATACCAGTGATTTGGACTAAATGATGCAGAAATCAAGAAATGACCAAACACCAAGACCTCAAAGAATGAAGTGAGAAGATCCTGGAAGCTGAAGAATGCCAAAGTTGTACCAGTGATAGCTGGACCTCCAGGAATGATGACAAAGAACCTCACAGAGATATTAAGCATAGGGACTACCCCTGGGTGCTCACCCATAGTGGCTGGATAAGAAATCAGACAACCACTGGAAGGCATGAACGACCCACAAAATATATAATGGAGAATAAAGTAAATACCTATCGGATTTTTATTTTTTTTTTTTAATGCCATAAGCAAACCTTGGTACATCCTGGGTGATAACGGTTGTGGTAAACTTTCATCAAAATTGTGTGTGTGGCTTCAGAAAAGAAAGCAAATAGATATTTGGGGGGGGGAAACCCCCCCTCCCTGTATAACCCCTTAGACCCAATTGTTTAATGTCATGCAACAAACTTTAGTCCATCATGGGTGGTGAAGATGGTGGTCAAGTTTCACTTGAATTGTATGTGTAGTTTTGGAAAAGAAAGCAAATCCATATTTTTGGGGGGGCAACCTCCGTTAAAGCAGATTTTCTAATGTCACGAACAAACTTTGTACGTCATGGGTGATTAAGGTTGTCATGAAGTTGGCATCAGAATTGTGTGTATCGTCTGAGAAGAAGGCAAATACCTTTTTGAGGAGGCAACCCACAACCAGCCCCCACCCCACCCCACCCCCCCCCCCCCGTAAACTTCCTCTGTAGACCCCATCAGACCCCGTGTGTTTTTTTTATTTTAATGCAATCATGGGTGATGAAGGTTGTGGTCAATTTTTCATTGAAATCGTATGTGTAGTTTCTGAGAAGAGGTTGCAAGTATTTGTGGACAGACGGACGACATGCCATCAACATAGGCTGCTGGCGCTACTTTACAGGTGAGCTAAAAAACCATCCCTGGGAATATTATAAATAAATGAACCAGTCGGATGCTGTCCAGGGCTCAGCGACGATCTTTAAGAGAGCCCTCGGCACGAAACTTTGAGAACAGAAAACTTCAACAGCTTGGTCCAAGAATCGTGACCCCTTACTGGTTCCAGGGATTCGTGACCCTGACTTACTGCTTTGAGCCTGCCCTGGGAGGACTCCATTACACATTATGAACCCCATATATAGATACTTAATCCAACGACACACACACCTGATCGGTATCTGTTTCACCTCCCGACACCCATCACAAACGTGGAGATCACACACACACGCACAACACGTGCTTAGCCAATATCGGCATTTTTTCAGGAATCGGAGGTTGGAGTCATTTTGATTACCGACACAGTACGGACTGTATACATAAACAACCCAGAAACCTTGAGTAGCTTTCACCGAAAAACAACGTCACATTCATATTGACGTTTCAAGGAATATGATCAACAAGCATTATTCTTTATAAACAAGCTACGTGTGAAGGGTGGAAACAAATTGGCTCAGGAATTTAGAAAATATGTTAATACGGCAAACGGCTGAGAAATCGGGGTTATAAATATATTGTTACGAATCTGGAAACCATGCGCACTCAATCAATTCAGGTCCCAAAGTTAGTTATTGCCGGTATAGTACGTGTGTAGTCAGGACCCGTCCTTTTTTGTTTAGCGGGAGGATTAAATGTGTGCATTGTGACATCTTTAGTTAGGTTATTATATCCAACGAGCCATCGAATAAACATCCCATTCTGCATGATCCATCCCCATCATGATCCACTCCACACCTGCTGTCTCCAAGCACTCCGACTTGCCAGGGCAGGGTCTTGCAGCCGTTCCTTGCCGCTCCACCACGCTCCTTCACAAACGTTTTAAACTCTTGCAACCAACGCAACATGGATACTGTTACTCTTCGAGAGCGGAGCCATGTGGAGAATGCGGGGTCTCCGAACAGGGGCCACGGCTCTGCCCCGGTGGGGTGTGGCCGTGGGCCAATGAGGGACGGACAGCGAGATGATTGTCGCCAAGGCCCTCCCCGTGTGGGAGGAGATATATATCTCGAGACTCGGAGGGTTGTCGTTGGCGCTGGTGTTGTGCGAGAGCAGAGCAGTGCGAGAGCTATGTGGTGTTTCACGAGGAAGCGGATAAAGATCCCGAGCACGCTCTGAGAAGAAGTAACTGGAGTTCTGGAGTGGTCACGTTCATCACGGTGGCTGTTACGGGGAGGAGTTTTGTGGACCCTGACCCTTCACCACCGAGCTCCACCACGAACCACGAGTCCCCACGTGCGACTGGGACCAGCCAACGACATATGTGGAGGTGCCGCAGCATGGAGTACCCCCTTTCCCGACGCAGGTCCCCATCCGGACTCTGACCCCCAGCTCGTCTCTCTCTCTCATCGGCTGGAGGGTCCAATAAAGAACTCCGGGGTTCTTTTCTTTTTTTGTGTGTGTGTGTGTCTGCATGTGGGCCCGTCTTTAAGTAGAACTGATAAGTGTGGTTTTGATCCTTGTAAATATTCTCTGCATATTCGCTTCAAGTCTCACCTCTTCTGTTTTTGATTTTATTGTAAATAAATTATTAGAAATGTTCCCAGCTCGTTTCTGTCCTTAGTTATTTGGTCCGCATGGTCCAAGTCTGAGTTCAGATGGGGTTTCACTCACGCGTAATTATCGGTGATGAACCCATCTGAACTCAGACTTGGCCATTAACGGATTATAATCCGTTAATCCTAGCCGCACGGCTTTGGCAGTTTCCGTTCGGCTGCAACCGAGCCGGAGTTGGTAGTCGCTAGTTGGAACTCTACCGCAGTCGGTAGAGTGGACCTTGTTCGAGAAAGACGTGCCGAGGGCGTGAATCCCCAGTAGCCAAGACTGTGTGGTTATTAGGTATATTGGGATCTAGACAATTAACCCTACCCTACGCCACGCGGTCGAGATATTGGCGTTTCACGGTCGATTAATCGACCCGCCGGCTTCGGAGTTATCCAGAGCGACGGCCCTATCATTCCGGGGAGTCTGGTGGAGACGATGCAATTTTTCCCACTTAACGTTGTTCTTGCACCGGACCCCTGCCCACAACAAATTTGCTCTGAACCCACAAAGAGAAACATATATCCTTTGTAAAAGCAAAATCCGATAAACAAAATGCTTTTGAAACAGGCGTGGGGACAAAGGAAAACTTGATAGAACTCCATGCGATAACGGGATGAAACATTTGCCACCACGGCACCCCGCATGGGTGCGTTTAATAATAGCATTTTAAAAAAAACACACGGGGTCTGATGGAGTCTACAGAGGGAGTTTACGGGGGTTGTGGGTTGCCTCCTCAAAAGGTATTTGCTTCCTTCTCAGATGATACACACAATTCTGAGACAGGCATGGCATGTCCACACACCCACGGAGAGTCCATACAAGATCCAAATCTACCCATATGTTCACGTCCGTGTGTGTTGTATATGTACCTCTACCTTGTAGTAACTGTCGACCGTACGTCCTGATGAGGACACAAAAACTGTATTGTACAGCTCGGTAAGTAGCTTCAGTCGCTCAAGCACTCCAACGGAATGCCTGGCTTGGAAAGCGATTACCATTTGCCCTAATACAATTATGCAACTGGAAAGTGCCCGTGTAATGTCCGAATTGGACAAATCAACACTTTTGGGGGAGTCGGAACTGCTGATATTTTCAAATCACGTCTTTATAAGTGTGTGAACGTCTTTATAGTTGTTGAGGAACTCTGGGAAGAGTTTGAAACAGCGTCGCACTTCTTTTTTTTTGTATGCTTGTCAAGGCTCGTATGAGAGCTAACACACAATGCACAGCAAGGGGGGCATGAGACAAGAGGGGCGTGGGAAGGACAAAACAGTGGGGAACAGAAACATTTGGAGATCTGTGGAAGGGAGAGGGATGGGGTGGGGAACATGGGGTATGCAAGATGGATATTACAGGGACTTTCAGGAAGGAAAGCAGGGAATTTTTGAAGGAGGTGGGTTTGGGGTGGATTAGTGTGGGTAGAAAAGATCGAGTATTTGGATGGGGGACGAGAAGAGGTGTGGTGAACAGCTGTTTTGAAGGCCTGGAGGGAAGAATGGGATTGACAGAGTGAGGGAGTTTTATTCCAAATGTGGAGAAAAAGAGAAATGCAAGAGTGATGGTGAGCAGTGATTCGTGATTTTGGTAGTTTTACCATAAAGGGGGTTGCTGGCGGACCTTAGGCGCCTTGCGGAAATATGGTGGGGACCAATTGCAGAGAGAGCAGGGAGGGCGAGATCGGAGAGGAGACGGTAGAAGACAGAAAGCCACCAACCTGCCTGCGTGAAGAGAGTGAAAGGCCCACTTACCTTGAGTAAGTCTTCTTGGGTTGCTTTACGCAGCTTAATTCAGCCGAGGATTGTGGGAGGGGTCAATCACACATATAATATAATATTATATATATATATATATATATATTATATATTGTTGCGAATTCGCGCCCCGCCGACCTGTGCGAAACGGGCCACGTAACTCGAAATCGCGGCACGTAGCCCACCGGACGGACATCATCGTGACCTCGTCGGAACAAGGCCGGGAGCTAGTCACGGCGGTGGGGGTTTAACCTCACCACGATCGTGCCAATTGGCCCACAACGCGGCAGGATATTAGGGTTGCGCTCGCCAATTCGATCTACCTAAGTACCTGCGGAATGGTCGAACCGGCGATCGACCAACGCCAAGCCGACCCCGGACACGAACCGCTTAAGCGGTCCGTTCCCGTGCTACACGTGAATAACCGAAGCGGTGTTATCGTCGGCCTCGACGGTTCCGACTTATTACCGGGCGTATTAGCCCCACAGACCCTTTACGTGAAGCCAGGATGGAAGAGTCAACAAAGGGAAGGACGCAAGCGAAACGGGGAAACAGTTCAAACAAACAGTGCATTTTATTCAGCCACAGACACAAAGCACGTTATACGATCAAATCAAATTGCACATATAACAGCCAAAACAAAAGTAACAATGCAGAGCTACAACCGAATACGCGTACAACGGCAACACTGTTAAACAGTTTCTACTTTACAAGACACGGCGCCACAAGATCCCATAAAAAACCGAAAAGAAAATGGTGACTTCCTTTGGGGCCATCGAGTTCCTCTCCCAACGTCCGTCGGCGGTGGTCGAGCTGGCCGTGACTCCCGTCCTGGCGTGGAGGGAGTCCTCTCCGGCGTGCCTCGCGCCGCACGTGTTTGGCCGCTCGAACGCCACGACGGGGTTTTCCGGCGCTATCTCAGCGCGGGATAGAAGGGGGGGGAACCGTTGTTGCTTGAGGTCGTGCGTGTGGGGAATGGCAGCGCTGCCCGTCCCGCAAGCGGGGTCTCGACACGCACCACAGAAAGACCAGCCAGCGCCACCAAGAAGAGAAGAGCGAGCGCGGAAAGAGAGAAAGGACGAAGAGAGCAGAGGAAAGAGCGCCCCGCCCGTGTCCCACTTTTATAGCCGGGGCTCCCCTTCACTCGCCCCGTTTTCGGCTCCACCCTCCTTGCGAGAGGTTCTCGAAGAGGGGCGTTCCCTCACCTGGCAGCCGCCACGTCATGGTCATCACCAATCGGCCGGCGAGCTGCCCCTCCCCCTTCTCCTCCTCACCACCAAGGCGAGAAGAATGGCGGGAAAACCCACCAGCATCGTGGCAGTTTTTCGTTCGTTGAAATCAAAGATAGGGAAAGAAAAACGACTAACCAAAGCGTCGCACCGGATGGATCACATAAATTCCCCTATACACGGGTTTGGGCTAACTATACACATCGTACCTATTCGAGATATTCTCACCTTGCGGGCCCTTTATGGTGTAATGCGAACTTCCACAGCCGTAACAATATATCAGTGTATATATATATATATCATTATGTTGAGATCATGTTCAAGGCGATTTGAGATCGAGCAAGTCACTCTGATCATGGTAGAGAAGAGCTTTTAATTCACATCAAAAGAGTACATGACAGAAAGTTGAGACAGAGAATACCTACAGTATCCCAGCTCAATCTAACTCTCGCTCGCAACAGTTTTTGTTTACTATATATATCTTTGTTCTGCTCCCCCCCACCCCCATCCTGTAAGGGCATCTGTTTTCATGATTTACCCAATCATGGCTCATCAGGTTTCTATTTCCTTTCTCCAGATATCATATCTTTGAGGTTAACAACACCCAGCACTGTTTTCTCTCCTGACTGGCAAGCATTGAATTTCACTAGCAAGAAGATCTGTGTTGGTCATTGTGACAGCAATCTTTATCACAATATATTATCTTTTCAGTCTGCGAGCCGATTTCCATTCTAAGATGAATCAATAGAGTGCAAACCCTTTTTATACTCCAAAGGTTAACTTTCGAATCGTTTAAAGTATTTTCAACCAACATGGCTGTTTTTCAGTGTTGGGAGATGTTGTAGGGAACATATATCATGCATGCCAGATGAGGATTGTGCCCTAAAATGGCTCACAAAGCTTCTAAAAAAAGTCAAAAATACTCGTGTGGACATGGCAGGCTTTGCGATTTATTTAATGGCATCTTCAATTGGAAAGCCAATGCCGTCATTACCAAAATTTAGGCAGACCTCCCAGAGGGATAAACCATATCTGGTTTCGGTGCTAAACACTGATGGGAAGGTCACATATAGGGCTTGTGAATACACAGGGTAAATTTAAAATTATGATATTTACGATTAATTATTTTTGGGAGTAAGTGGTTGGGAGGGGGTGGGATTTGCATGGGCTGAGTGCATATATATATATATATATATATATACACTGTATATGTATTGCTTGGTTCTGGGGCCACAATAAATTATACTGATTTTTGCATCTATTGATGAAAGGGTGAAAGGAGAAGTGTTTGTTTGTGTGTATGTGTGTTATAACCATGGCCACCACTAGCTAATTGTATCAACAGGAAATTATAGAAATCTGACGCCTCTCAACCATGGATATTTCGCGTGTTCCTATATTTCCGTGAATCCAATTTGCATTCAGGAACAGAACAATTATAGTTAACCATTATGAAATGTTCTCTCTTTCATCTAAATGCTGAAAATTAGGTTTAAAAGACTGAATTACAGATTTTGCACTAGCATTGGCAGGTTAAAAGTGCCTGGTGAGCAGAACAGTCAGTGAAAACACACAGCGCATGCACAAAAGGCCTCGTAAGCACTCATACGTCATTTTGAAAGTCTCTTATTGGAATTGAACAAACCACTGAAATAATCCCAAGAATTATCCAAATGTCCCACTGGAGATCAAATTTCAAACTCACTCTTCTGCGACATCCTCTTCTTCGTCCCCAGGATTAAAAGATTCATCTGGCATAAAACAGTGTTGGGAAGGGAGGATAGGTGTATGGCAAGTGAAAAGCATATGAAAAAACAGGGTGCCAAGAGAATAAACTGGGTCTCCTACAATATGCTACACCTTTAAATTACTTCAGTCATCCAAATACAGTAAACCTTCAAATATCACGGGTTGTAATATTGCGAGTTTCGACCAATTGCGGGCAACCTATTGTGCTCCGATTTCATTATCGCAGAATTTAATTTCGACCAATCACGGTTTTTGAGCTGAGATGAGTCATCATTTATGTCCTGTGCGTGTACGATTATCTCACATTACGAGCCTTGTGTTGTTTCTCATGCATTGTTTTTGATGACGCCCAAACATAAAGTGATGGACAAAGTTAGTTGTGCCAAAAAGCAGAGAAAGGTTATGACGTTTGGAAAAAAAAAAGAAAAAAAAAGATCAAATTGTTAGATTGGTTGGCTCGAGGAGAAATGCGGCATCTGTACGGGCTGCCATTACGGGGTCAATGATTGGAGGTAGAACCTTCCCCATTGTACTCTTCATTCTTAAACCTTCATTTTCCTTCAAACCTCATTCCCAACTCTGTATTTGAACCTTATTCCTAAACCCTTAATTTCCAACACCCGGATTCGAACACCCGTTCTCAAACATTCTCATACGCAGCTCATGAAACAAATTGAGGTGAAGGGATTTATGATGGAGCAGGTTTTTAACACCAAGACGGGATTATTCTGTAAGACGATGCAATCTCGTAACTTGCTCTCCAAGCAGGGAAGATCGTAGTTCAAGGTAAGCAAGGTGATTAAGGATCGTGTTACCTTTCTCCATTGTAGGTTGCGGCAATGCTGCAGGCACCTTCGTCATAAAGCTAATGCTGCTTTTCCATTTGCTGAATTGCCTTCCCCACTGACCCTTCCCCCGCTCCCTCCTATAACATCATCAACCTGAGCTAAGTCTTGTGTTTTCTATTTACAGCAAAGTACAGTGTGAGTATGTAATATGTTTACCGTCACCCACCTCGCTGTTTTGTAACAAATTTAAAAGGTAAAACTCGTGTTTTTGTTTAATTTACACTGTATTTATTTTATTTTCATGTTTATTCCAATATTAACATGCTTTTTTTTAAACATATTTATTTCAATTGCAATGTGTTTACTTCTGGCTGCTGTCGATCTTACTCTGTTTTCTCAAAGCCCAGGAATCGAACTCCCCCTCTTCCCATTGGCCCTTGGTTTCCACAATAGTGGTTTTTAACTATCGCGGCATTTTCCAGGAACCCAATGCCCACGATATTGGTGGGTTTACTGCACAACAAAACAACCATGATGCTTTTGTTTCTTTCCTTATTGCCAGCATGGAAAGGGGCACCTATTACTGGATGACCATTAGCATCACAAACACAATGTGATATCATCACGCATGCTACAGGATACATCGTTGGGCCAAGTTTCAGAGACTGGTGCAGGATGACATTCTGTGACCCCTGTTACAATATAATAAAAAACCACCTGAAAGCAGGCATGAATCAGCATTTCAATGACCCCATTAAGCTTCTATCATGCAGTTCTACATCCACCACAAGTTCTTACAGCCTCTCCTTACCAGTTTCACTGCCTGATCCAGCCTCTGCCCTTGTCCTGCCCTCCTCTTTCATGCGCTGCAGGTATACGTCATGAGAGTCGTCATCAGAGTCCTCAAGTTCTTCTTCGTACTGCGGAACAGTCTTGGGGAAGCGATTGGGGGAGAGAAAATGGATTAAGAAACCAAAGAAATAAAAAGGAAGCCGAGGGAACATAAATAAAAATCACAGGGTAGAAAGGGTGTCTGTAAGTTGGTTTGCCGTAAGAACGCGTTGCAGGGGAAGGATAGAACCTCCTTACCTCCTTTAAACCACGGTTCTTAATGTTCAGTTTTTTGTTGTTAACAAAGTCGAAGAGGTGTCCATATTCCTCCCTACAAGAATGGTGCAACGAAGCAAAGGCATTTGAGATTTACATATTAATTATATCCATCTGGGATGGCCTAGACAAGTGACAATTGCAAAGTATTTTTTATATTGATAGAATTTGATGACTCAGGAATGATGATTCAACAAGCAAAACCCACCGCCACGAGTTAAACGATATACGGACCTCTCAATGCTGCTGAAAGTAAAAACATTGCCCTGCTTGGTCTCTATCTCAAAGTCAAACGAGCGTGTTGTTGTAGTCCCACGTGCAAAGTTGACGAAGGCAATCTCGTCGAAACGCACATGCACCGGGGGCTTGTGCACATAGACAAAGCCTCGTTCAAGCGGATACAGCAACCCGGAACCAGCACGGTAAGAACATGTGATGCAGCTGGCAGATGAATGACTTGCAGTAGGAAAGAATAAAAGATTAAAATATTAACAATTTTAAAAAGGATATATTATGGAGACAAAAAAAACAAACAATAAATAGAACGGTACTCTGTAGAGCGCATACCTTCGCCAGGCTGGACGGTTTACGTTTTGTATCCCACTGATGGGCTGGATCTACATCCAGACCTGAACCAAAATTTAATCAATTCATCCTTGTCACACACCCAACCTGTCCACCAAATTTTCTACAAAATCCATCCATAACTTTTTGAGATATCATCCTCACAGACAAACAAACAGATAGGGGTGTAAACATAACCTCTGTCCACCTTCGGTGGTAGCGGTAACAACGAAGCATGAGGAAGGAAAGGATGTAAAAGGCAAAACAGCGGTGGAGGTAAAATGTAAGGAGGCCAGCAAAACCTCCTTCAGTCGATAATTGGTGGAGAACACCTATCTGGCAAACTGATTTTTCTGACAAACCACTGATCATAAAGTTTCTTCAAAAATTAAGAGGTGCTATTTGAGTCTCCAATTGCAAAAGGTCTATTGTGCCTGAGGAAGCCGGCGAAACGTTGCCCGAGACCAGGTCTGCTCTCGCTTTTTTGCTCAAATTAGCGGAGTCGATCTAGTTTTTTTTTAACTTTTGGTTGGAAGCGTCTTCTTTTTAAAAAAAATGTGTAACCAACCGCCCCAGT
>CM068957.1:32645487-32656114 GCA_035128595.1 Eptatretus atami
CTCAGCCTGGCTCTTCTTTGCTTCTCATTGATGAAGGGCTTTTTTCCAGCTTTGCACGACTTCAGCCCTGACCCTAGGAGCCCGTTTCGAACCGTCCTCGCCGTGCACTTCACCCCAGCTGCCGCTTGCCATTCTTTTTGTAGGTCACTTGATGTTCTTCTCGGTGTTGAGTGACATTCAAATGAGTTGGCAGTCTATGCCGGGGGGTCAGTGGAAAGTCGTTTTCGCCTCTGCCAGTCTGTAGCTTTGTTGTCCCAGATGTCTGCCTTGACTTGTTTCTTATTACCGCGTCTTTGAAATTTTAAGGATGGAAGCAACGTGACGCTCACTGTATCCCTCTGCCAGTAAAGCCAGAATTGAACCCTTCTTTTCTCACTCAAAACTTTTCTTTTCAACCTTTTGGCATGGTCATACTGTTATTTTTGTTGATTCCAATTACTTTGAGGTACTACTAGCACTGGTTTTTTGCCCTTCAGCTGGTCCAATCGCAGAGGGGTATTGATGACCTACAGCAGGTGGTTTTTATACGTTTTCCTTGTTAAATAAGATTCGGTTCAGGTGATCACTATAATCAGTACCTCACAAAAGTGGAATGAGGTGTGCCTGTGTGGAATTCTAACAGACACTGGAGATGAATGGCTGCCATACATGTAGAGATGCTGATTATAAAATTTTTTGGAGTGCGTCTTATTTTTCACAGTGTGTGTTGTATATTAATATTTATTATTATAATATGTTAATTTATATAATATTAATAGTATATATATAGATAGATATAGATATAGATATATATATGTACCGAAACACATGACCGATGACATCAATTTTTTCCCCCATACAATTTAGCCCTCAGATGGCTCTCAAATTTTCATACTGATGGGATAAAGCATTTGACGTATGCAATTATGTCACCAATTTTTTTTTAATGACTTATTTCCCATGAAGAGTACTTGACATGTGCCAAGTTTAAATTTTTTTCCATGGAGCGGTTTCAGAAATAGAGGTCCAAAGTTTTTCCTTTTTTCCCCAACATGGCTGCCACACCACATGACCTATCATGTCATCAATATAATTAGAACATTTTACATGAGTAGCCGCACCTATGGTGAAAAAAACCTATGGTGAAAACAATCGGATAAGTAGTTGCAGAGAAAACAGAAAATTAGCATGGACGGACGTACAGACAATCCAAAAACATGCCTCTGGCAACTTCATCGGCGGAGGAATAAAAAGGAAAGAACCTAAAAAGAAAACTCACTCTGGCATGCTGAGTGAAATGGTATCAACTTCATCTTTAGCAAACAGCAAGATGAGGAAGTGATAACGAGTCTGTCCCTGTTTGATTGGAGGGTCAAGACTCACCTTGAACAAGAAAGAAAAGGGAGTCATCAAGCCCAGTTTTTTGGGGTTTTGTTTTTAAACTTTGTTCTTCCCTTCTCCTGCATTTTCCCTTCTCATCCTCAATACTATTACACCTTTAGTGATGGCCTTAACATTCACTGTGAATTACCCTTTCTACGACATGAGAACTTACCACAAAAAACATCTGACGATGGTCTTTGTGCGGCAGCAGGAAAAGGCGCAGGACGGTCGTGTAAGGGATCTTGTAGTCAAAAGTTTTGCCGTGCAGGTGCAAGAAGGAGGGGTAAAGGCGAATGTCATAGCGACCACGCGGCGTGAGGCACTGGAGTTCAGGGAACACGCAGAGAGCATCACCTGTTGCCTGGATCACATCTGCCTGGGACAGCACTGCTCGTGACATTGCCTTGGGGGACGGAATGGGAAGAGGGAGGAGGTTGTGGTCTTTGTTTTATCCTAAAGATTTTGTGACTTTTGCAAAACAAAAATTATAAAAAAAACACACACACACACACACACGTTCCCCATCGTCTCAGGTTGCTCACCTGCATTTGATTTCTCATTCACGAATGATTTCCGACGGTTCTATTATTTTTTTCCCGAGTGTACCAGTTTCGATGTCTGTCGGTACACAAAATTATCGTGCTTCCCCATTATGGTCACTCTCCTACACGTCAGGTCTGGATCTTTAATATCAGTCAGTGGTTAGAAAGAGCTTCATATATATATATATATATATATATATATATATATATATACTATACATATTATACACGAGGTGTGTTCAAAAAGTATCCAGCCTTAATTTTTCGTGGCGTAAACAAATGAAGCTAGGGAGGCGTGGTTTGGTGCACGTATGTAGGCAATCCTAATCCGTATGCGTGAATATTTTCCCACCTGCAGAAGCTGTAAGTCGCCGACAGACCGCCGATGAGTGAGGAAGTGTAAGTGAGCACCGTCGGATTTTCGTTTTTGACAAAATGACGGAAAAAACTTGAACAACGCTACTGCATCAAATTTTGTGTAAAGCTTGGCGATTCCCAAGTGGAAACGATCCGCAAGATTCAACAGGCCTTCGGGAACGAAGCAATGGGCAACCACACAGATAAAAGAGTGGTACAACCGCTTCAAAGATGGTCGCACATCAGTGGAAAATGAAGCACATTGTGGTAGGCCCTCAACATCCCGAAATGAAGATCGTCATTGACCAAGTGAGGACCCTGCTGATGCAGGACGTAAATCACGATCAGAGAACTTGCAGACGAGGCGGGCGCAGCATTGGATCCGTTCCATTCCATTGTGACTGAGGTTTTGGGCTTAAGGAGAATCTCAGCGAAGTTCGTGCCAAAGCTGCTAACGATCGAGCAGAAGCAACTCCGTTTGGAGATCGCACAGGACATGCTGGAGACTGTGAACAGCGATCCCAACTTCTTCACACCAGTGATCACTGGCGATGAGACACAGTGATCCGTCATTTTTGTCAAAAACGAAAATCCGACGGCGCTCACTTACACTTCCTCACCATCGGGGTTCTGTCGGCGACTGACAGCTTCTGCAGGCGGAAAATATCCACGCATACGGATTAGGATTGCTACATACGTGCACCAAACCACGCCTCCACTAGCTTCATTTGTTTACGCACGAAAAATTAAGGTTGGATACTTTTTGAACACACCTCGTATATCTTACATATATCCTCCAGAAATTATTCACACCTCTTGACTCTTTCACATTTTGTTTCACAGCCTGAATTAAAATTTTTGTCACCAATCTACACAAAATACCGCATAATGGCAAAATGAAAACACATTTTTGGAAATTTATTGAAAACGAAACACAAATATCTCATTTACATAAATATTAAATCCCCCGAGTCAATACTTTGTAGAAGCGCCTTTGGTAGCAATTACAGCTTTGACTCTTCTTGGGTATGTCTGTCAGGTTTGCACATCTGGATTTGTGGATTTTCTCTCATTCTTCTTTGCAGATTTGCTCAAGCTCTGTCAAGTTAGATGGAAAGCATCAGTGAACAGCAATCTTCAAGTCTTTCCACAGATTCTCAATGAGGTTTAAGTGTGGGCTTTGGCTGGGCCACTCAAGGACTTTCACATTCTTGTTCTGAGGCCATTCCAGTGTTGCTTTGGCTGTATGCTTGGGGTCATGGTCATGTTGGAACATAAATCTTCAGCACAGTCTGAGGTCTTTAGCACTCTGAAGCAGGTTCTCCACAATGATTTGTCTGCATTTGGCTCCATTCATTGTCCCCTCTATCCTCGCAAGTCTCTCACTCCCTGCCACTGAAAAGCATCCCCAAAGCTTGATGCTGCCACCACCCTGTTTCATGGTAGGGATGGTATAAGATGAATGATGAGCTGTGCTCAGTTTCCACCAGACATAGCACTTTGTATTCAGGCCAAAGAAAGTTCAATTTTCGTCTCATCAGACCACAGAATCTTTTGCCTCCTGCTCAGAGTCTTTCACATGCCTTCTTGCAAACTCCAGGTGTACCGTCTTGTGACTTTTTCTCAGGAGCGGCTTCCATCTGGCCATTCTCACATAAAGCCGATATTTGTGAAGTGCTGCAGAGACTGTTGTCCTTTCGGTAGGTTCTCCCATCTCAGGCAAGGAACTCTGTAGTTCTGTCAGAGTGATCATTGGGTTCTTGGTCAGTTCTCCGACCAAGGTTCTTCTTTCCTGGTTGCTCTGTTTGGTTGGACGGCCAGCTTTAGGAAGAGTCTGGGTAGTTCCATATTCTTTCCATTTCCTAATGATGGAGCTCACTGTGTTCTTGGGAACTTTCAACACTCTATAAATTGTTTTATAACCTTCCCCAGATCTACACCTCCTCACAAGTCGATCTCAGCGTTCTACAGACAGTTCCATGGGAGAGCCTCTGCTCTAACAGCTTGGTCAACGGTGGTACCTCATATTAAAAGGTGTGTTTCTTTCTAAATTATGTCCAATCAATTGAATTGGCCACAGCTGGACTCCAATAAAGTTGTCGAGACATCTCAAGGATGAGCAAAGGAAATTGGATGTACCTGAGCTCAGTTTGGTGTGTCATAGCAAAGGGGTTCAATACTTGACTAAAGACATTTTCAGCTTTTCATTTTTCATTTGTAAAAATTCCTAAAAATAAAAAACTAAAATTCCACTTTGACATTACAGATAAGTGACATTCTTTGCAGATGAGTGACAAGAAAAAATTCTTAGTTTAATCAATTTTAAATTCAGGCTGTAACACACCAAAATTTGAAAAAACTCAAGGGGTGTGAACACTTTTTAAAGGCAGTGTGCGCACGCACGATTATTTTTTTTAATTCAATCAATCAATCACGTACTCTACAAAGCGTTGGTTTTGCCGAAGCATCTACTTTTGAAAGGGTTACAATCCTGGGTGGGTCACCCCTCCAACAAAGGATACTCTAATGAGTGTGCAGGAATTTGTATTTTGTTCAGGGTGCCGGCGATGACTCGCCTACTCTTCACAAAGGACACCGTGGGATCTTCAACGTCCACGAAATAATGTTAACAGATGTGACGCCCAGTTTAACATCCATCCGAGGGACGGCACACACATTGACGAATCACCCTGCCCGTCAAACGCCGGGATGACAGTTTATAGCTGGGTCGGGATTCGAACCCAGACTCGACAGCTGAGAGGCGAGTATGCACACATCCAGTCCATCCTGTCAGGCCTTCCTTTTTTAATTGGCAATTAAATATTTTTAAGTTCACAATTTTTAGAGCCATGAAACCACATTTTAAAAAGCCCCAACTGTCTCTAAAGGACAGAGGAAATAAAAAATGGCTTTTCAACTCTGAACAAGTTACAGAATTTGGAGGCAAAATGTTGAAACTTGGCAATTAGCGGAAGTCGCATAAACAAGATAAATGATATGAAATATTGCAAGACACTACCAATGGAAAAGAGAGAGAGAGAGAGAGAGAGAGAGAGAGAGAGAGAGAGAGAGAGAGAGAGAGAGAGAGAGAGAGAGAGATCTGAGAGGATCACCTCCACTGGGTCGTTGGAAGAGTCCTGCCCAGGTGGGACGAAGAATCGGACTTCCAGTAAAGAAACGGCTGCATCATCGTTCTGGTGAAACTCCAGCATTACCTCGTTCTTCCCGGTCGTGCACTGGGACACGTTACCTAAGGGCACCTCAAATGCAGACTGATCACCAATAGAAAAGGTCATCAGTTGTCCTGGGTAGAGGAAAATAGAGGAAAAGCAGTTGAAAGATTTGATGGGTTGGGATATTTTTAAACAGTGAAGCTGCTTCAATATTAGGGGATGTCCTTCCTTCCTTCCGTCAAAAATGAATAAAAAGAAGCTTTCTAACCCACCGTGTTTAATTCTAAAGGGTTTCGCTCGTTTCTAGGCTTTGCCCATTTCATATTAAAATGCCAAACTGAACTGCTTCCTTCAGACATGGGTGCGGTTTTTATATTCGTATAGACATGTCCTTTACAGATGTCACAGATTTGTTTCCAAATTGCTGTGTGTTTCGCTTTTAGCATGGCAATATGAACTGATCCAAAACATTTTCTATTACAAAATCAGTTTTTAAATTTAAACCACATTTGCAAAAATATATATAAATTGAAAAAGACAATATATATATTTTTTGAAAAACCACTCATGTGTATTATTGATTACACATTTTTTGTGGGGTTTCTGAGGTTCTTGGAAACGTTACCACATGGAAATGCAGACAGACAATACAGAACTAGATGTTAGCCTAATAGCTGTTGAACTTTGGGAAGGCATCTGATGTTTTTGTATTTATTTCAAAAGTTACGTTCGTACTGTTATAGCAGGTGGGTCGTCACAGTAACCTGGTGTGAATCCTGGCAAGCGGTGTCAAAGCAGCCATGGTGCCCAACTGATTCACTTGTCTATCGCCACGATACCATGCTGGTGCACCACCGAGCCAGTGGAAATGCCACACAAATCGATGCCGTGCGCCCCATTCCAATTAACGGCCGCACGGATCAGGTAAGCACACAGCACAGTCATCCGTACACAGCACAGTGGATGCTAATCATCCGTACCAAATTATTCCGTTAATGGATATGCCAAATTACGACAGTGATCATGATCACCCGAAGTCATCCTGAGGCCAACTGGGTTTAACAGTGAAAGTCACATGGGACGGGAGAACAAAGTGAAGCAAACTAACAATTAATAGTGATAATAACCCCTTAACCCACTACTGAATACACGCCCACAAAACCAACAAACGAGAGATTCCGACAGTAACCTAAGCCTTGACGGGCCCAGTTATACCACATGAGAAAAACAGCGAGGGTTACTCAAGACAGAAATACCCCGGCTGTGCCTGATGAAGGAACTGATGTGGAGCAATAACCCAGTCATGTTCTTGCACAGGGGAACGATCTCCATGCCCAGCCTGGCACGAGGCGAGAAGAGTGGGCGTGCCTGGCTGGGTTGGGCATGGCACAGCAGCTTGAGAAGACTTCACGCAGGTCTCCTAGAGGTCCGTTCTGGGCATCTGCCCCATCCCCATCGCTGCGTGTGCTTTTATCACATTCACTCCCACCACCGTGATGCACTTCTCCTCTCTCCTATTAGCCTGAGGACCGCTGCACTCCACTCGACCAGTCACACGGATCGTCCTCCCCCATTTCTTGGGCAGGATGGATCGTGGCTTTCCTGCTAAAACTTATGCCTAAAAAGGCCTGGTGTTACCCCCAAAACGAACATAAAAGACAGATTACAAAGGTAAGAACATTGAAAAGGGGTTTGAATGGATGGTGGGGAGGTGGTGTGGGGGGGGGGGGGTTAGACACGCACATAAGGAAGGGAAGACGAAGTCTGTCTCTACGTAAAAGCAGCAACGCACACCTAAATCACAATGAAATTACTTCACGCTTCCTCAATTATATTTACTGCAGGAAATAACTGAACTATTCTAAGCAATGTTAGCCCCTAGAAGTCATTTATACAACATCGTTTTCTGCACCTTATGAGAGAAATCTCCCCACTCAAGAGGTGCCAACCCAGAGGATTTGTCCATGCTCTATCTATCTATAATTCCAGCAATCTCTCTGTGTGTGTCTGTCTGTCTGTCTGTGTCTGCGACCGCCGTTTCTCGACGACCGCCGGTCCGATTTGATTGAAACTTGCGAGGGGGCGAGGGTCGAGGGGGAAGAGGGGGCGAGAGAGGGGCGAGAGAGGGGCGAGAGAGGGGGCGAGAAGGGGGGCGAGAGAGGGGCGGGAGAGAGGGGGGCGAGAGAGGGGGGCGAGAGAGGGGGCGAGAGAGGGGCGAGAGAGGGGGCGAGAGAGGGGGGCGAGAGAGGGGGGCGAGAGGGGGGCGAGAGAGGGGGGGCGAAGAGGGGGGCGAGAGAGGGGCGAGAGAGGGGGCGAGAGAGGGGGGCGAGAGAGGGGCGAGAGAGGGGGGCGGGAGAGGGCGGGAGAGGGGGGGGAGAGGGGGGGAGAGGGGGCGGAGGGGGCGGAGAGGGGGGCGGAGAGGGGGCGGGAGAGGGGGCGGGAGAGGGGGCGGGAGAGGGGGGCGGGAGCGGGGGAGGCGGAGGCGGGAGAGGGGCGGGAGAGGGGCGGAGCGGGGGCGGGAGAGGGGGGGGGGGGGGCGGGAGAGGGGCGGGGAGGGGGGGGAGAGGGCGGAGGAGAGGAGAGAGTGGGGCGAGAGAGGAGGGGAGAGAGGAGCGAGAATAGGGGGAGAAGGCAAGAGAGGGGGGCGAGAGAGAGGGCGTCAATTCTTCTTCTTCGTTTGATATGACGTCACAATTGACGCTGGGACCTGAGTATGTTTCCCAGGTGTTTTCTAAGTTATGGCCATTTATGATACGGTTGGTCCGATCTAATTGAAACAATGCCCCAATCCAGTCATCGTTTACGAGAGCGAAGGAACGAAGCTGCACATACTGGCACGCACCTACGGGCCCGCACTCGTCCTCTAAATGCTGAGTGTTAATTGAGGATGCAACATGTACCATTTTTAAGGTATTTAGTAGTGCTCAGCTGGGATGGGAATCGAACTTCTGACCATCCAAACTCAAAGCAGACACTAACCACAACACCAGAGTCTGGTGACCTTTAGTGAACACTTTCATTGAAGTTTTTCAATTAATGAAACATCTTCCAATGATGAATCTCCTCTGACATTATTGTAAGCATTAAAAAAAAAAGTTATTTAAGGCTCATGGTAAAGCTTTTACATAAATGACATGTCGGACAAAACATGAGGATACATCAGTGTACTATTACACAAGTTACAAGAGTATTCGTAGACCATGACAATGATATAGAAGACCAAGAAGGAACCTGATGAAGTAAAGAACAAAGATGGAGTCAGCAGGAGAAACCTGGACAGGATTCGGGTTTCAGCCGCTACTCCACAACCTTCAAACCCATCCAGGTGCAGCCAAGTGAGACTTACAGAAAAATTCTGCAAGAATTCACTTCTCCTTAGAGAGATAGAACACATTTGTGGAATTTTAACATTGGATCTTATCCTCAAGCCAGGGGTACAGATGGGAATGCCAAAGAGGTTAACAATCAAACAACGTTCAGATTGGAACTTCTTCATTTCACTTTACATGGGTGAGGCTGAATTTACTCTACTGTACTCTACGTTTGATGGGCATCGTCGATGGACTGCAATTTTCAAGTCTCACCATATATGTTCAATTGGGTTCACGTCAGGATTTCGACTGGGCCACTCAAGAATATTTATTTTCTTCTTATTCAGCCACTCCAATGTGGCTTTAGTTTTGTGCTTCGGACCATTGTCCAGGGCAAGTCCAATAATTTGTGCACGTTATGTATGAGACATTCAGAAAGTATAACCCTCTGAAAAGCAATTAAGATAGTCATTGATTTCAGTGATTTATGTTCTAATGTTGGGCATCTCCTGAAACAACTTGCCTTCGCTTCATGGAAAGTTAATCCAACTGAAGGCAATCTCAGTTCCTTCCACAAAGCTCCAAACAAGTGTGCGTCTACCTTCAGGAGAGCCAGAAAACAACATCTTTCTAATCTCAAGTCTGAACTCTCAAACCTGTCTCCCTCCAAATCCTAGTGGCGTCGAGTTACCCTCGCCAAAGGAGAGGGTATTGCATTTGGGTCCGTTTGTTTGTTTGTCCGCACAGAACTTTCGTGTTTTTCTTCGCAACCGCTTGTCAGATTGAGACAAAAATTTCACCATTGGTGTGAGTACGCATGTATAATGTTGTAATGATAATTATGTCACACGTCACATGGTATGGCAGCCATATTGGAAAAACGGGAAAATTTTGGACATCTGTATCTGGAACCGGACCAAGGAAAAAACTGAAACTTGGCACAGAGCAAGTACTCCTCATGTGGAATGAATGATTTTTTTTGATGACGTCTGACGTGCCCTCGTTATGACATCATAATTGCATATGTAGAATGCCACATCCGATCAGGATGAAAAATTGTCTTCTAGGGATACAATGGTCCACAGAAAAGGAAAAAAAAAACACGACGTCATCGGTCATGTGATTCGGCATCGTTTTTAAAAAAAAAGATAATTCAAAACCTTCAAAAATATTCTCTGAAATGGCTGAACAGATCGAGGCGAAACTTTACAAGTATGACCGCCTGTCCATGTGGAAGAAAGTTCACACATACGATGTCATTGGTCACATGGTTTGGCAGCCATATTGGATTTACCCTAAAACCTATACAAATATTCTTCTCCAGAACGGCTGGACAAATCGAGGGGAAACTTCACAAAAGTGTTCCCCAAACCGTGGTTGTACAAGTGTGTTGAGGAATAATTGATAGGTCACATAGTTTGGCAGCTATATTGGATTGAATTTTTTTTTAAATGTTTTCTCTGGAACCACTTAATCGATGTTAAACTTCACATTTATGATATAGTAGAGATGGGAAATACATGTTTTAAATTTCAACTTGATCGGCCACATGGTTTGGCAGCCATATTGGATTTACCCTCATACGTATATTAAAAAAAAATACACCACTCAAAAGAAGTCCTGGCGAGGGTCTGCAATCTCTGATTGCTCTTTTTCTTGTGAAGTCTGTTCCTGGTGTATGTTCCCCCACCATCCCCTCCCTTTCCTCAAATGGCCGCAGAGCTGACACTGCACGTGTAAAGGTTGAATGTCTAAACTCCGTGTTTGCTTCTAAATATTGCGTCCCAAACCCATCGCTTTCTATACCCACCTTACCCAGTCGCACCCAGCTGTTCCTGGACTGTGTCCTTTTCTCCTGACAAGGTGGAGAGTTTGCTGTCAA
>CM068957.1:32661491-32673026 GCA_035128595.1 Eptatretus atami
AGCGCGCTCGAGCAGACGGGACGCAAACTTTAATCCTTTCTTCCATCCTTCGGGGCGCGGTCCGCTCCCCCGTGGCCTGCTCTCATTGGGTGCATGGCGTGTCGCGGCTCCGCCTTCTTGCAAAGGACCGCCCCGGCTTTTGGTCCGCTCGTCGCCCATTGGGCGGAAAATGATGCATACCCTTATTTGCCGCCAAGCCAGAACGAAACGCTTCGTGACCATATTCGGTGCGAAATCCACACCGCCTGGGATATGGAATTCCGCCCACGCACACGCCCAGCAGATTGTTGTTGTTGTTGATGTAAAAATCCTAACTATAAAATAATTCACAGTACACATACAATTAATTCCCATTAGACAAGGGACGGGACCCTAACTAGAAACACACACTTACCGATATAACTGTTCTATAAGGACCTGAATGTTGAGTGCTCATGGCTGCCAGATTCGTAACAGTAGGATACGTCTTTCACTTCTTAAGGATGGAGTTCACCGTAATCAAAGGGATAATGAGTGGCTTTAAAATCTTCTTATAACCCTCTCCTGAACGGTGCTTCTCCACAACTTTATGTCTGACTTCTTTGGAAAGCTCCTTGGTCTTCATGTTTGCCTTGATGGTTGACCAAGTGAGTTTCACCTTAAACCTCCCTGGTCAAGCGGGGAGGTTAATGTTTAAGTTAAACCACTGATCACATACAGGTGAAACCTATTACACATATTTTTAACCTTTCAAGCAAATAATTTTCTCCTTAAGTGACTTAGGGTTAAGGAAAAGGGTTTGAATATTTATGCAACTGAGAATCATCTGATTTTCTCTGTTAATCTAATTTACTCATTTACTATTTGTCAGGTCAGGTTAGATCTGTGACCTGCTACAGGTACCATGTAAACCTGTACTAACTAACCTGTTCTGGCCGGGTTGTCGGCAACTAAACCGCTCCTCCCACCCAGGTTTTTTGGTGAGGAGGTGTTTTGGATATGGACACCCAGCAGGATAAAACAAAACCTGTCAAAGGGCGGAGGAGCTCCTTGTGAGCCAACGCCATCCATATCTAGTGCCCAACTGTGTCTGCGGACATCCTCCTGCCGTTGAGTTACTTATTATTAAGGAGGTTGGTGGCAGGATTTGCACTCCGGCCACCGTAAAACCCTTCATTCCGCAAAACACAAAAACGCAAAAAAAATCTGAAAACCCTCCTTCGCAGGGCAGCTCACCGGATGACGGGATTGGGGCAAAGCCTCGGACCCCCAATCTTGATAAAAGGAGGAAACCATGGGTACATCCCGGTCAGATTGCGGGAGAGTGTGTCGGAGTGTGTGAGGTGTCGTCCACCAGACGGCGGTCTCCTTGGTTAACCTGAGCGTCCCTTCGGGTGGGTGCCTGGAATGTCCTATCCCTAAGAGAGGATGTCACCTGTCTCTGTTATCATCTGAGCTCAAGCGTTTGGACATCGGTATTGCAGCCACTCTCTGAGGTTCGGAGACCGGATTGCGGCGAGATAATGGTGGGTGGTTACACCTACTATTGTCTGGTCGCTCTGATGGTTACCATACTCAGGAGTTGCTGTAGCTGTGTCCAATAAGCTGACCCAATGATAATGAGGTAACACCGGTCAACGAAGCGTATTATGAGACTAAGGATTCGTCACTCCTTAGGTGTCATTTCCCTGGTCTCTGTCAATGCTCCGACTGAGGCGAGTGACCTCAGCGTGAAGGACACATTCTACGCCACGCTCGGTCTGTGGTTTATCAGTGCCCCAGACGAGATCACTTCTAGTCTTGGGGATTTCAATGCATCGACTGGAACTGATAGGGATGGTTATGAGACATGTGTTGTCCCATGGGTCTGGAACTATGAACCAGAATAGCACAAGTTCCTTGACTTTGCAAGAAGTCTGGACGTAGGTGGCTGGTTCATGCTTCAGCCGCCCACAAAGCTCATTCGCTGACTTGGTATTCCCAATGCCTGGCGGTGTGTAAAAGGAGATTGACCATGTCCTCGTTGACGGTCGCTGGAGGATGATCCAGAACTGCAGGGTCTACCGAGTGCTCAGTTCCTCAATACTGACCACCGGCTTGTTTACACTCTAAAGCTGCACCTTAAATCCTGGAGAATGGTACCATCCAGCCTAGGCTGGATGTTGGCAAGCTCAAGGACGAGAGAGTAGCTGAGGAGTTTTGCGAACAGGCTGAGTGGACCATTGGGGGTCTGGGTGCTTTGGGGTCCTGAAGAGTTGGGAGTGCCTTTAAGACCACCGTCCTTGATGTTGCCGGTGGATGTCTTGGAACTCACCGTAGGGCAAAGAAGAATTTTGTCGCTCAAGGACACTGGATACCATTGACCAGAGTCGCAGGGCCAGGCTGAATGGCAGAGCTGAGCTGTTCAGGAGATGAGGCGTAAACTGTACGTGCACTAGGTGGACAAGGAGGCTATGTGCGAGGAATGTGAGGGGTAGCGCATCACCGTGGACAGGTGATTCTCGTCCCCTTACAGGGGAATTCGCGCATTGCGTTCATCCAGCCCATCCCTCGGAGCACTGCAGTTAGAGCAGAGAGTGGTAGGCTCTTGACAGAGAGTCTGAAGTGAAGCCGCTGGGCCGGTTACTTTGAGCGGTTTTACAGGCTGATCCCCAGTGTCGAGTTGGACGTCAAGAGTGTTACAATCCCTGTTGCTGACCCCAATCAACTGTGGTCCACCTTCGCTTGTGGAACACGGGCTGCGGTGAACCGGTTGAAACGGGGTAAGCTCCAGGGATCTGTGGCATCCATGCTGAACTTCTCAAGGCTGGGAATGCTGCATCGTGTCATTGCATGCAGTTTTGTGCTCTGCCTGGAACACAGGCATCATCTCAACTGATTGGAAGAGGGCCTTGTTGTCCCTCTCTGGAAAGGGAAGGGTGATCGCCAAGACTGCAACTACCGAGGGGTGACGCTGCTCTCAGTGCCGGGCAGGTCTTTGCTCGGATAATTCTGATAGGGTTCGCCACCATCTGCTTGAGCACCAGCGTCCAGAGCAGTCAGGCTTTACACCAAAGAGTCAACGATTGACCGTATCCTTGCTCTTCGTGTCCTCACCGAACGCAGCGAGAGTTTCGGCAGGGGCTGCTTGCAGCCTATGTTGATCTCTGTAAAGCGTTCGATTCAGTGAATCGGGATGCCCTCTGGAGGATTCTTGGTCTTCGTGGGGTGCCACAAAACTGATCGATCTGATGTCTGAACTCTACTCTGGTACTGAGAGTGCTGTGAAGTGTGGTGGTACCATCTCTGACTTATTTCCAGTTGTTACTGGAGTTAGTCAGGGTGTGTACTGGCCCCCACACTTTTCAGCACTTGTATGGACTGGATTTTAGGGAGGATTGTCGGAAAGATCAAGCTGCGGTGCATCCTTTGGGAATGTCAAGATCTCGGACCTTGATTTCGCAGATGATGCAGTCATCTTTGCGGAGACTTTAGATATCCTTTTGGGGGCCCTCGAGGTGCTGAGTGAGGAGTCGGAGCCGCTGGGATTACGGGTTTCTGGGGTCAAAACTAAGATCCAGGCTTTCAATGACATCTTGATGCTGCTGTCCTGTCTGTGTCTGTTTGTGGTGAGGATGTTGAGGTCGTGGAGGATTCACTTACCTTGGCAGTTGATATTCATGTCTCTGCTGGCTGGAGTCAGAGGTCAATAGACGTCTGGGTCGGGCCTGGGGAGTCATGGATTCACTGGATCATGGGGTGTGGCGCTGCCGGTACTTTTGCGGGAGGACGAAAGTCCGAGTCTTCAGGTCCTTGGTCTTCCAGTCTTGCCTATGGATGCGAGACTTGGAACTCTGACCAAGGATCTGAGATGGAGACTTAATTCCTTTGGTACCGGATCTCATCGGAGAATCGTTGGCTATCGCTGGTCAGATTTTGTGTCCAACGAGCGGTTGCCGAGAGAGACTCGGATGAGATTTGTTACCTGCATAGTCCGTGAGCGTCAGTTGCGGCTGTATGGACATGTGGCTCGTTTTCCTGACGCTGATCCTGCTCACCAGATTCTCTCAGCGAGGGAGTCTCGTGAGTGGAGGAGGCCAATGGGCCGACCACGTGCCTCGTGGTTGCATCAGGTTGATCAGCATCTCAAGGAAATGGGGATGGGCCTGGCATCTGCCTGGGGGAAGGCCAGACGGAGGCCCCTGGAGTACCGGCGGAAAGTGGACGCAGCGACGTGCTCTTCTGGTACATGCTCCCATACCTGACCTGACCTAATTTACTCACATTTTATTTGCATCTTTCAGCTTTAATCACTTTAGAGTAGTTTGTGAAAACTAATCATCAAATTTCATGAAATAAGCTCAGGTGGCATCAAACTATGAAAACTTTGGAAAGGAGGGGGGGGGAGGGTGAATATTTTTGCAGACCACTGTACATCCCTCCTCACACAATCTTCCCATCTTTTCCATGGTCTACCTCATTTCCTCCTGCCTTGCTCCCTCAACCCATCTGTTTTCTTTGCCGTTCCCTCTCTCTCTTCCTCCATTGCACCAGATGCCCATCACACCTCAGCCGGCTCTTTAACGGCATCAAGCAAGAACTACTTCTCAACTCGCTTTGTGTTTACCCTTACCACTAATTTTCAAATTGCAAGTCCGAGTCCGGATGAATAGCAACTACTGCATCTTCTGTTGAGTGATATTGGAGGAACAAGGAAGAGATTACACTCTGCAGTGGGCATGGTACAGGGAGAGTAAAAGTGCATGGTGTGCAGTACAGAATGCAAATGGAACTGAGAAGAAAGATAACCACAGAGGGATTCATAAAGAGAAAATAATCGACAAGGATAAGAAGGTAAAATAGGGAGAATCAGCTTTTCTCACCAGTGAAGTTCACGGTACCCCAATTCCAGCCTTTGACACAATTCTCCCGTTCCACCAACTCCATCCCATAGGTGTTTTTGAAGAAATTTGCCAGTTTCTCAAATTCCTAAACATCACCAGACGTACCGCCTTTAAATCTCGTTACCTTTTAACTTCACATCTATCAACAACACTGCCATAAAATGCAAATGCAATATCATTTCAAACATTCTTCATGGCGTGTCAACCTCATCGAAAAATGAACTATTTACAGATCCACGGGACTCATAGCACTCTCCTTACCCCCTCTCTGAAGCCATCAAACTTGTGCACAACTCCAGAGCATGTACGTAGAAGCAGGCCATGCCCACGTGCTACGCGACGCCAGGAACCAGCGGCTAGGTCTGCACCGGGCACGTTCTCCACTCGGCCTGTGCGTGCACTCTTGAACAATACACCTTGGCTGCTCAGTTTCAACCGCCCCTCATTCTAGTACACACATGCAGGTTAAAAAAAAAAAAGTTTTTTTTTTTTTTTTTGAGATATTCAAATTGCACATAGTTCTTGAGATAGCCATGCTATGTATCATTTTGGCGCCATCTCTCAATGGTGAAGAATCACGAAATTATAGTGTCTGGATCGTCACCAAAATCTAATGGATTCGTCCTAATCACACATTCAACCTGTCTACACAAAGTTTTGTTCGAATCTGTCCATAAGTTTTTGAGAAATGTTCACAGACACAAACAGAGGTGAATACATAACCTCAGTCCACCTTTTTTAAATGCTAATCTGCTCCATGACAACTTCCAATACTGTCAGAGCTCAATGCTCAAAGAGGTTTGTGTACACTTCCAAAACTAACCATCACACAATGGCTTAAGGTGGTTGATCAATCACATTTGATATATCGGAGCAAGCCTGGTGTTGGCTTAACGCTGAAGGCGACCGGCTTAAGATCCGAGGGTCTCGAGTTCAAGCCCCTGTTGTTTCGTTGAAATAACACCACCAAGTGGGTTGACCAAGGATGGCAAAATGAGTACCAGCTTACTGGTAACAGGGGGCACTGCATCAGCTGCACAACCACGCTTCCAGAAAATGATGCAGCCAGCAGCTAGAAGCTGCATACGAATAAATAAATAAGTATCAGAGCAATGATGCCGTCAAAGCAGTCTTTGAGAAAGGGGTGCGCCGGGTGTTGGTGGCGATTCGGTCGCGATGGCTGGTTCGCCATTGACTTCCCAGCAATCAGCCAAGGCAGTCGTTTGACATTTCAGGTTGCCGGCAATAGCTTGCCTACTCTTCACGAAGGACACCGTGGGATCTCCAACGTCCACAAAATAATGTTAACAGATGTGACGCCCAGTTGAACATCCATCCGGGGATGGCACACCCATTGATGAATCACCCTGCCTGTCAAACACCGGGGTGACATTAGAGTTGGGTCGGGATTGAAGCCCAGGTCAAAAATGTGTGTGCATTCCTGTTCACGACAGACAGGAGTTACATGACAGAATCAGTCTAGGCTACCATCATCAGTCAAAATGTGGAAAATACCACACCATTTACTTACAGGGGGGGGGGGGGGGGGGGGTGGAGGGTGAGTAACAAACTTCAATAATTAAATATCGTATATATATATAATATAATATATATTTATATTCAGCGAAAAGAGAATTTTCTTGATCCATACATATGTGGAAAACAGAAAGGTGGAACATCATAGTGTGTGGTGTGTGTGTGTCAGTGTGTGTGTGTGGTCAGTGTGTGTGTGTGTTCAGTGTGTGTGGTGTGTGTCGTGTGTGGTGGTCAGTGTGTGTGCTGTGTTAGTTGGGTGGTTGCAGTGTGTGGTTGTGTGTTGTCGTGTGTGTGGTGTCGTGGTGTGTGTGTCCAGTGTGTGTGAGTGTGTGTGTCAGTGTGTGTGTGTGTGGTCTGGTAGTGTGTGGTGATGTGTTGTGTGTAGTGTGTGTGTTGTCAGTGTGTGTGTGTGTCCCAGTGTGTGTGTGTCAGTGTGTGTCAGTGTGTGTGTGTCAGTGTGTGTGTCAGTGTGTTGTGTAGTGTGTGGTTCAGTTGTGTGTGTGTAGTGTGTGTGTGTCAGTGTGTGTCAGTGTGTGTTGTCAGTGTGGTTGTCAGTGTTTGGTGTGTCAGTGTGTTGTTTGTGTGTTGTAGTGGTGTTCCAGTGTGTGTTGTGTAGTGTGTGGTCATTGTGTGTGTGTCTGTGTGTGCGTGTGTAGTGGTGTGTGTGCGTTGTGTCCAGTGTGTGTGCGTGTGTCAGTGTGGTGGTGCGTGTGTCAGTGTGTGTGCGTGTGTCAGTGTGTGTGCGTGTGTCATGGTGTGTGCGTGTGTCAGTGTGTGTGCGGGTGTCAGTGTGTGTGCGTGTGTGTGTGTGTGCGTGTGTCAGTGTGGTGTGGGTGTGGTAGTGTGTGTGCGTGTGTCAGTGTGTGATGCGTGTGTCAGTGTGTGTGCGTGTGTCAGTGTGTGTGGTGGTGTCGTGTGTGTGGCGTTGTGTCAGTGTGTGGCGTGTGTCAGTGTTGTGTGCGTGTGTGTGTGTGGCGTGTGTAGTGTCGTGTGGTGTGTCAGTGTGTGGTGTGTGTCAGTGTGTGTGTGTGTGTCAGTGTGTGTGCGTGTGTCAGTGTGTGGTGCGTGTGTCAGTGTGTGGTGTGCGTGTGTCAGTGTGTGTGCGTGTGTGTCAGTGTGTGTGCGTGTGTCAGTGTGTGTGCGTGGTGTCAGTGTGTGTGCGTGTGTCAGTGTGTGCGTGTGTCAGTGTGGGTGTGCGTGTGGTCAGTGTGTGGTGCGTGGTGTCAGTGTGTGTGCGTGTGTCAGTGTGTGTGCGTGTGTCAGTGTGTGTGCGTGTGTCAGTGTGTGCGTGTGTGTGTGTGTGTGCGTGTGTCAGTGTTGTGTCGTGTGTGTCAGTGTGTGTGCGTGTGTCAGTGTGTGTGTCGTGTGTCAGTGTGTGTGCGTGTGTCAGTGTGTGTGTGGTGTGTGTGTGTGTGTGCGTGTGTCAGTGGGTGTGCAGTTGTGGCGTGTGTGCGTGTGTCAGTGTGTGGTGTGTCCAGTGTGTGTGCGTGTGGTAGTGTGTGTGCGTGTGTCAGTGGTGTGCGTGTGTCGGTGTGTGCGTGTGTCAGTGCGTGTGCGTGTGTCAGTGCGTGTGCGTGTGTCAGTCTGTGTGCTGCGTGTAGTTCTGTGTGTGTCAGTCTGTGGTGTGTCAGTGTGTGTGTGTCAGTCTGTGTGTGTCAGTCTGTGTGTGTGTGTGTACGAGTGTGTGTGTGTGTGTACGTGTTGTGTGTGTGTGTGTGTCAGTGTGTTGGTGTGTGTGTCAGGCGTGTGCGTGTGGTCAGTGTGTGTTGCGTGTGTCAGTCTGTGTGGTGCGTGTCAGTGTGTGTGTAGTCTGTGTGTGTGTCAGTCTGTTGTGTAGTCTTGTGTGTGTGTGTACGAGTGTGTGTGTGCTGAGTGTGTGTTGTGTGTGTGTGTGTGAGTGCGCGAGTGCGAGTGTGCGTGAGACAGCACATTTAAGCATCATTGAACGAGTCAGTGGTTCGGTGACCATTTCACCCACACATACTTACTCCCATTGCTCCCTTCACCTCCTGGTATATATCGCTGTACTCCAGAACGTCCACCATCCTGTGGCGTTTCGAAAACACAAATGGAGATAATTATGAATAACAAGGCCTCTCGTGGATTGCTTCAGTTCCGCCCACACACAACTCGATCGCGCCGTTCTTGAGAGAGGCAACGCGTGCCAAGTCCCGCCAAATGAATTTTTATAAAAAAACTCAAATACAAGTACAAAATAAACCATTAATTACATTTCTATGGAAATAGTTCATAATTATTTCGGTTAATTTTGTTGATTTCAGTTTTTATTCAATATATCTCCTTTTTTTTTCGACGTACATCCTCACGTCACAAATTATTTTTTTCATATTTAAAAATGTAGTTTGTAAACTTCACAATTTAAAAATATCTCTTTGTTTCATTTGCAACGGTTCACAATACATTTTCTAACTTACACCGTCAAAAAAAATTGTCGCCTCGTCGGAAACACTAGCGCTAACTATTCCGTCGTGGTTCTTTAAGCGCGGATAAGTCGTATGGGCGTCACAAAACATTAATGGCTGATAATGTTTTTTTTGTTTTTTTTAACTAACAAGGAATACGAAACATTTAACGTTCGTTCATTTTACTACACAGGGTATTTAATGTGTGTATTCGTGGTAAGATTACAACATGCGCACATGATGTTGGGCCTCATGGCCTCCTAGTCCTACAGCCTTGAGGTTCCTTGTGAGGAAACATTTATTGTTAAGGTAGAAAAACACCATCAAGGTTCTCTCTGCAGAGCCGCGTCCGACGTCCAGACTGGAAAATGCACGTGACGTCATCGGCAACACGATGGGTCTTCACATCCAGAGCACACTTCAGATGCCGCACGAGATTTAAACCTTCCACAAGATGGCGCCGCCTGCGCCTGCTGAGAACCCGAGCCCGCCACGCTCCTGGAGACACGCCCCTGTCACGTGATCGGGTTCACTCACTATTGGCGGGAAACTGTGAAATGAGTCAATGACACGGGGTTCGTTAACATTTTTCCAAGCGTTTTAAGCACGACATTTTAGATGATTATTCGCCCTTTGAAGTGTTTATCGGGTTCACGTGTTTGCCCTTCCAATCTGATCACGTTCGTTGTCAATGGAGATCAAACTGGGATCCAAGATTCCAATCCCAGAACAATTCTTCATTTGACCCTCCCGTCTGTCATCTATCTATAATTCCAGAAATCTCTGTCTGTCTGTCTGTGTGTTTGTTTACCCTGTAGCAGCCACACCGTTTCAGCGATCATGACCAAACTGGGGTACAGACATGGCCATGGTCCAAACTAGACACTCGTTGTTTTTGGTGAATCTAGGTAAAGGTCAAAGGTCAAGGTCACGAAAAACCGAAATTCTTATTTTCGCAATAACGTCCGCTTAAAATGGTCGTATCGACTTCAAACCAAATCCACAATGTGCATCTTCCAATTCTGCATCGAACCATATGAATTATAATCCAGCGGTTGATACGGAACGGCTGGCTTGGCACGCGATAGCAAGCCGCTTGCTAATGTAACACACCCCAGGTTATTTAGACTTTAGTAAACCATCAAGAAGATTGATGTTTCTTAACAGGTGTTGGAATTGAGCTGCAGGAGAAAAAAAAAATTAACCTGAGAGTGCACCACAGCAGTGTTGGGCCAAATGAGCTCATTTGCTCGTTTGGGGTTGTGTAGGATTGTGTGACAAGTTGTACATTCAGTGTAATCCCGCGGCGACCGTGGACCCATTGTATATTAATTTCCATTCTGCACACGGAATATAAATAATTAAATGCAATTGGTTCTACCTCTCCCACAATTCACCTGAGAAAGTCAAGCTCCTCCCCTCTCCCCACCAATGGGGACACCTGACATACTCCGGTCGGCCACAGGCCATTATTTTTTTTTGTTTTAACTTCAATTTGATGAAGAATTGAAGGTCGTTATTGTGACATTGACCTTACAGGTGTGAAAATAATGCGGTAGAGCAAATTTCGCGTTGACAAGTTATGGAGTTGTTGGCCTCACGGTGGTTACCTATTGCCTGCGGGCCGGCGGCAGCACTGGCTGACCCCCCACATCCGAATACACACTTTATCACAGCCTTTGGTGTCTTAAAATTCGGCGTTAAGGTTAAAGCGTGGTATTTTAAAACGTTGTACATATCCTTAAGGACCTCCACCCAAAATTTGGGACCTCTCGGACCTAGGTGCGAAGGTTCGGTCATGAAAGAATAACGTACATACCCGCAACGGCACGAACACTTGGAAATATTGATGATAGATCAGGAAAACGTTTTTTCTTACCAACTCGTACACATTTGTGAAAGGGAAAATGAAAAACTTTGGCTTACGTCTCTGACTCTGGTATGGCGTTCTTAGAACACTTTGGGCCGGTCCTATGGAGCCAGCTCTTCCACGAGTCCGAGCACACGTCCGCTTTCACAATTGTTAATTTGATGTCCCGTACAAACAGTGTGCATCACATATTTCATCCATAGTGCATTTGCAATCTTCATCAATAAATTGAGTCCATTAAGACCCATGCAATGGTTGATTCGTATGCGTCCTGTCCTGTATAAATGGGAATAAATCAATCCGCAATATTGGATGAATCCCCATGAAAAATAACCCCCAATCGTGTCCTTGATCGTGTCCTCCCCTAATCGTGCCCTTGATACACCTCGATTTTAACCTTTCGTTCTATTTTATGAAAGAGCAAGAGCAACAGGTCTCCAAAAGCAGCAACACAGTGAGTAATCAACTGCAACAGTCATTGGTGATTTAAACCGGGGGGGGGGGGTCGCTGTCACGTGACGACGGAGGAGCCACCTGCACTGCATTCCATTAGAGCAGCATCTTGGCCTTGCTGCTGATGAGATGGAACAGCATTCTGATTATACTGTCAACAATCAAAATAAGTAAGTGTTCGATATAATTGACAATGCAGCGATGGGAAAGGATTGTTGCCATGGAAACAATTGCGTTATGAAAGTTAAATTGTGAAGTTTGTGGGATTTTTCTAGATACTGTATATATCTTGTCAGGTCAAGCCAGATCAGATCTGTGACATGCTGCAGGTACCATGTAAACCTGTACTAACCTGTTCCATGGTCGGGTTGTCGGCGACTAAACCGTCTCC
>CM068957.1:32697156-32710217 GCA_035128595.1 Eptatretus atami
AAAAAAAAACCCCATTGTTTTTCATTGCCAGTTTCAGTGAGATTGATTGGTCGAGTGCAAGAGTTCATGCAAAATCCGCTAAAATCCGCCACACACTATTTATATTATTGTTTAAAACATCACTATAATTGTCTCAATCAATGGCGACTTGTGAGATATCGTGAAGGCATTTGTCTCACTAAATTCAGGACAATCGTGCCAGTTTTACTCCAATCAGTGTAAACAAGTGCCCATGTTTACATGGAATGATGGCTTTTGGATCCTCACGTTCGATCCACATTCTTCTCCCAACTACAGAGTTTGGAATCTTTTGCCAATTTTCAATGCCCAACCCTATCTATAGCAATTCGTTTGAAATGTGGAGGATTTGTTTACTTTTACAAATGGCATTTTCTACTTCTCTTCCATGGTTCCTTCCTTTTAATCAAACAGCATGTTTACGTACATTTTGAAAACTCTTTAAAAGGCTTTGTTTTCTTAAAGCCAATGCCACAACACTCTTCATTTCTCCATCTTGAAGTTGCACGTGAGAGAGGCTCATTAAGGAGGCACTGATATTTACCTTTTTGATAATTATCGAGTCATGAACGATGAGATGTCCTTCAATAACTTCTTACTAACTGTACTCTCGAGCCACCAAGACGTGGAAGAGGCTATCTATTTATTATGTATGCACCGGAGGTTGTGGAGGGGTTCAGACCAGTGCGTACATGTCCCCTAATACGTTTTACAGAGTGACAACGTTTTGGTCACCAACAGAGGTCACACGGTCACGTGCCTTCGTTGTCGGTCAAACTTGATGGTCACACTGAATGTTTCTTATTGCCCAAATCTCTGTCGCTATTTGCAATGAATGAGACGTGCTGGGCATATGGTTGCACGGATCAGAGGAGAGATAAGCCAGGGTTTAGTTTCTACCGATTCCAATGAGTGGACTCAGAGCAGCAGGAAAGATGGGTAGCTGCCAAAGTGTGTAGACTTACAGTGCACTGAACATTCCGGGAGTCTGCGGAGAGCACTTTACTGCAGATCAGCATATCAATAACATGCCTTGTGTACGATAGTATGGAAATATCCTCCGGCACCTCCGATTGAAGACGGACGCAGATAAAGTTGAGAAAGTGCAGAGGAGGGCCACGAAAATGGTTCCAGAAAAATCGAGGAGCTTCCCTCCCAAGCTCGGCTGAAGATCTTGAATCTCCACTGCCTCTACGACAGGAGGAGCGGTGAGATGATTATATTGAACACCAGATTCCTCATGGACTGATCAGGATCGATCCCAGTCATTTCTTAAAGCTAGCTAGATGTCAGTCAAGGAAGTTATTTGAGAGGAGCAGATGAGATGTCCGGAAGTGATTTTTTTTTAGCAGTGGAGTGGTGGATGACTGGAACAGTCTTCCAAAGGAAGTAGTTGAAGCCAAGAAGACAAATTAATTTAACTCTAAATTAGACAAGCACTGGTGGAACGAGCACTTGCACCTTCCATAATTCTGCTCTCCTAAAGCATGTGCTCACACTAAAGTTCAGTATTATAACGCCGAAGACACTGGGGTATCACAGGATCACCTTCTTCCCCAAACCTGATGATGAGGATGTTGATGCTGATGCTGATAGTGTTTGCGTATGCAAAGCCTCGTCGGTGTAATTCTTCGAGCGTCCTCTCTGAGTTTGGGAGGTCGGCGGTTCGAACCCTAGCCGAGTCACACCAAAGACTTGAAAAATGGTACAGTACGTGCTGCTTGCTCGACACTCAGCATTTAAGAGGAGATAGAACAAGGCCTGACAACATTGTACAGACTTTGATGGGCCTCATGACCTACTCCTGCATTTGAGTTCCTTGTGAGGGTATAAAACTCTGTACAGTACACTCTGTACATCTCTGTACAGTATAAAACGTGCTGCGTTTCTCTGTTCGGAACACCTTATTACAAAGAGTTCCTGCTGTCGTACAATAATACAAATGGGACCGTTGGAAAGGTAATGATCACTTTACTTGGTTAGAAAGCTTGTAATCGATTCAGTTGAAGAAAACTTCGTTCCTTTTTATCATATTTACTAGTATAGTCTCTTTTGAAGGGCTGCGTTTCCGGGATTGAGGAAGACGAAGCAGAATCTCGAGCTTTAACGTATGGGTTCCAACGGAAACATTGATTGTTCTATGACAGCAGGAACCCTTTATTAGGACATGGAAGGAGCACACAAAAGGAAATATAGCAACACTTCTTGAAACAAGAGAAGAATATATATATATAAGTACACAGAAGGAGCACACGAAAAACAACAACCACGTCCACGACAACAATATTACATGTTATAAAACATCCTTTTCTCCTGTGTTTAGTCTTCATTTTACATCCTCATTGTCACTCACAGATCGACATGCAATGTGTTTGTCAAATACAACATGGTGTCGCTTGATTAAACCCGTCAGCAAAAGTGACGGGAGGCACGCCTAGTATTGTTTATTGTCAGGTACATACCTCTTCCATACGCCGGCACACGATGGGCATGGTTTCCATGAACATATGCTCCTCCACTACTGTAGGGCAGCAATGGGATGTCTTGCTCTGCATGTCGCCCCGCCCCTATCATGGCGTCTTCATCCACTGACCCCACAACTCGTGGGTCAGCAAGGAGACGAGGGCGCATGGCACTTGGTAGAGGACATGGCATTAAAGGATGGTCTTTTCTGCAGAAAGGGATAATTAAATTATTCTGAATATGACTAATAATAACAGCAGTCCAGCTACTTAACGATGTGGAAGGGGATGAAAGTTATGTATAAATACGGTGCATTCGGTTAAAGTATTCAAACCTTTTTGGAGGCACATAGTTATCAATTACACACTATTACACACAGTTACACACAGTTATCAATATCAAAATTGGAATTATCAAAATCAAGTTATCAAAATTATATCAATTACACACAGTTATCAATATCAATGAGGGGTGAGGGGAGTGGTTATTTATTTATTTTGTCTAATTGAGAAAAGCAAGAGAAGCATGGATGGCAAGGAAAGAGAGGGGAGAAAGGGTACCCCCAGCAGGTATGCAAAATCTGGTGGAAATTGGGCTAGCCATTTATTTTTGAATGATTTTTAAAACCAACAAACTCATAGATGTGGAGAATTTCCTTGCAGGAGGAAGTGGGGGGTTATGCCCATGACCTGGTACCCATGACCTGGTACCCACAACATATTTGCAAAATTTCGTGGATATTGGCCAAGGGGTGTGGAATTGTTTGGAAATCAAAGAAATGGCTTCGCACAGTGACACACACGTGAAGATACATCAATCTTTTGAATATATATATATTATATATATATATATATATATTGTGTGTGTGTGTGTGTGTGTGTGTGTGTGTGTGGGTAGGTATATATTATATATAATATTCAAGCAAATACCACCCGTCACTTCGCTGATGGGAAATTAAGAGAGGGGTGGGGAGAAAAGGGTAAGACAGAGAGAGAGAGAAGAGAGACAGAGACAGAGACAGAGGACAGAGAGAGAGAGAGAGACAGAGACAAGACAGAAGAGAGAGAGAGAGAGAGAGAGACAGAGACAGAGACAGAGACAGAGACAGAGACAGAGAGACAGAGACAGAGAACAGACAGAGCAGAGACAGAGAGAGAGAAGAGAGAGAAGAGAGACAGAGAGAGAGAGAGAGACAGAAGACAGAGACGAGACGAGACAGGAGAGAGAGAGAGAGAGAGACAGAGACAGAGAAGAACAGAGCAGAGACAGAGAGAGACGAGAGAGAGAGAGGAGAGAAGAGGAGAGAGAGGAGAGAAGGAGAGAGAGAAGAGAGAGAGAGAGAGAGAGAGAAGAAGAGAAGAGAGAGAGAGAGAGAGAGAGACAGAGAGCAGAGAAGAGACAGAGAAGCAGAGAGAGACAGAGCAGAGAGAGAGAGACGAGAGGAGAGAGAGAGAGAGAAGAGAGAGAGAGAAGAAAAAAAGAAAGAGAACGAGGAAGAAGAGGAGAGAGAGACAGAGACAGAGACAGAGACAGAGACAAGACAGAGACAGAGACAGAGAAGAACAGAGACAGAGACAGAAGACAGAGACGAGAGAGAGGAGAGAGAGACAGGACAGAAGAGACAGAGACAGAGACAGAGACAGAGACTTGCTGATAAGTATAAATTGATCATGCTAACAGCTGATAAAACACTGAAATGTAGAATCAGTGATTTTCCATTTGCAAAAAAACACAAGCTCCATTTCGGAAACAAGTTTAATTTCATGATTATTTTGTGACCCAGGGAATAATAAAATGATTTTCTTTTGATATTTTTCATAATTACTTTTGGCAATCTCAAGTTGATTTCTCCGATCTTCTGAGATCGGGCCTTGTGGTGTATTGCCAGGACAAAGCAATGTTTATATCCAGGTTTCCAGCATTTGTGGATCACTAGTAGATTACCCGTCCCATGGAAGGGTGGCAAAGGTGGTGTTGGTGGTCTGATCTGTGGTTGGCACGTGATAGCACTGGACCAATCAAGTTCGGTGATGTACCTCGGGCTGCACAGCTAATACTCTGCGGCCTCAGCTTCACTTTTTAACCCCCCCGCCCCTAATTTTTGCTCATTCGCTCGTGATAGCGAGCTAGACGGTATAGCGATCCAGAGTCCTATATACTAAGTACAATATAGCTGAGTTTTGTGGACTGTAGACGCTTCGTCTCGGAGAAAATAACAAGCACTTAGCTCCATTATAGAACAGATTATAACAGCATACCTTTAGTAGAGGTCTGAATGTATACTGTATGTAAACATGCAATAGTTAAAATATGCACTGTAACTCTGCCAATGTACACCATCTGTAAACAATACATATTTCCTACTTCCTACAACTGTACACCAAACGTAAATGACAAAAAACCCACAGATAATTCTCCAACCATACCGCCATAAAAACGAGAAACATCAGCTCTCTTTCGTGCTCAATCAATCGTGTCTGTGCAAGATCACGTGATGTACCATTATCTTTGGTCCAGTGACTCTCGGTGAACGGGAGCAAAACACCACTTTGGTCGATATTGTTTATTCACAAAATATTTATGTATTAAAATTCACACTGGTCAAAATTCACTAAATATTTACGGATATTTTTGTGAATTTTGTCTAGAATTCCGGCTTCGAGTGAGATCATTATGGAAAATTTGAACTTTCTAGTCCTCCTGCTAAACATTTACAGGGTGTCTCAATAAAATGTATCGAGACTTTAATATTTCAGAAAAAGTTAATTGAACATCTAGGAGAGGGACGATGTTGCGTATTTCTAATACCTAACAGATGGCATTTGTGCGTGATGGAATGCTTGTAGGTCATCAGTTAGCTGCTACCTATAAGGCAGTGCAGAACGACAAGATAGTATAGTTTTTGATATGTAAAGTCTGAATGGTATACATTTTATTGAGATATACCAGTGACTGATTGAGTGGGTCTGTCAGTCAGTGAGTGAGTCAATGGTTCGAAAGAGCTTTATTTATCATCTATAACTATGAAAGAGATGTGTGTGTGTGTGTGTGTGTGTGTGTGTGTGTGTGTGTGTGTGTGTGTGTGTGTGTGTGTGTGTGTGTGTGTGTGTGTGTGTGTGTGTGTGTGTGTGTGTGTGTGTGTGTGTGTGGCTATTTTTCTCATTGATGGCTGAACGGATCTTCGTCAAAGTTTGAGTGGGTAAAAAAATAATATATATATATATATACAGTATATTTAATTTTAAAAAAATTGGATTTTTTTTTAAAATCCCTCTCTCGTGCCTAAGTCTTTGTAACTATGTGAAATGTAATATTCAATGATCCCCAACCCCATTCCTTAGTGGGTGTATGGAAGTGTTTTAGGCTCTCACAAGAAATAGAAAAACAATCAAAACTCGAACTGCCACTTTATAACTGCTGGCAGTGATGACCGGGTACCCAGACATCCGCCTTTGATACAACATGAGACTTATATGATAGTTGCAAAGTTTCCCTTCGATAGGATAAGTGGTTGCAGAGAAAACATTCTTTAATAGTGATACAAGTACAGCCCTGCTTCGACACAGCGTGGGACTGACGAGTTACGAACCGGGTGGCACAAAGTGTTCAATCTATTTATTCCGTACGCAGTTAGCCCTTTTTCCTGGGGACATTGCCAGTATAAATTGAATTGCTATTCCTGTACCCTCAAACGCATTCAGGTGCAGCCAAATGAGTCTTCTGGAAATAATAAATTCTCAAAGTTCTCAGATTCAAATAATTAAATAATTCTGGCTGCCAAACTGCATGGCTGATCGGGTTGAAATTTTAAACCTATGTTTCGCATGTCGGCTAAATTATAATTGTCAAGTTTCGCATATATTGATACAGCAGTTCCAAAGTAAATATTACTTAATATTTTTTCTTCAATCCAACATGGCTGCCAAACCGCGTGGCTGATCGGGTTGAAATTTTAAACCTACGTTTTACATGTCGGCTAGATTATAATTGTCAAGTTTTGCATATATTGATACAGCAGTTCCAGAGTAAATATTGCTTAATATTTTTCCTTCAATCCAACATGGCTGCCAAACCATGGGGCCAATCGAGTTGAAATTTAAATTCTTCATTCCACATGACTGTTCAATCATAACTCTGAATTTTCACATTTATTGATGCAGCAGGTCCAGAGTAAACATTAATTACCATTTTTCCTTCAATCCAATATGGCCTGCGCAAATGATGTGTCGTACATCAAAAGGGGATGGGGGGGGGAGAACTTTTTGTTGATGGAGAGGCGGCCATACCTGTGGAGTTTCACTTCGATCTGTTCAGCCATTTCAGAGAAGAAGACTTTTAAAGTTATTAATTTTCAATCCAATATGGCTGCCAAATGATGTGTCGTACATCAAAAGGGGATGGGGGGGGGGGAGAACTTTTTGTTTGTCATGGAGAGGCGGCCATACCTGTGGAGTTTCACCTCGATCTGTTCAGCCATTTCAGAGAAGAAGACTTTTAAAGTTTTAATTTCAATCCAATATGGCTGCCGCACCATGTGACCTATTCAACATAAATTTAAATTCTCCCTCTAATGTGGAAGTGAATCATGCTTGTTAAGTTTGTGTGTGATCAGACAAGGTGCGTTTTTCTTTCCAAGATGGAGGCCAAACCATGTAACTTGTGACATCATAATTTTTTTACCATATATGCAGACATTGTTGTTTATGATAGTTGCTAAGTTTCACTTCGACAGGATATGTGGTTCCAGAGAAAACATTATTTAATATTTTTCTTGAATCCAACATGGCTGCCAAACCATGCGACCTATCAATCATTCATTAACAAACTTATATTCTCTACCCTTGAGCAATACTTTTGTGAAGTTTCCCCTTGATCTGTGAAAAGTTTGAAAGGGGGTGTACACACTATAGGCACTGTACATGGTCTAGGCTCCTGGAAGAGCGATGACACAGAACAAATGAGAAGGGCACTCGGTAGAGCGCATAAGTCCACCCCGTAATGCCTGATCCACGAGAACATATTGAGCCCAATACGTTATTGAAATATCGTGCGATATATCGTTTTTGAGCCCAATCTCTCAATGGTGAAGAATCACTTGAAAAATTCAAGTAATTGGATCCGGATCCAGATCTTCACCAAAATCTAATCAGTTTGTCCTCATCACACACCAAGCCTATCCACAAAATTTCCTCCGGATCTGTCCACAACTTTTTGAGATATCCTATGCACAAAGAAGCAAATAGACAGACAGACAAACAAAGACAAACAAACACACAGGCAGAAAGGGGTGAAAACATAACCTCCTTCACCTTCAGTGGTGGAGGTAACAAGAAAAAGAGCAGAGATTGCAGACCCTCGCCAGGACTTCTTTTGAGTGGTGTATTTTTATTGGTTTTTGGGTAAATCCAATGTGGCTGCCAAACCATGTGACCAATGTCATCATATGTGTGAACCTTTTATTCCTCATGGACAGGCAGTCAGACGTGTAAAGTTTCGCCTCGATCTCTTCAGCCACATAAGAGAAGATTTTTGAAGGTGTTTTTTTTGTCTTTAACAATATGGCTGCCGAATCATGTGACCGATGACCTCATGAAATTTATTTTCTGTGGACCATTTTATCCCTGGATGACCCTCAAAAATTTTGATAATGATCGGATGTGGCATTCTACATATGCAATTATGACGTCATAACGAGGGCACCTATGATATGTGCCAAGTTTAAATTTTTTCCTTTGTGTGGTTTCAGATATACAGAGGTCCAAAGTTTTCCCATTTTTCCAACATGGCTGCCACACCACGTGACCTATGATGTCATAATCATTAAAACATTCCACATGAGAAGTCGCACCAATGGTGAACATTTCGTCTCAATCCGACAAGCGGTTGTAAAGAAAAATAATGAAAGTTCTGTGCGGCCAAACAAACAGACAAACAGACAGAAAGACAAACAAACAAACAAACAGATAAACAAACAAACAAACAAACAAACAGAAAGACAAACAAATGGACCAAATTGCAATACCCTCTCCTTCGGCGACGGTAATCGGAACACAACATAACACAGGGAACAGCATGAGAAAGGCAAAAAACCAACAGGGCGGAGGGAGAAAATAGACTGAGAAGGACAAACAAGGGATGCAGGTAACAATGAGGGGTAAGAAAGAATGCAAAGAGTGGACAATATGGATACATAAGCAAAATTGTGTTTGACCAGTTTGTGATTTTGTCAAGGTCTGAGGAGAGGGAAGAGGCTGCTGCCTGTCTGTCAGAAGGAAGAGAGATGTCACTGCAGAGAATGGAGTCATAAGCAAAGAGATAAAAAGGATTATCCAGAGTCAGTGAGATCATTGATGAAGATTAGGAATAATATATGGGCCGAGAACACTGCCTGGGGGTACTCCAGCTTGGACAAGGTGAGGAGATGAAAGGGTTCCGTTGAGAGCCACACGTTGGCTACGAGAGTGGATGATGTCAGTAATCCAAGAGAGGAGTCGGCCTTGGATTCCATAGGAAGACAGTTTGGAGAGCAAGGCAGGATGCCAGACTGCATCAAAAGCTCGAGATATGTCCAGAGAGAGAGAGAGAGAGAGAGAGAGAGAGAGAGAGGCGACGGCCTTGATATATTGTCTGATATTGAGGACCTCCACCATTGTTGGGAGAGTCAAAGCAGCATGTCGAAGGTAGAGTGACTAGGTCTGAATCCGAATGATGATCATGCAGGCTGTTGGAGAAAAGGAATGATTTTATGTTAACTGCGATGATGGATTCCATGACCTTGCTGATGGTTGTAAGGAAGCAAATTAGTTCTGCTGTTAAGGGGATCCATTTTTGCACCTTTTTTTGAAATGTAATGCTGTGATGTAGGCTGATTTCCAAGCAGATGGAAGATGACCTTTGGTAAACGACAGGGTGAAAAGGGCAGAGAGAGGAAGCGCAAGAGCAGCAGAGCAGCTTTTTAGGACTCGTGAGTTGATGCTGTCCGCTCCAGTTTCAGTCATAGTCGAGGGTTGCCAGAAACTTTTCCCCCTTTTCAGGTGCAAAAGACACAGAATTCAGGAGCAATTGGGTACGACTGGGAAGGATGGGTCCAGAGAGGGTGAGATTAGGGACACAAGAATTTGAAGCAAACACAGAATTGAGGCATTCGGTCTTCTCACGAGAGGAGTCGGCTGTGGTGCCATTTGAAGTGAGGAAAGGGATGGAAGGGGAGCATACCCAGAGACTGACTTGACAAGTCACCACCGCTTTTAAGAAGAGGGAGACAAGTTTGAAAGTTCATTCTTGAGATTGGATAGATGTTGTTTTCTGGCAATTCTGAAAGTGGACACACACTTGTTACTGGCTTTTTGGAATGATCTGAGGTTGCCTTCGGTCAGATTTGGCTCATAGGAGGACAATGCAAGTTGTTTTAAAGCAACAGCCTTACCACAGGATTTAGAGAACCAAGAGTGGGAGGATGGGTAAGACAATTGAAGACGAGATGGGATGAATCTGCATAATCAAAATAAAGACCAATTACTGCACCATAGTCCCAAGAAGGAAGATCTTTGTTCTTCCAAGAAGGAAGCCAGACATAACAACACACACACGCACACACACATATATAAACACACCAACACGGATATATTATGCACCGGTAAATACTTACAAAATCTATTTTAATTTGAAGTTATAAACTTAACTTATAAGCAATTGACTGATTTCCCGTCTGCTTGGATCATCAGCTGGGCACCTTTTTTCATTGAGGTTTCGATCCTTTCAGCTCAGAATCTCTCCAAACGGCGGATCCACAACCCCGGTCGCAGGTCCATATCAGTAGATGACTCAACATCAATGGACCTACAACCTCAAAGTTGTGGTCAGACGGTCAACACAGCAACGTAAATCCTTATTCAAACTTATCTAGTTATTACTTTTAGTTAAAGTATAATAATAAGAGAGAGCAGGTTTCTGTGGAATAATTCCCCAGGTTGAATCAATATTAGGGGCGATGGATATAGGAGACCAGTCTATCGCCATCATCTATCTCTGTCTATCACCCTTACTTGTCTAACTTCTCGGAATGAATGAGGCGCCTGTGTCGGTAGTTTTGTGATAAGGATTGTCCAAGGGGTTTGCCTTTTCCGGGATGACTTTCTTCGATGACACTGCATTTCCTGTAAATAAGTTATTTTTACTTAACAAGACCATTAGTTGGCAACATGCTCTATTGCCTCTTTCTCTATTGGTTAGACACAGTATGTAATTAGTAGATGGGAGTTTTGCGCCATGGTTTTGCTATGCTAGACGTTAGTCAGTGTCTCCACTGGCGCTTTCGCTCGGCCATACTGATTGGATAGGGGTGGGGTGCTGAGAGGGACAAGCATGATCTGGGGGGACCGATTTGCTGGTAAAGTAACGAAGGATTTGGACGTGAGGACCTTGCTTGAATCAATCATCTCAGACAACGTCCATGATTGCTGAGCAACTCATCGTGTTGCGGAGTTGTCTGTAGTCCATTGGCTTCAGGGTCAAAGATTGGGAAGCTTGTCCGAGTAGCCCCTTGTGACCCGAACGGCAAACTCGTAGCAATATATATATATATATATATATATATATATATATCTCCTGGGGGGAATCCAGTCTATGCTGATGATGACCAAGGAATCAGAAACGTATCCGTGGATTGATTCCTTTCCCCAGGTGGTAGGCTGACGACTGATGTCTTTAGGCTGATGCCAATGAAAGCTGACCGACGACTCAGTTAGCCTTGTAGCTGCTGACTGCATTATTCAGTGGGTAGTTAATACATTTATCACAGATTATAACTGAACTGAAATGTTAATCTTGTTATTTCAGAAATCTGTGCCATGATGTGATTGGACTGGTGAAAGCTTAATGTATTTTTATGCAAATGCGGAGGCTAATAAAGGGACAAGCCGGTAGGTGGCGATGGGTCGCCGAGCATGGAAACTATAAGATATAGAGCAAAATGGATGTCATACAGCGAATAGGGAATCACCTTAAGATTATGCATATCAAATCTCATCCAGTTCCATCTACTGATAACTACTCGGTATCCATTCGAATGAAAAGTACCGAAAATGCAGTTTGAAATCGGAAATCCCCAAAGTTGGGATGCTGTGGGTGAACAAAGATCTAAATCGAAAATCCGGCTTGATCGTTTGTGCACAATGTATTCCAGACGATTAGTGTGAATTTTCATGACCATCCGACCAAACCCTAGGAGGAGTAGCATTTGGCGCGAAGGCACCTCCAGCTCTCACATATCGATTTTTGCACTAATTGACCTTTGACCTTGACCTAAGCAAATCGGTCAATATGTCCTGAGGCAAAGTTGTAGTACTCATTGAGTACCACGACCTGCAAAGTTTCATTCGTATCGATGCACTCACCTGGTCGCTAGGGGGCCTTCAATTTTCACCAATTTTCGCGCATACCCTAATTGTAGGGGGCGCTGTGGGTAAAGTATTCCATATATCACAAAAACCGAATATATTTGATAGAGCATCACCTGTAGATCATTCCTGCCAAATTTCATAACCCTACGCGGATAATGGCTTTCAGAATTGATTTCGCGTGAACGGTACCGATTTTGAAGGTTTTTCGGTTGTTGCTAGGGAACCAAAGCGTCCCTAGCAACCATCACAATTTCCAAAGCACAAGGTCATAAGATGTACCTACCACCCGAGTTTGGTCAAAATCCGCCCACGTTTACTACCAATTATGCTGATGACAAACGAACAAACATCCAAACAAACATCCAAACAAACAGACAGAATTACTGACAATAAGGGTCACCTATTTCGGCGACCCAATATTTCAGCTGTCCAATCCAAGTTTGATTCCTGAATGAATGAGATTTTGTTACTTGTAGTTAAATACTGGTGCTTCACAGGCAGACGGATGCATCATAGAGTATGCAATGCTGGCTGTTCTATCTGCTATATCTACTTTATATTTCCAACATCCCCACCAAACAGACCCTAATCTTAAGAAGGTTCAGTTAATTTCCGAAGAAACCATTTTGTTGGCTTCTTCCACATTGCATAAAACATCACTCATTTTCCTTTCAGAAAGCACATTGAGTTAGAACCACATAAAAAGCTTCCTTTTCAAAACAGCTGGTTTGTCCCAGCTGTTTTGCACTAGTTTCAGCGCAGGCATGAGCTCAGGGGTCAGCAAGTTTTGTGTTTAGGGAGATGTGCCGTCGGCTCACAGCTCTTATCTTTCCAGCAATCATTTTCGTGGAAAAATGGGATACGGATGAAACGCATCCAGGCTGAGTGTATGAAGTATATTTTGGATTCACAGGATGGTGAAAATTGTGCATTGACTATAGTGCAGTGTGTCACAGCAGAATGGACAGCTTAAGGCTCCCAGCAGGACATTACTGGTCAGCAGAATGTGTTTGCCACTGTGCTACTCTTCGTACCTTGACCTACCCTGGAAAAGAACGTCCAAACCTTCCTCCACCACCCCCTCCTCCTGCTCCTCCTCCTTCCTCTCCTCCCCTGAATCCCTTTGCAAACGGATTGTTTTCAATCTTCAGCTGTGTTATCTACAAAAAAACACACACA
>CM068957.1:32710227-32738928 GCA_035128595.1 Eptatretus atami
CACACACACACACACTGATAATAGCAACAATAGCAATAGTTGTATAACAACAATGCAGGAAACATTGTTTGTAAATGATGTATTTATTGCTATTCCACATTTATTTAATGTGTCAAGATGGTGTATCACACTTGCCTCCAAGCTATCTGGTCTGAGTTTGATTCCCAACCAGATTATATTATATACTGTTGGATTAGTGTTTCATAAGGCAGAGTGTGCCACTCTCAGATGATCATGAAACTGAGGACCCGTCTGCTAACTTTAGTTGGTGGACATTGAAGATCCCATGGTGTCCTTTGCCAAAGAATAAGCGAGTTATCACAATCTGAATGAAAAAACATTTTTTGTATTCAAAGTCAAGGCTCGTGGAAGAGCTGGAACACCAAATGGATCAGGATTTGCAACAGAACTAAAGGAACAGGAGAAAGAGGGGGGAAACAGCAACAGCAGAGTTTAAGGACAAAATTGAGGGAGACTTGGACAAATAAGGGTTGTGGGGAGGCACGAGGGGTAGGGGAGGATGCACAAGGTGGACAATTAACATGGATACAGAAGCAAACTCTCAAGAAAGAAAAAGTGGAATTTGGAAGGAGGTAGGCTTGAGGGTAGGGGTGGTTAACTGGGGTAGAAAAGATCATGGTTTTGCATGGGGGATGATCTGAGATGGTGGTGAACAACTGTCCAAAAGAGGTTTTTGTTTTTTTTTGTATATCTTGTCGAGGCTCGTATGAGAGCTAACACACAACGCACACCAAGGGGGGCATGAGACAGGAGGGGGAGGGAGTGGGAAGGATAAAACAGGGGGAACAGAGACATTAGGAGATCTGTGGAAGGAGAGGGATGGGACGGGGAACATGGGGAGGAGAGGGATGGGACGGGAACATGGGGAATAGAAGATGGACAATACTTTCAGGACTTTCAGGAAGGAAAGCAGGGAATTTGAAGGAGGTGGGCTTGGGTGGATTATCGGGGGTAGAAAAGATCGACGATTTGGATGGGGATGATAAGAGGTGGTGGTGAACAGCTGTTTTGAAGGCCTGGAGAGAAGAATGGGAATGAGATAGAGTGAGGGAGTTTATTCCAAAGGCGGGAAAAAAGAGGAATGAAAGAGTGAAGATGAGCAGTGATTCGTGATTTTGGTAGTTTTACACGAAGGGGGTTTTGGCGGACCTGGAGCGCCCTGTGGAAATGTGTGGTGGGGACAAATCACAGAGAGAGCAGAGGGGGGGGCGAGGCTGGAGAGGAGACGGTAGAAGACAGAAAGACCACCGACCAACCTGCGGTGATTGAGTGAGGGGCCCAAAGACTCAGCCTCATTGCGGGAGATGCCAATGATCCGAAATGCCTTGGTTTCTACAGCGTGAAGCTGAGAAAGGTGGGAGGCAGGAGCACCAGCCCAGAGGGGAGAGCAGTACTCCATCAGGCTGCGGACAAAAGCTTTAGCTTTATAAGTGGTCAGGAGCTCAGGTGGGCCAAGGAAGGACTTTGCACGACGGAGGATTCCCAGTCGGCGACTGGCTTTGGAGGCAAGGTTTGAAATGTGGCTTTCCCAGGAAAGGTCATGGCAGATAGTGAGACCCAGAAGCTTGAAAGAAAGGACTTCTTCCAGAGGATTGTTGAGAAAGTGGATGGGGGGGGGGGGGTTTCAAACGGTCCTTTCGAAGAGACATAGTGAGAGTGTGAGATTTGTCCGGATTGAAAGACATGTTCCACGTGTTGGACCAGTTTGTGATTTTATCCAGATCAGCAGTGAGCGAAGAAGCTGCTGCTTGCCGGTCTGAGGGATGACCGATGGCACGGCAGAGGGGGGAGTCATCAGCAAAGAGATATAGAGGATTTCCCAGAGAGTCGGAGAGATCATTGATGAAAACCAGAAAAAGAACAGGGCCAGAACGCTACCTTGAGGAACTCTAGCCTGGAAAGGAAGAGGGGATGAAAGAACTCCATTTAGGGCCACACGTTGACTGCGACAGGAGAGGAAGTCTGCAAGCCATGAGTGGAGATGGCCTTAGATACCATGGGAAGAGGGTTTGGTGAGTAGGGCAGGGTGCCAGACTGTGTCAAAAGCACGCGATATATCCAGGGATACGGCTCGGATTTCATGTCCGGCATTGAGGACCTCCATCCATTGTTGGGAGAGCAGAAGCAGCATATCCAGGGTAGAGTGACCTGGTCTGAAACCAAATTGATGATCAGAAATCAAGCCATTGGAGAAGAGGAAGGATTTGATGTCTGAAGCGATGATGGATTCCATAACCTTGCTGATGATTGGGAGAAGGCTGATTGGTCTGTAGTTGCAGGGATCTGTTTTTGCACCTTTTTGTGCAGGGCAGTGATGTTTGCTGATTTCCAAGCAGATGGCAGATGACCTTGAGCAAATGAGAGGGTGAATAGAACAGAGAGAGGGTGAGCAAGAGCAGAAGAGCAGGCTTTGAGGACACGTGGGCTGATGCCGTCTGGACCGGTTACAGAATCTGAGTCGAGGTTTGAACCTGCAAGGAAGAATGAGATTGAAGACAATGTGGAAGTTGATTCCACAGATGGGGAAATAGAGGTACAAATGAGTGGAGATGAGCAGCGATTCTGGATTCCGGGAGTTTCACAAGAGGGGAGTTGATAGTGGACTGCATGGCTGGCAGATGTTTGTTTTTCATAAGGCAGAGGGGGGGGGGGTTGAGGGAGGGAGGGGGAGGGGTGGGCAAGCAGGCACGAGCAGAGGGTGCAAGACCAGAAAGGAGGCAGTAAAAGACAGAGAGACCATCGATGTGTTTGTGATGGGGAAGTGAGAGGCCCATAGACTTAGCTTCATTGCAGGAAATTCCAATGATCTTTAAGGCCTTGGTTTCCATGGCATTAAGCTGAGCAAGGTGTGAGGCAGGGGTACCAGCCCAAAGGAGAGAGTAGTACTCCATCAAGCTGTGGATGAAGGCCTTGTATTGGTGGATAGGAGTTCAGGTGTGCCAAGGAAGGAGTTTGTACGACGGAGGATACCCAGTCGGCGACTGGCTTTAGCGGCCCACTTTTAAATGTGGTTTGCCCAAGAAAATTACAGGAATTACAAATTCCTGCCCCACCTCGCTCACCAACGCAGACCTTGCGCAACGTGTGCAAGAAAAACCCTCAGCATTAGTTGAGGGAGGCTATCATTCTGGAGTGGACTAAATCAGGCTTGTTTGATGATGATGATTATGTTTGAAGTATAATGTCCTTTTAATTTTTAGGATTATTTTTGTTTTAGGAGCTATAACATGCACAGTGTAATTACCTGTGAAGCATACAGTGAATGTAAGGAGTTGAGGTGTGCAGTGTAAGCAACGATTAAATGAATTATCGATATAATAATAATAATACAGATAAAAAGGAAATATTCCAGTTTTGAAAGGCCTACTCACTGATGCAACACTTTGCTCATTTCTGTGGCCTCAATAGCTTCCTTACAACCAGCTCTTTTGCAAGGGACTATTGTCCACCCGTCTTGATCTGTGTCGGCTTTTAAGCCAAAATTCATCGCCATCTGCAGACGAATATCGTCATGTTGGTAAACCATACAACACCTCATCAGAAGTTGATTGGTTGTTGGATACAAAAGGGCCCGATGCTCGTCTACATGGCATCGCATTTACAGAATTTGTGGTATATTTGGAGGACTACCCTGAAGAAGAAGATATTTGTCCTGTTTTCAAGTTAGCAGATCTGGCTAGTCGACATCAGACTCGACTGGTGCAGTTGGGTGTCAGAAATGACAATCGGGTGCACAGCTTGAGACTGGAACTATTTCGTGATCTCAGCACATTCAGGGGGTCCTAACATTCTTCTCGCATTTGAGGAGCATGTTAGAAGTGCATTCAGGAAGTCATGAGATCACGACAACGATGTGATGTGTACTTGGCAAGAGCAGCCAAAGTTGTACGTATAGATATGTTCAATCCAAAGTTTGTTTTCGATGGGTCATTTCAGCAAGGCTGCCAACAAGAGAACATACTGACGTCCTTGCTGGCTCTTGCAAATATGATGTAAGAAGGCCCCAACAATGAATACCAGACACATTTGAACATTTATTGAAGTACAACTTCTGGCATATCTATATGTCAGTTGTTGATGTTCAACAGCGTGAAGCATGCACGCATTTCAAAATTAGTGGGAACGCCACGTCACCACCGAGACCAAGAAACCCCTCTTCCAATATACATTGCTTTTAAAATACACGTTCTCATCAGAAAGAGAAGCCTGGTTGATGCACTCTTCAGTCTGGGAATGTGTGTGTGTCAAAGACCGAATTCTACAAATAACGACAGACATAGAAAATGGCATTTGCAAGCAATTTGAGGAAGAAAATGCGGTGTACCCACTGAAAATGTGAATTGGTCTTTACACTACTGGGGCCATAGATATACTATAGATCCCTAGGTCATCTGCGCATGTTCGTGCAGGCATGATGGGCCAAATGGCCTCCACCTGTGTTAGATTTCCTTGTATTTCCTTATATTTTCCATCTGCTTGAAAATCCACCAACAACAATGCATTACATTAAAAGAAAAAAGGTTCAAAAAACAGATACCTTCAACTACAGCCCTATCAGCTTACTTCCTATCATCAGCAAGGTCATGGAATCCATCATCGCAGTTCATATGAAATTCTTCCTTTTCTCCAACAACATAATCTCAGAACACCAATTTGGTTTCAGACCAGGTTACTCCACCTTGGACATGCTGCTTCTACTCACCCAACAATGGACGGATGCATCAATGTCAGAGATGAGATCAGGGTCATCTCTCTGGACACATTTCATGCTTTTGATACAATGTCGCATCATGCTTTGCTCTCAAACTCTCTGCCTATGGCATCCAAGGCCAACTCCGCACATGGCTTCACTGACTACCTCGACTCTCATAGCCGATGTGTGGCACTCAATGGAATCCTTTCATCCCCTTTTCATCATGTCAAGGCTGGGGTGCCCCAAGGCAGTGTTCTGGGCCCACTCCTATTCCTGATCTTCATCAATGATCTTCCTGGCTCTCTGGAAAATCCTCTTTATCTATTTGCTGATGACTACACCCTTTGCCATGACATTCCTCATTTTTTAGACGTGCAGGCTGCTGCCTCTTCCCTATGTTGAGACCTTGACAAAGTCACAAGCTGGTCAAACACTTGGAATATGGCTTTCAATCCTAACAAATCTCACACTCAACGATCTCTCTCCAAAAGGACCATCTATAACCCCCCCCCCCATCTACTTTCTTAACAATCCTCTTGAGGAAGGTCAGTAATTCAAACTCCTGGGTCTCACTGTCACCCATGATCTTTCTTGGGCAAACACTTTTCAAAGTTGGTCTCCAAAGCCAGCCGCCAACTGGGAATCTTCCGTCGTATTTCTTTGGAGCTCATGAACTTCTATCCACCTGGAAGGACTTCATCCGCAGCTTGATGGAGTACTGCTCTCCCTGTCCCCTGCCTCACGTATTGCTCAGCTTGATGCCATGAAACCAAAGTCTTTAAGATTATTGGAATCTCCCGCTATGAAGCTGAGTCTACAGACCTATCACTTCGCCATTGTAGACAGTCAGTGGTCTCTGTTTTCTTCTGCCTCTTTCCTGGTCTTGCACCCTCTGCTCTTTCCATGCTTTGTCTCCCCCAGTTTTCTGCAGGGCACACATGGTCAACCATCAACCCCCTCCTGGTGAAACTACCAAAATCGCAGGATAACTGCTCAACTTTCACAACTGAACCAACTTCCACATTATTTTCAATCTCAGTCTTCCTTCCAGGTCTTCACCACCATCTAAGATTGTTCCAAATCCAACACCATGATATTTTGAACTCTTGTTAACCATCCGCTACCTCAACTAATCCCTCCTCCTAAATTTGCCAGTTTTCCTCCTTGGAGCTTCCTTCTGTATTAATCTTGTCCACCCTGTGCATCCTCTCCTGCCACCCCCACACCCCCCAATTCCTCCCCACACCTATTGTTTGGACAAGTGTTCCTCTGCCTACTGTAGGCTCTCAACTCTGCTGTTGGTGTTTTTCCCTCTCTCTACTGTTCTCCCTCTCTGTTACGTCCTGATCCATTAAATGTACTTGTTCTTCCATGAGCCTCGAATATGTATACAACCCCCCACCCCCCCCCCCCCCTCCAAAAAAAGAAAAAAAAAAAAAAACACAGTTCCACAACAACTGATCAGGACTCATTTCATGGCACTGCCATTTCCCTCATACAGCATCCATCACATGAATGAGTCGGCACTGACCGTGGGATCCTCGTCATCAATGAGATATCATCCTCTGACATATAAGTAGCTGCTCTTACAACAATCTACACCTCTGTGCCTCCAGTTGCCCTGAAGATGAAGGAATACACGTCCCCAGTGGTTTCATGCCCTTTATCTCCTCCAACCCTTCATCTCGTAACTGAAGGTACATCAGAGGCGAAGGACTGGCTGAGCACAATTATGGCTTCCCTTGAGAAGTCTGAGAAATTGGACAGAATGACTGGATCACCTGATCTGCCTTCATGCTCACATGTATCAGTCTCTTATACCTTCGCAGGCTCTTACTGGACTTCTACCTCTGTTTCCAGACAACTCAAACTCGGTGACCATGATCAAACATTCCATTGACATTGTAAAAGCAGATTTTCTCAACCCTGGTCAAGTCCCAGTGATTGCTGTTGATCAACCACTATATGCTCTGGCCAAGAATAATAATACAGTGATCCTGGCCAACTTCACGTTGAGAAGACGTCATCCTGGTGATGACAGGAGGTCTGCATATCGAAAAGGCAATGTGGAATTCAATGTGTAAAGGTCGAGTAGCATGATAAGTTAATCTTTCCCAAAGATGTTTGGTATCAACAAATTAACTGGATTTTTTTTTCAGATGTTATAAGATTGGTTGGAAGATAGTGGGTGGACAAGTGTTCTACTCCTATCCAGGACAAACGTTCTTCTAGACAAGTGTTCCAAAACACAACGCAAAGCAAACCTTTAAACCCTCTTTAACAGCTTGATAAGAATGAAAAGAGTAAGTGATAATGTGGGTCTCCTTTCTCTTTCGTACATGTCTGAAAAAAATAAAAAATCTAATTATATGCTGCACTGATATTAAATAAGTAAAGAAAAACAACAAAAAAACGGGGATGTGGGGCAGTGGATCTCTCTTCCCCAATCCCATGTCTCCCCCTCCTGGTTCTGTGCACCCCTTCTCCCAACAATAACTCTCTGTAGCCCTCCATATATTCCCAGAGATGACCATTATCATTCTTATATGGCTCACTGTGCATAATGTGGAATATGTGAGGATCAATAAATATTTGGTGCCTTCACCATATAACCAATAATAGGGTAACAAACATGTTAGGGGGAAAGCTTTAACCTCCGGTATATTCCGTCACTACATGGTTTGAACATGGCTCCAATTCTTATAATGATCAGCATGGTTCAGAGGTCATGTCTACCAACTTTCACAATTTTAACATAAAATGCACAATCTTCTTTACTATCTGTTGGGCAAGGGCTTGATCTCACACAAATTATTATTATCAATCATAAAAGGTTAATCACTAATGTCTTTCATATGATTTACACCATGAGATACATCTGCACATGTGTGTATGTGTGTATATATATATATATATATATATATATATATATATATATATATATATATACATACACACACACAAACTTCAACCATAAGCATGATAACAACTCTTTAAAAGCCACCACCTCCACACTTTTTATCAGAAACGTTACAATGTCGAAGAGAGAAAGTGCAGCCTCAAAATCCCCCGCCTCAATTAACCACATCATGGGCACTACCTGGTGATTCTGATATGAAGTGACAGCGATAAAAGCCGTTTCCGTGTAGGACAGCGACGTACAGGCCGTGCGTGTCGAAGAGAATCCATTCGACTCGTCCGCCCGCACGATGTGCAGCCGTGGTTGATACCTGTGCATGGAGTTGAGAATTATCTATAGATTGAGGGAGGAAAAAAAACGGAAGGAAGGAAAAAGCAGTATATATTAGGGTGTTTCATACGAAAGAAGAAGACGAATGCAGAGCCTTGGCAGATATGTCTTAATATAATACAGTTATTGCGTATGTATGTATGTATGTATGTATGTATGTATGTATGTATGTATGTAGCCGAAATAGCACCTCCTGGTGGTTAAGTGGATGGGAAACTAAAGCTAGAATTCAATATTGTAAAGATATATGTGCACACAAAATAATTTAATTTGAAACTAATTAAATAATGTAACTATCGCAGAACATGGTTATACGAGCTGTTTGAGAAGAACAGCATTTAAGTGGCTCTCGGAGACAGGCTCTTCAGCTGGTAGATTACAATAGATCTGAGAATTAAATATCTATATTAGAAGTATATCTCACACAGTCAACGATGCACAGACAGATTACAGCAGCATCTATACAGTCCCTTCAGGAAAGGGTGAGCCTATTAACAGACTTTCACATCAGAGGTAGTGAAAGAGGGGAAAGAGGGAATGTTGGAAGTTTGGGAATCAAACTTGGATTCTATTCGATAACCTCGTGAGATTGTGCTGCTCCCACAGCTTTATATATATACCTGGCAGTGCTGCAAAGGTCATGTGATATCACCTAATCAAACTCATTTGTATCTTTATGTCAAGGTTTTATTGAATCAAAATTTAAGAGCAAACATTTCATACTATAAAGTGATCAGGTTATGGACCCTTTGTCAAGGAAACCGAAGCAAAAAAGGTGATTTCATTGAATTTGACTTTCCTTGCCAAACTTACGATAATTTATTTATTCAGTCTATTAGTGACCCCTTGACCCTAAGCTATATATGTACAGCTGTCTGAAAGCACATCCCCCATCATTTCCTAATAATAACAATGCACAATTTTTTTTTTAAAACAACTATTTTTAAAATAATTTATCAAACCTTGTGCTGGACTTTGGCTGATTGGCTGATTTGGCTGAATCAAACCTTGGCTGATTTCCACATTTTTGTTTGCCACCAAACAGGTTGATACAAATGGAAGGAAACTGTTCAAAAAGATTATTTTACTCATTACCACTGATGCCGTCACACTAGTAGAGACTGGAGAATGGACAATTTCCCCAACAATCGGTCAACTACAGTCACTGTTAGAGATGCAAGAAACAAAGTTTCAAAACCACGAGATAATTTGAGCATCTTATATTCATGTTGTTGTTAGATAAAATGAAAAATAACCATATAAAAACAAACAAACCATAATGAGCCATACAACTATGACCTTTAAAAGCATTGACAACTAGAGAGTTCATAGAACATATTACTCCGTGCTGTGTTGAGAAAACAAGGACATGGGGGGGGGGCTGTACGAACAGCAAATTTGATTGGTCGTGATGTAATATTTTGTCCAAGTACTGCGAAACGGAAAGTTTTTTAAGTGCTAATAATGTGATTTGTGTTCTACGGAGTTCAATTACTGTATATAATCCAATTGAAATGAATATCGATTTTAAAGGTTGTAGAAAAAAAAATAAATGGAAGTTTACCACTGTTGATCCAGTGTCTTTTACACCACATATCTAACACATTGCATTCGTTATTCGTCCATGTTGTTTGTGTCCTTTATGACGTCCTTAAACCAGTACGTTTCCTGTTCGGAATAATTTTCAATTTCGGTTGATTACCAGACAGGCAGACAGAGTAGAAAAATAAATCTCATTCCTCTCTGTGCACGTGTGATCGGGACAATTCAGAGCCAAAGTACTGCTAAAGTGCAGGTTATTTTCCGATTCCTGTTCCGATTCACGTTCAAAATATAACAATCAATTGGAATCAAGTTGTTGCTCGATCATAAATGACATTTGTTTTGCAGAAGGACAGATAGACAAACAGAGAGTGACCAATTGCTTAACCATACTTTTCGCTTCGCACGTGTGGGTAACAACAGACAACCTGTTTAAACAGAATGAGTGATTATGTCATCACATGAATCATTCATTATTCTTGCTCAAGAATAATTTCAATAATTTCAAACAAAGTTTCAAACCACGAGATAATTTGAGCATCTTATATTCATGGAATAAAAAAATGACCAAAGATAGCCCATCACAGCTTCTGATGAAAATTCTCAACATTTATGGGTCTTTAGAAGATGTTCCATCAAGTCATGAACTTGTCAGGATGTATGTTTATGTTTGATAATTCATTTGTCATGACGATAATAATAATACATCCACGTTATAATTACGAATAGATAATCATGCCATCACATCAAGATAGCCCAATAGCTTGATCTTACAACCATTTACAAGATCTCATCCATGTCAAGCACATAATTAGTAATGCTTCCAAGAGTCTGCACAACCTTGCAAGCTCATTCATCAAGAAACAATATCAGATGGTCCATCTCACAAAAAATTTCCTACAATGGGACCGACACATCTCAAATCATTGGTTGGGAGGAAAGGCTTCAAATCTTCAAGTACAAGAAGTAATCTTTAATCCAGGTCAATATCTGAGCAACCAGTTGTACAATATGCTTGCATGCAATGGAATTCCATATTTGTGGATGTTTCTGCAACCAGTTGCAAGGAGTTGCAATGACTGGTTGCTTGCAGTAGAGACAGACGTGGTTTCTAGCAATCTGTTGAGCGATTTGCCATGACAGATTTTATCATGTGCTCATGTGCTCATTGTCTGTGTGTTGTACCGTCATCCCAACAGTGTCGACTCCATCTACATCTCTCTCAGACAACATGACCAACTTTTAATCACTCATCCCCAACTCTCTCTTCCTCACATGTGGTGAATTAAATTGTCACCATGCTAATTGGCTGGGTGTTGTACATCCCTCACCAGCCATGGCACTTCAGCAAAGGACCTCTGTACTCCATTAGACCGACTCAATCCGTGAACTTTCCAACTCAGATTTTTCCCAATGGCAATCACTTCGGTGATATGATGACCAACTACCTCTGCCAACGTAGCTTGCTCATTCCTGCCCCAATTGGCTCATGTGATTATGTGCTTGTGAAGGTCAACGTCTCTCTGGCCATGCGAGTCTGGCAGTTCACCTCAGGTAAATTGGCAGGTCTGCAAGCAGCAATCACACTTCAGGACTGGTTTCCCATATCTACTACCGCCCCTGATGTTCATTCAGCCTGGGATTCTTCCACAGAAACCTGCTCTCTCTTATGCACAGATTCATCCCATCGCATCTTCAGTTATCTTACCCGTTCTCCCGCTCTAGGTTCTCTGAATCCTCTGGAGCTGCAGTTGCTTCAAAACAACTTGCATTCTCCTCCTGGAAGGCAAATCCAACCGAAGGCTACCTCAGATCATTCCACAAAGCCCGCAACAAGTGTGTGTGTACTCTCAGGGGAGCCAGAAAACAATATCTGTCCAATCTCAAGAATGAGCTTTCAAACTTGTCCAAAAACATGGTGGTGCCTTGTCAAGTCTGTCTCTGGTGTATGCTCCCCTTCCATCCCTTCCCTCTCTTCAATGGCACCACAGCTGATTCTCTCTTTGTACCCACCCTTCCAGTCGCACCCAACTGCTCCTGAATTCTGTGTCTTTTGCCCTTGAGAAGTGAAGAGGTTTCTGGCAACCCTGGACTCTGACTCTACTACTGGAAAGGACAGCATCAGCTCACGTGTCCTAAAAACCTGTTCTGCTGCTCTTGCACTTCCTCTCTCTACCCTTTTCACTCTGTCATTTACCATAGGTCATCTTCCATCTGCTTGGAAATCAGCCAACATCACAGCATTACATAAAAATAAGACCACCTGTCCTGAAGCTCACCTGAATCAGGAGCAACAGTCACTCAAACCGCCCGCAGACCCCTTTCGACCCTGATTTTTTAATGCTGTGAACAAACTTTGGTACATCATGGATGATGAAGGTTGTGGTCAAGTTCATCGAAATCCTGTGTGGATTTCAGAGAAGAGAGCAAACATCTTTTGGGGGGGGGGGGTCAACCCCCCCCGAAGACCCCTTAATGAGCGCAGATTTTGATACGGTCGATAAACTTTGGTACATCACGGGTGATGAAGGTTGTGGCCAAGTTTCATCGAAATAGTCGCTATAGTTTCGGTGAAGAGAACAAATACCTATTTTGGAGGTCAAAACCCACCACCCCCACATACACCCCCTTAATAAGTGCAGATTTTGACGTGGTCGATACATTTTGGTCCATCCGAGGTGATGAGAAAAGTTTCATCGAAATTGGATATGTAGTTTCAGAGGGGCAGCAAATACCTAATTTGGGGGTTCAAAACACCCCCATAATAACCCCCCTCTCCGTAAACCACCTTAATGAGTGCAGATTTTGATGCGGTTGATAAACTTTGGTACATCACTAGGGTGGAGAAATTTTGGTCAAGTCTCATCACAATCATGTGTATAGTTTTGTAGAAAAGAGCAAATATGTATTTTCGGGGTTCAACCCCCCCGCCCGCCCCCCCCACACCGCCTCCCCGTAGACCCTTAATGAGTACATATTTTGATGCGGTCAATACCTATTTTTACTTATATATACACGACCAGCCGTCAAAAGTTTTAGAACACCCGCATTTTTCCAGTTTTTACTGAAATTTAAGCAGTTCAAGTCCAGTGAATAACCGAAATGGTAAAAGCGAAGCGGTAAACTGCCAGAGGTTAAAAAAGAACAACTTTAGGTTACCAAAAACTGAAAATAATGTAATTTCAGAGTTGTTAATAAAAGGCCCTTTCAGGGAACAAGTAATGGGTAGCAACTGCAGCTGTTCTGCAGCAATGGAAGTAATAATAGCCTTGAATGATGGAAACAATTCCTACAGGTGCCCAACTTTGTTGATTAGTATAAACCTCTGTCTGTATAAAAGCAGTGTTGGACAGACTGTGTTGCTCCACCTCTGAAGCATTATTTGGACAATATTGCACTGCAGGAAGTAATTATTGCTATCATAATGGTGAGAAAAAGACAATTAACAAAGGAAGACAGACAGACCATGATAAACCTCAAAAGTGTAGTCTTTTCTTTCGAGAATTGCAAAGAAGCCAAGGTGTCAGTGAGTACAGTTTCCTACACATCAAAGGCACTTGGAAACTGGAGGAAACTCTGACAGGAAGAGGTCTGACAGACCCAAAGCCACAACACAATGAAGACAAGTTGTGAGAGTCAACAGCTTGATGATAGGCGGATCACAGGACAGCAGCTTCAAGCACAGCTTAACACTGGTCGAAGTAAGAAGTCTCAGTTTCAACGTGAAGAGAGACTTCGAGCTGCAGGTTTGTAGGTCGAGTGCAGTAAGAGCCATTGCTAAGATGGCAAAATGAGAGAAAAGAGGCTTACCTGGGTCATGAAGCACCGCCAGTGGACTACCGAAAAAGGAAGAAGGTCTCATGGACCGATGAATCAAAATTTGAAATCTTCGGTTCATCACGCAGGGTTTTTGTACGCTGTCGAGGAGGTGAAGGGATGGTTCCTCAGTGTGTGACACCACTGTCAAACATGGAGGAGGAAGCGTGATGATCTGGGCTTTTGCTGGATCCAGAGTCGGAGGTAGATGACGGCCCCCTGAACCAAAAGGGCTACCACAGCATTTTGCAGCCTGTGCAATACCCTCTGGCTTCGCCTAGTTGGTCAGGGTTCATCCTACAGCAAGGTCACGACCCAAAACATACCTCCAGGCATTCAGAACTACCTTAGAAGAAATAACAAGACGGTAGGCTTCAAATCATGGAATGGCCAGCACAGTCTCCAGACTTAACCCCCATCGAGCTGGTTTGGGATGAACTGGACAGAGGTGAAAGCAAGCAACCTACAAGTGCAACACATTTGTGGGAACTTCTGCAACAGTGTGGGAAGAACTTGCCGAACAATATTTGATTTCCATTGAGAAAGAATCCACGAGATGTTCGCTGTTATATCTGCAAAAGGTGGCTACTTTGATGAGTCAAAAATTTAGATTAAATTTTGTTCAACAAAACGATTCCATGATTTCTTCTTATCTCATTGTTTATTTGTTTTGTGTTTTAATTTCAGAGTACATTGAAAATTAACCTGATTAAATTTCAGTAAAAACTGGAAAATGGGGGTGTTCTAAAACTTTGACTGGTGTGTACATGTGGTTGTTTACTTCTTTTTTTTTTTTTGCAAATACCTATTTTTTGTTTGTCCATCTCCATCTATGCTTGGTGTTGGCTTAATGGTTGGGTGGTGGGCTTGGGTTCCTTGGATCCTGAGTTCAAATCCCACTTGGCTGTTGAATTAATACCAGGTGGGGTTGACTCTGCCTGTCATCCTTCTGAGGTCGGCAAAATGAGTGCCAGCTTGCTGGTATACTGTGTCGGAGTGGCGACCCTCCAGCATTGTACCCAATAGCTAAGGAGACTGCTCGGCAGCACCAACGCTCTGCAGAGTATGGTCCCAATGGATGGATGGATCTCTGTCGACATTCCTCGCACGTTGTATCGACCAAAATGTATCAACCACGTTAGTGTTTCCCCTTTCTCCTGTTGTTCCCATTGTTACATCTGCCACCGAAGGTGAAGGTTTTCACCCCTATCGGTCTGTTTGTTACTTGCAAAATCGAAGGTTTTTAAAGTATATTGGTTCATCGATTTTGTCATTCTGTCTGTCTGTCTGTCTGTCTGTTTGTCGCCTACAGGTCACAATTTTAAACCGATCTTCAGGAAACTTCACCACATGGTGGAGTTTTTCATTAGGAAAAAGCCAATTGTTTTTGAGGTCAAAAGGCGAGCATTGGCCAAAGGTCAACAACTTAGGTGAGATTTCTAAAATCCTCACTTTTCATCCGATTGACTTGAAATATAAAGAGGATTTATATTTCATGTCAATGAATTCAACCAGCCAATTACTTTTGAGCTCAACATAGACCCAAAGGTCAACATAGGCCCAAGGTCAACAACTAAGGTAGTCTTTCTAAAATCCTCAATTTTCAACCGATTGACTTGAAATTTGAAGGATTTGCATATCAGGTCACTGAATTCAACCACCAATTATTTTTGAGGTCAACATAGGCCAAAAGGTCAACATAGTCCCAAGGTCAACAACTAAGGTAGTCTTTCTAAAATCCTCAATTTTCATTTGATTGACTTGAAATTTGAAGTGGATATATGCTTCAGGTCACTGAATTCAACCACCAATTATTTTGGAGGTCTACCTGGGCCAAAAGGTCAACATAGGCCGAATTTCTAAAATTGTCAATTTTCATCCGATTCACTTGAAACTTGAAGAGGAGTTGCATATTTGGTCATTTAATTCAACCACCAATTATTTTGGAGGTCTACCTGGGCCAAAAGGTCAACATAGGCCGAATTTCTAAAATTGTCAATTTTCATCCGATTCACTTGAAATTTGAAGAGGAGTTGCATATTTGGTCATTTAATTCAACCACCAATTATTTTTGAGGTCAAATTTGTTTTATGAATTTTACAAGTTTCGTGCTCTGCACAACTTCTTCTTTTTGTTTGTCTGTCTGTCTGTTTGTCGCCTACAGGTCAAATTTTATACCGATCTTCATGAAACTTCACCACATGGTAGAGTTTGTCATGAGGAAGAAGCCATTAGGAAGAAGTTTGTCATGCTCTGCACATCGTCATCTTGTTTGTTTGTCTGTTTGTTTGGCTGTGTGCAAGATATCTCAAAAAGTTGTGGGCGGATTCGGATGAAACTTGCTGGACAGGTTGGATGTGTGACCACGACAAATTGATTCGATTTTGGGGAAGATTCGAATTTGGATAGGAAAATTATTTAATTTTTAAAGTGATTCTTCACCATTAATTGGGCCAAAAACAATATATAGCATGATTTTTCAAAAATGTATTGGGCACGATATGTTCTCGTGGATTAGGCATTACGTGGTGGAGGTATGTGCTTTACCGAGTGCCCTTCTCGTTATGTTGTGTCCTGATCTGTTTTGTATCCCCGCTCTTCCTCGAGCCTTGACTATGCATTAAAAAAAAATGCCAGTGGCATGCTTTGTCCTTCCCTCTCCCGCAATGGTGACTACGTGTGTTGCATACAATTTCCAGAGTGATTTTGTTGCGCAACTGATCTGCTCAGATTTCATCCGAGCTTTACACTGTCGACTAAAGCAATCCACTAATGCATGTGAGTGTTTAAGGTTTTGGATAAAACTTGGCACAAATTTAAATGTGCATTTCCCCCCCCACCTTTCTACTTTTTATAGCTGCAGGAGTTTAGGTTAACGGGGGTCAATTTGCTGTTACGGTGGTGTTACCCTCTCCCCGTAGACCTTGTATGATGATCAATATCTCCACACCAATCACGAAGAGTTTTTCCACTCTGCTACTGAATACACCAGCATTCCTATGAGATTACTGGAGGAAGAGAGCAGGTGTAGTACATAGCTAGTATAATTGATATGAGTAAGGAATAACAATTTACATCCAATGAAATCGAAGCCCTACACAGAAAACAAAGAGTTGTTGTTTCATATGCAGCCTGTAGCTGCTGGTTACATCATTTCTGGAAGCGTAGCTGTGCCGCTGATACAGTGTCCCCTGTTTCCAGTAAGCTGGTACTCATTTTGCCGACCTCGGAAGGATGACAGGCTGAGTCAACCCACCACGTGTTAATTCAACGGTTGACAGGGGCTCAAACTCGAGACCCTAAGATCTCAAACCAGCCACCTTAACCATTAATCCAACACCAGGCTTGTAGCAAAGAGTGATTAACACTCAAACATTAATTTTTGTGCTCTGGCGCCTTATTTCAATGATTTCATTTGAAAGATTAAGACTTTTTATTCCTCCGGAAATAAAAGTCTGAAGACAAAAGGAAAGGGACTTCAAGCATGACAGCCGAATAACATCTCCTTCAAATACAATCTTCCCATACTACATCGACATGATGTAAAATAAATAATTGATTTAACAAAATGTTGAATAAAGAATAGCAATATTCCATTAATAAATGTCCCTTTAGTGAGAGATCTATGGATAGTGTAGACTCTTTGTTTTTTTTAATACCAGATGTTTAAATACCGAATTTTTACTTTGCGCACACACACCACTTCACATGTCATTGGTGTCACTGAATAATGTATAAAATATATCCAGTTAATTATGTGCACATTGAAGTGGGGTTGGGGAATAAATTTAAGCAAAAGTTTTAACTTCAATGAGGAAAGAGAAAAAGAGGGTAGACAGATGTTGGAGGAGATAAAAGGGAGAGGAGGTTGGAAAGAGATAGGAGGAACGGAAAGGGAGTGAAGGGACACGTGGATGAGAGGGGGGCAGAGGACAATCTCAAGCATTTCTCCACTTTTGCATACGTAATAAATCGATGTCCTCAAAAGTTAATGGTGTATTGCCGAAAGCCAGTGCCGAATGAATAATCGTATTTTGAAGGCCAGCAGCAGCTCTTCTCTCTGATGTGGCTTTTTAACCACAAGGTTCTTCCGTGTATTTCACTCCATAACGTGTGGTGCTGTTCAAGCTGTTGTATATGTAACATACATGACCAAAGGGATCGAGATGGTTGTTGGTAAGCTTCAGCCTGTGGAAGGAAACTGGCTGTCTCATCCACTGTGCTCCAGTGGCAGGAGAGTCGGGATGGACGTACAGGCGACCGGGCATGGCGGGTTCAGCACGTCCAGCAACCACCCTAATTCAAACACAGTCAGAGCAATCATACGGTCGACCCAACCACTGCAATGAACACACACATACAGAGAGCTAGATATAACGAAGGAGACAACCTCACCATTTACTGTCGGCAAACTTGTACCGGTGCCCATCTGCTGGTGTTACATCCATAAGCAGGATATACTTCGTTTTTGGATTCAAACCAGAGGCTCTCACTTTGAAGCTCGGAAACATGCGTCTGTTGGCAGAAAGAGGAAAGAATTCTGGTCGAAGGCCAAGCATTTCCCCTTGGATAATAGGTCGGATTGTAAATCAAGGTCACTGGGTCATGGGTTGGGGTTGTTAAGATGGCTGTTAAACCGGCCATAACTACACCTGAACTTTTGTTTCACAATTCAGTTTGCATAAAACAAGATCACCATTTGTCACAAAACCTAATCCAATCAACCCTTGCTGACAATATAGGAACGTTTACTAGTTCCTTTTGGAGGGATTTTATCATTGGTTGCTCGAGTTCGGAAACTACAAGATAACAACAAAAGTTTCACTTGTTTTAACAATTCATGATCACAGTGTCGGCGACAGTTCACCGACTCTGCACAAAGGACACCGTGGGATCCTTAACATCCACCAACAAATGCTGACAGACCCAGTTTAACATCCAGCCGAGGGACAGCACACACACATTGATGCATTGCCCTTCGTCTGAAACACCAGGATGACATTTTATAGCTGGGCTGAGATTCAAACCCAGGCTAGACAGCTCGGTGGTGAGTGTGCGTACCTCTCGGCTATCCTGCCAGCCTGTCTGCAGCTGACTTTAACACAATGCACAGTAAAGGTCACCAGATATTGTGAGCTTTGTTCATCAAATGGAGAAGCGACATCTTTTCATCTCAATAAATATTGTTGTTAGATCATACAGCCTGTCTGGAACAAAATGCTCTTCGTCTGTCTGTCTGTCTGCACCTTTTTGGGTGAGATCAAAAGACAGCAGGCTTACTCCCAAAATCTTATTCACCAATTAATAGCTATCAACCGATTAATTGTTTACTCATTGGACACCGATGTTTACCCCCAAACAATTGTCCATTCAACGTCCCATCCTTCCTCTATATACACCGCTTTAAGGAGCATTTCCAATGATCATTGAAGCTATAAGCATGTGATTCCCATGATACAGTGACCCGTGAACCCAGATTGACCTTCCAGCCTTGGTAATGACCATCTCGGTCCCGGCAGCATGGAATCGTTGCCATAGTTCCCTCTCATGTAGGACTACACGAACGCCTGCCAATCCCTGCCAAACACAGTCAACTGGTCAATCAGCAGAACAAAGGAAGCTTCCAAACATCTGATTACTAGCCAGCTTGTACCAGCAACTCTCAATGACTAAACAAATGACAATCCACAAAGTAATTCCATGATATGCAGCCTCCTGTCCGATGCCACCATGCATCAAGTATGTTCAGTGTATGTGCAGTTAATCTGGATGAGGAAACCATGTGACTATACTCAATAGCAATGACCTCTTACGAGTCCAAATGTCATAATATTTAAGGTGTTAAGACCTAATTTCATAATCTTTCAGCTTCTTCTTTTTCTTAAAGGTGACAATTATTCCCCCACTTTCTTGCGGGGGTGGCTGGGGGAAGCTTGGCCAAAGTCTTTGTTTAGGGTTTGTTTGTAATTTGTTCAGGGTGTCGGCGATAGTTTGACGACTCTTTGCGAAGGATGTCGTGGGATCTTTAACGTCCACTAACTAATGCCGACAGACGGAATGCCCGTTAACGTCCATCCGAGGAATGGCCCCACACATTGACGAATCACCCGGCCTGTGAAATACCAGGATGATAGTTTATAGCCGGGTCGGGATTATAAACCAGGCTAGACATTTAGAAGTGAGTGCGCATCCTTCGAGACCATCCTGCCATCACTAATGTCATAATCATTCAGCTGTCTTGAGATTTTTTTTTCATGAGAACTGATGAGATCCTCATCAAATTCTCAACTGATGAAATCATATCTCATGAGAAATGCACAAGATATTTTTTGCAAGGTTGGCGTTCGGACTTTAATGTTGTGGTCGGAATAGTTACCATTCAGCTGTCTTACTTTGTAATAGTACAGTTGGGATTATTATACATTTTAAAAGGAAAAAGGCGCATAACAACCAAAAAAGTAACTCGATCTACTGTGATAATCTAGTAACGAACAAGCAAGAGCAGATCCGGTCTCAGGCGACGTTTCGGCTGCTTTCAGCGAGCTTCCTCAGGCCAATCGACCCCCAGCCTAGGCACGCGTCCGCTTTTATTCTCGAGATGACAATTCATTTCCGGGCACGTACCGGTGCGAGACGTCTTATATATATAGCATGTTTTTATAAGCATGTCTTGTATATAGCATGTTATATATAGCATATTTTATCTATATATATAGCATATAATGTTTTTATTTTGCCAAACCTTAAAGGGGATCCCAAACGCTCAGACCACCTCGACGCTCGTCTATCCATTGATACCCTTCAGAATAGAAATGGTGTCTTTTCCCGATTTCCGATTTATAAAGTCAGTAATTTTGCAATTAAAAGTCAAAGTCTTATTCTTCTTCATGCTTGGCCATGACGTCACATCTGGGAGTCGACCGCCATATCCATACTGAAGATCACGGTACGATTTAACTCAGATGGTGAATAATTTTCGAATTTCTACAATTATGCCTCATCGATGCGTCCTTGGTGGTTGTAGTAATACAATCCTAGATGGTTTCATGCAACACCAATGACGAAAGATCCAAAGGTAGCCAGAAATTGCAAAAAGTTTGTCCAAAAAAATACCCGTGTGTGGATCGAGCCGACAAAATGTTCACTTTTTGGGCTTCGAACATTTTACAGAGCACTCTTATGAAACAACAGAGATGGCTAGATCTTGTGCTTATCCACCACCATTGAGAGAGGATGTCATCCCCGTGATTAAGCGGAAGAAACAGCTGTCACTCGAAACTGCAAGACCATCTCTACTGAGCTACCAGCACATGTACATGGGCGATTTGAGCGGAGAATCAACCACCACACATCACAAACAAGGCACAACAGCACCACAGTACAAACACGGCAAGACACAGCACGAACACGGCACGACACAGCACCACAGCATGAACATGGTACGGCAGAGCACCACAGCACGACCACAGCACAACCACAGATACACATGGCATTCCGGGAAAGTATGAAATGGGACAATCCTGTAACATACAAGACATCTGGTCAGCCTGCTGCGGTGAGACAATGCATTTGTCGCCCATTTTGCCCACGGTGTCCGAGTGTGCCTGGGCGGTGTCGGCTTTCGGGCAATGACGGGTATTTATGCTCGAGTCATGTAACTGATTTATCAATCAATACAAAATCCCTTTTAAACCGTGAATTGAATGGAAAAAAACAAAACCTACCAATCTGTATTGAACATACGACCGGTGTTTTCACTGCTACCTTCTTCCTTTGAATCGCTCGCACAAGTTCTCAAAACGATATGGCTCCACAATTCCCCCCCAAAAGCATTCTCACGATTAATTTGGTCTCCAACCATTTCTTCAAAACCCCACTGATCAGTTTCAACATACTGATAACCTTGAGAGTTACACGCCATCAATCCATGCGCTGCAGACTATATTGCCAATCCTTTCGGAAAGTCCTGAGTAGTACGGCAGTACACAGTGCCCAAGCGTGTCTGACTCCTTCCGTTCTGGTCGTTTTGGTTATTTTATTGTGGGGCATATCCCTTTACTTTACCCATCATTGAGGACTCCTCCAACTAATCGAATTTCCTTAATTGCATTGACTTGGGTGATTAATCAATGTGTCCGACGTCTCTCGGATGGACGTTAAATGGGAATCCCATCTGCCGGCATTCGTTGGTGGACGTTAAAGATCCCATGGTGTTCTTTGCGAAGTGTAGGCGAGCTATCACCAGCACCATTGCCAAATTCCAAATTCCTGCCCAAGCCAGCAGAGGGCATTGCATCAGCGGCACAGCCGCACCCTCAGCAATTATGCTAACCACAGCCTTGTGCTGCACACAGAAGAAGAATAAGAAGAATGACATCGACTTTGGAAAATGACAGTCCAAGCACGAGCTGCCAAAGTCTGTGCTGCACTGCATTTGAGTGATTTTGTTGCAAGAGTTAAAATCCCGTAACCTGTTGGGGTCTGTTGGTGTGGGGTGGTTTCCTGTATACAGATGTCTTTAGGTAGCCATCAAGCTTCCGGTAAACCTCCACATCCAATTCCCAACGTTGTGTTACTATACCAATTGTAATCTCTGTGCTGGGCGAGTGAAGTGCCGAGGCAAACACGGGACAGATCTAATTGTCTGGCTGAACAACCAGAGTCCGCGTGATGCCAAACCCTTAGCGGTTCACGATCGTGGGCAATCTCAATCTCAAACAGGTTTCTCCCATAGCCGCCAGATGACACGATTGCGAGCAAGTAGGACGAGCCAAGACCAAGTCGATTCAACAAATGTATTGGTGTATGTAAGCAAAAAGCATGCATGAACAGAGAGCAATCTTGCAATGATAAAATCAACACCCCAATAATTAGCCGCTAAACTGATAGCGCCCATGAACAGACCCTGCGACAAAATGAGTCCTTAAATAAACTAAACCTTAAGGCCTCAGATACACGTGACTAAAGACTTGATGGGTGCCACAAAGACAGCAAGGTTCGCTATGCCTAAACCCATGGTGATGTGTGATGGCAGCAATGTCCAGGGCCGTGGATGCCAGGATTATTTTCCAAACATCTTCTTTTTCTATTCCTCTTGTTTTTCTTAACGAGGAATATTTTCCAAATCTGTCTCCCACCGAAACATTTGGTCCCTCAACATTCCTCAGGTACCTGCAGTACCTCCTTCCTCCATGACTTCAACTAAAATTATTTCCAACCATCCTATTATCTCTGTCAGTAACCCCTCCATCCATCCATCCATCCATTGGGACCATACTCTGTGCAGAGCATTGGTGCTGTCTAAGCAGTCTCCTTGGCTATTGGACACAATTCTGGACGGGTCGCCATCCCGACACAGGATACCAGCAAACTGGCACTCATTTTGCCGACCTCAGAAGGATGACAGGCAGAGTCAAACCCACCTGGTATTAATTAAATAGCCGAGTGGGATTTCAACTCAGGATCCTTGGATCCCAAGCCCACCACCCTAACCATGAAGCCAAAACCAGGCATAGTACCCCTTCCCCCCTCTCACATCTCCTACAAGCATGAGCCACATCCTTCCAACCCCACCCCTCCTATGTGTTCTCCTCTTCAGCATCCCTCCACTTCATGTCCCCTCTTTCTGAATTCCAGCTCACCCCACCCACTCAAAGCTTCTTCCCCCCTCACCCCACCACCTTAAAGTTTCCATCCTCATCCCACTCCCTTCCATCTTACACCTCAACAGCCATCCCCCCAAAATCCCACACCATCACCCCAGCCCCCTCCCATGTCCCTAACTATGTGCTCCTCAACCATCTGAGTCCTCTGCTCCAACCTGACAGATGTCTCAATCCAGGCTACTGCTGATAAACTGGACATCATCGCTTTAACAGAATCCTTTCTCCCAGAAGACGTCCCTCACTCCTCATTGTCTCTTCCTGGATATTCTCTCCTCTGATTTGATAGGCCTGAACCCTGTCCTGGTGGTGGAGTTTCAGGTTACATCAATAACTCAATTTCTCACTGTCCATGTCCTAATCCTACACATCCCAACCCCCAGGAGTATCTTTGACTGCAACTACCTCTCCACTCCCACCTCCTGTTTGTCTGTGTGTTGTATTCCAAACATGTGTTTGTCTGTGTGTTGTCTTCCAAACTCTCTCTCTCTCCATCTCTCGGACAACATGGACCAACTTGGGAACCACTCATCCCAACTCTCTATTCCTCATATGTGGTGATATGAATTGTCACCATGCCAGTTGGCTGGGTGTTGGTGCCTCTCTCACCAGCTGTGGCACTTCAGTAAATAATTTATGTCACTCTATGGGACTGACTCAATCTGTGAACTTTCCCACCGGGATTTCTCATAATGGCAAATCCCCCCCCCCTCCTCTAGACGATGTGATGACAAAATTCCTCACAGCATTTGCTCCAATTGGCTTGCTATTGCTAAAAGAGGGTAAACATCTCTCTTGCTATTCTCAGAGAGCCTCCTCAGCACCAGAGTCTGGCAGTTTACTCAGGCAGATTGATAAGGAGTGCGAGCAGCCATCTCACTTCAAGACTGGTCTCCTATATGTACCGCCTCTGATATTAACACAGCCTGAGAATTCTTCTACAGAAACTTGCTCTCTTACACACAGATTCATCCCATCTCATCTTCAGTTCTGCTTCCATTCTTCCTGCCCCTGGTACACGGAATCCTGTGGTGAGGTAGTTACTCCGAAACAACTTCCCTTCTCTTCCTGGAAGGCAAACCCAACCGGAGGCAAAGTCAGATCATTCCACAAAGCCCACAACGAGGTTGTCCACTCTCAGGAGAGGCAGAAAACAACATCTGTCCAACCTCAATATTGAACTATCAAACTTGTCTCCCTCCTCGAAAACCTGGTGAAGATTCAGTAAGTCTGTCTCTGGAGTATGCTCCCCTTCCATCCCTTCAATTGGCAACACGGCCAACTCTGCTTAGGAGAAGGACGAATGCCCCAATTTTTGTCCCAACGGACGGCACACACATTGATGAATCACCCTGTCTGTGAAACACTAGGATGACAGTTTATAGCAAGGTCGGGATTCAAATCCAGGCTAGACAGCTTAGAGGCGAGTGTGCGTACCTCTAAGTCAGTGATCCTTAAACTTTTTTTTTTTCGCGGACCACTTGAAAATTGCTGAGGGTCTCGGTGGACACGTAATAAACTTTCTTTTTTTTGTTGTGCAAATCAAAGCACACAACTCGTATTTTAATCAGTAGTCTTACCTTTCTAATGCGATGGATGTGTCGGGTATTTTTTTGAGCAAAGTTCTTGGAAGTCGGGTGCAATGTTTGTCAATGTTAGCCTGAGGTCAGGTTCAACATTCATCCTGATTCTGTCTCACACAGGTACGTCGTAGCAAATGGCATCAGAAAACACGGAAACGCATTGCTTTGTCTGCAAGTTCTGGGTACTCTCCAGTTCTTTGAATCCGAAACTCAAACTGGGAATGTCTTTGAATTTCTGACCTTAATGTTTCTTCGCAAGAAAGCTCCAACAAGCACTCTCCTGCCTTATTGGAGAAACCAGAGGGCAGCTCATGCTCACTGATTTCAATCACGAAAGAATTGTGTGTCCAGTTTTGGCTCGGCTTCTACTGGAAAGAAATCTTCAAATTGTTTCGGGAGAGCAACAAGATGTTCTTTGATGTCATTACCTCTACCACCGAATGTGGATGGAGGTTTTGTTTTCACTCCTGTCTGTCTGTTTGTTTGTTTGTTTGTGAACAAAATATCTCAAAATGTTGTGTATGATTCGGACTAAATTTGGTGGATAAGTTGGGAAGGTGACAAGAGGGAAGCCATTTAAAGTTTAGTTCAGGTCCGAATCCAGATCCGGCCTTTCAATGGTATACAAAACGTAAACTAATCAGCCTGGCGGAGGATTGTACTCCTCTGAGTGCCCGACTAGTTTTTTTTTTTGTTATTTTTTTTTTTTTTTTTGTCAAGAACCAGTACATTTTGCAGGGACAAATCCAGATATCCTCGATTGTTCTGCAACCTTTTTGCAGATCACCTCAATGGAGCTCATGAAGCAGTGGTAGTCCACAGACCACAGTTTGAGAACCTCTGCTCTCAGCATCCTGCCAGGTCTCCTTTGTAGTTATTGGATATTATTTATCATATGGAATGAACCTAATCTCCTGTTGGCTCCATTAGGGCTGAAGTTGGTCGTGATGGCTATTTGGTGCATTCTGTATTTATTTTTTAGCCCCAAGTCCTACATAAAATCATAAAATCTTTTCAACCTTCTCCCCCCCCCCCCCTCCCACCACCCTTTAATGTACATGGATAATGGCAAATGATATGTGCAAATTGACGTCAAAGTGAACATAAACGCAGCAAACCCGATCTTCATGACTTAGCAACAACATCAAATCGAAAAGGAAAATGTATAACTCACCTCCACAGCTACAGGTTCCTCGACACCTCGAGCATCTTCTGCTTTCGTTGTGCTCTCAGACTCTGCCATATCACGTGGCCCCTGGGAAGAACCACAAACCTTAATGTCATCATGTGATGATGTGAGTAGCTATCTATTTATTACAGGGGAGTGAGGGGGTGGGGGAGCATTTAAATAAAATAATAAAAATTCAACTTGAAAGAATAGAGAAGGGAGGATGAAAAGGATCGTGTGCAGAAAGTGATTTTCGGAGGAGATATGAGTAATAGTAGAGAAGGGTCGGGGTGTATATGGAGCAAGTTAGGCAGGGGAGGGGTGACTGAAGTCAGGCTTTGGTCGGGGTCACGAAGCAGCAAGCTAGCGCTTGCCAAGCCAGCCGTTCATTATCAACAGTTGCGAATGGAGTGCTTGCTTAAGTGCTTAAGCCACTTGGTGAGCGCCCTACAAGAAACTTGGTAACTGAACACACCCCAGGTCTTATCAGACTGAAAGTGATCCTTTTTGGCATGAATTTGTAATTTGTTGAGGATGCCTGTGATGACTTGCCTACTCGCAAAAGAGAGTGTGGGATCTTTAACATACAACTAAAACTAGCAGATGGGACACCTGGTTTCATGTCAATTGGAAAGATGGCATCCTTTTTGATGCATCTCCCTGCATGGAAAAAAAACAAATCCAACAGTTTATAGTTGAGTCAGAAATCAAACCCAGACTAGACAGCTCAGAGGTAAGTCTTGCTTCCTCTTCACCATCCTGTTAGGGATGCACACACTCACATGCTCACTCACAACTACTTCATTCCATACCCAGAGAATCTTGACGAGCATTAGATCAGATGAGATCATGAACCATAATCTATACAGAGTGTCAGAGCTGCCGAAGCAGCTTCATGGTTCGGATTACAATCCTGGATGGTTCGCAACTCAGCCACGGGAATTTGTTTTTGTATAATTTCAGACATATTGTATAATTTGTTCATGGTGCCGGTGAGAGCTCGTCTACTTTTCACAAAGGACACCGTGGAATCTTTAACGTCCACCAACTAATGCCAACAGACAGGCCGCCCTTTTAACGTCCATCCAAGGGATGTCGCACACATTGATGACCATGACCAATTAAAAATATCAATTCTACGTGAACAATCGTTTCCTTTTGGGTTCAAAAATCAGAAGGACGTTCACGTCAGAAAAGACGTTCATAAGTCAGAAAGGACGTTCACAAGTCAAAAGGACGTTCACAAGTCAAAAGGACGTTCACAAGTCAAAAGGACGTTCACAAGTCAGAAAGGACGTTCACAAGTCAGAAAGGACGTTCACAAGTCAAAAGGACTTTCACAAGTGAGAAGGATATTTTTTTCATCCCTCGTGCTGTCTCGCTTTGGAATTAACCACCTGTAACGTGCTTCCCATTATCCTACGATATACTCAGCTTTAAGAGGAATGTCAATTCCGACTTCTTACATATTTGAGGTTCCATTGCATTTCACTTGACTTCTGCTACTTCCTGTGTCTTGGATATTTTCATGTTATTTTTCTCTTTCTTTTATTTTGTTTTGCTTTATCATTATCGTTATCTCACCTTCCCTTAGCCCCTTGCCTAGAGTGGTTTTATGCCTTGTTTGGGGTGATTTCCATAATTAATAAATAAATTTTAAAAAATTAATAAAAACCTCGTATGTTCGCCAGAAATGTTGCCACCATGAAACAGGAATGTTAGAATTCCAAGTCCTCGAAGTAATCTCCTTTATTTTTTGTATATGGTATGTGCTGCTTCCTTGCTTGACGCTCAGCATTCAAAAGGATAGAGCACGGACAAACAATGGTGCGAAGGCAATGGTAAACAACTCAGTATAACTATTGCCAAGAAACTGCTAAGGCAGCATCGCTGTTCTGTAAAGAGTATGTTACATATTTCATTTTTTAAACAGACTAAAAACAAAACCTTAAAAAAAAACTTATATTTAAATAACTTTTATTACGTTCACTAAACAATCGCAGTGGGAACAACCTTTGTTTGTTTGATTATGATCATGTTCGCACAACTCAGAAACAAATTAATTACCATGTATTATCTAATATGCAAGACATCTACACACCATCACATATTTGTTTTTAGCTCCTATAAATATGAAGCAGATTACAGTATAACCTTGGAACCAGCACACAGTGGTCTGCTCGCTGGGGTATCCTGTAACGCCCCAAATAATGCTTTATTGAAACTACATTACATTATGAAACTGTCCTTATTCTGTTAATTATTTTCTGTTGATTAATGTTTTATACTAAATAATTGTTTTTGTTTGCATTATGTTAGCGATTAACATTTCATGGTGTATTTCTCTCATGTTCATTTGTCTCCACCATTACATCATACTTTTTTGAATGGTTAAATACAATCCAACTTGAACTGTACTCCTGAATAACCGATAATCAAAGGAAATAGGCCATAAATCATTAAAAGGATAGCCGGCTTAGCATTTCTGGAGGATGGACGCTGCCGCTTCAGAGTAGGAGGATGAAAGGGTGATCGTTAAGTTTGTTGCCTAATGTTGAAGTAGGAAATAAGAAAAGGTAATTGGAAGTAAATAATTAATTTTAAACTGTTGTACCATCTTAAAAAAAAAGCGCAACCATTAATTGAGGATTATTGTTAGACCACAGATTTATCGACAGCCCCCGTGCATGTACCAACGTTATTGGTGTTTTATACGCAATATGTACTGAAAATGCAAAGAACGCATCAAACAATCGCCAGAAAACAAACTGTTAAAAGATATCGATTTCTTTGATTATTGATACAATAATAAAAAGTTGACCAAGGTGTACGCAATACGTGCTTCATGAGCCTGAAAAAAATGCCTCACTTTGGAGCAATACAACCGAACAAGCTCCGCAAGGCGTTCATTAAAACGTCGTTCCATGAACGTTTTGTTGTTCAAAATACGACAGAGGTTTATAATA
>CM068957.1:32739242-32759933 GCA_035128595.1 Eptatretus atami
ATATACATATATATATATATATATATCACTGTAAACGTGATATGTATATACTCTATATATGTACATATTTAATAAACAGGAAAATATAAATACATATACAGTATATGCATTATATAAAGTATATACATTATATACATATCCATACAAAATGCTTAATCAAAATAACGTCATTAATCAATAGCCAGATGAAATGTTTGCATGGAATGCATCATTGAACTAATTGTAATAATTTGAAATTTGAGATGTTTCATAGAAAACAAAATGATTACAATGAAGAGGTAGAAAGTTCCATGTATTGTGTACAACGCCGATCCAGCATAACAGGTTTGCATTTCAGGTTGTATACTTTAATCCATTAACGGTTATAATTGTTTGCGAGATTATATAAAACATTAATTATTGTGGCATAACAATACACTGAAATAAAACAACATAATGTAATGCATTCAAAGAGTATACACTATATACAGGGTGTATGATAAGTCAATACCCAATTTTAAATTGTTGTAGCAGCTGTATTTATGAACCGATTTTAATGAAACAAAATGTAAATGATAGAGTGTCCAATAGCATGAAGTCAAAGAACCTTGATGAACTGGAGGAGAGAATAACCAATGTTCTCATCAACATTCCTGAAAACGTTCCGATCAGAAGAAGTGAACGTGCCAGTCCAATTCAGGAAATGTGTTGACAGTGCTGGAGCAAATGTGGACGTTTAAAGAGTTGTGCATAAAACTTCACTGGACATTTTCATTTACAGTTCATAATAAAACTTCAAAAGCAGTTCAGTTCATAAGCACTGGACATTAAAATCGGTTCAAAAACAAAACTGCTACAACAATTTAAAATTGGGTATGAACTTATCATACACCTTGTACACCATAAACATGTTATTATTGCATGTATATTATAGCACACGATGAAAAACATAGCAGTGTACTTGGTGATTAGGTGTATGGGTGTGCACGTATGGTATACGAGCGAAGGAATGGGATATGAACACTATATTGCTGAACGTCCGCAAGGCAGACAATTCAAACAGATACATGTACGAGTACACACCTCTTGCATTAGTCTCATGATACGAGTAGATCTGAAGCAAAAAAGACTCACATAACACCGATTTTACATTTCAGGGAAATAATTTCAGTCCTGTAGGTTTGGGAACATAATTATATTTTGATTTAAAATATGGGTAAACGGTTTATTCCTTCTTGGATTTTACATATAATTTACCATAAGTTTACAGCAACCTCTGTAACATATTGGGTGCTCAATCATTGCAATTGTTATGAGACGTAACAGATACAAAAGGGGGTAAATGAAGTCCGTAAACTGAAGATAAATAGGTTTTGTAGTTTACCTCCGAGTTCTTTAAAAACTCGATAAAACATCATTCATCACTCTGCCAAGAATGTGTGTGTGTGTGGATATATATATATATATAATAGTATATACTGTGTATCCATACATACACACACGTGTGTGTGTGTGTGTGTGTGTGTGTGTGTGTGTGTGTGTGTGTGTGTGTGTGTGTGTGTGTGTGTGTGTGTGAGATGTAATGGATGTGAAGCATGTAAATATGTATATATATATATATATATATATATATATATATATATATATATATATATATATATAATGGAATTTGAAAAACATACATTTCAGATTGTATTCAGTAAAAAATTCCCAATGAGAATAAAAACGAACGCACAGTTTTGAATTTTCATAACCAAACCTGAATTTCAACCTCGTCCATTTTCACAGCAACGTGTAAAAGATAAATTGTGTGAGAAATAATATTACGAGGATCACACACCATAAACATGTTATTACGAGATGCAGACAATAATGAAATAGCATCCGTTGAACGTACAAGGAGAGAGTGTGGTTCGTTGTGACAGAATGTGTTACATGCTCATTATCTTATGTGTTCATGTGGGAAAGTAAAACGTGCAGGTATTCAAGAAAAAAGGAAAAAGAAAAAAAAAATATCTCAATAAGTACCTTGGAACCTTGGATATGGAAGCTAGTCCTTGTCCATGACGCAAGTCCTTGTCCTTGTCCACAGATAAAAGGTCCAAGACAGCAGGACAGTCAGAGACAGAGGACAAGCACAAGTTCAGAGGAGAAACACGAGGATGGATACCTTTGATCACGTGGAGTATAAAAGGTTATCTTAACTCGATCACGAACAACCGTCTCGTCCTTAATGAACTCATTTGCGAAAATAAAGTTTGAATGTGTTAATAGATTCAGAGCAGGAAAGAAAGAAAAAAAGTGATGGATTTGGGAGGTGGGGGAACGAGAGTTATTATGACCTTAACCACGGACAACTACCCATAAGGGTATATTTTGTGAAAGAGGGCTAGACACAAAAATAGACAGACAGACCGACAGCTGCAAGTACAATGGACGTCGACAGACCCAGAGGTGTACAGATGGTTGAAGACAATGACAAATGAAGACAAAAGGATGGAGAACAGAGGAAACAGTTCGAGATGGTAAGAAACTGAGAGGTGTGGGGAGTTCCCTCATGGCACGAAGCACTCTTGCGAGTGGGGGCTTCATGTGGCTCAAGAGAGAGAGAGAGACAGAGAGAGAGAAGAAGAGAGAGGGGGAGTGGGTAAGGGGAGGGGTGGGGGCCATTGGGGGAAGTGGTTTCGGGATCGGTGGGTTGGGGGCAAGGGGGGAAACAAAGTGAAGGATTTTTGAGCCCCTGCCCAGCGTGATGTTTGACCTTTGACCACTCGATAAAGATGTTTCTCTAGTCTCTCATCTCTGTCCTCCTTTTCCCGCCCGATCTCCGCGCACGTGGCACCTCCCCTTCTTCTCTTCGTTTCACCTTCTCTACATTATGTTTTCCTCTCTGTGCCTGTAAGTAAGTCTATCTCTTCGCTTTGAACGTACCGACGAGGTTCAGCCGCGCCGAAGATCCGAACGCCGATTAATATTGGGAATATCAATGACACGGGAACCACGGATGATTCCAATACATCACTTGTACGAACGGACGCATCGAAAGCGTGCGGGATGGACACGTGGCGGGCAAAGGCTGCGTGCTGCTGGACACGCGAGACAAAGACTTTCTCACTAAAAGCATATTTACTGTTTTGCCTTTTGAATCGACTCTGCGATGTCACACATAAAATGGGAGATTTACTCACCGGGGGGGGGGGGGGTTGGGGAGTTGAGGGGGTGGGGGGCGTGGGGGGGGGAGGGCCTGCATCGAGGAAAGTGGCACAGACGCGCAAAGAGATATTTCACAGTGTATATTACAGTTTCAATGGCACCCCCCCCCCAAAAGGGTGTAAAGGTCATGTGCATCTACAAAAGCTCACATCAACAAGCGACCTTGACCAATAGGATTTTTAAAAAAAGAAAAGTTTTCACCAATTCCCAGGTTAACGGTTAACGAGAACCTGCCAAAGGTACAAGACGTGACCCCGTGAACGGTATTGGAAACACGAGTCCGAAAGGTACATCTTTGGGGAAAGTGTACAAAGAAGTGGGGGAAATTACAATAACTCGACTACTACTACTACTACCACGACTACTACTACCACGACTACTACCACGACTACTACTACCACCACGACTACTACTACCACGACTACTACTACTACTACCAATACTACTACTACTACCACTACTTACACACGGGTCTTCCGGATTAAGGTCGTTCCAACTCGCCCTGCGTGTGAGACACCAGGACGGTGGTTTGTAGTTGGGTCGAAATCCGAACCCAGGGTCGACGAGGCCCATCGAGGCGAGTGTGAATCCCTCGAGCCTATCCTCCTGCCAGACCACACGTCACAATCAAACGAAAGAATGGTTAAGAAATAGAAGCAAATGACTTCACAGACTTTTTAATAAGTATAAATAAAGAACATTAAACTATAAAATCTGGACTATAACGGGTTTTCCTGAGGAAAATACAAAGGCATGGAGAAGCTCCCGATGAAAGCGGTCCAGTCGATGAAAAGCAGACGTTTTCACGAAACGGTAAACGTCACAAGGAGTATATGAAAGGTTCACGCACAGACAACATTGGGTTAACACAGACACAATTAAAGGGTCTCTTTTATGACGTAGGCAGAAGCCGTTAGGGCCATCGTGCCTGCGTTGTATCCACGTACAGGCGTTCCCCACCTTCTTTCTACACGTGGTGCTAATTATAAAGATAATTTGGGATATCATTTTGTCAGGGACCCGGTGGATGATAGTCTGCCACTTTCGAAAGATGTGGCATATAATATGTATATATATATATATATATATATATATATATATATATATATATATTATATATATATATTTCTGGACAACGTAAAGACTGCTTAAGCAGCACCAACGCTCTGCACAGAGTATAGTCCCAATCTCCTCTCTCTCCAACCTAAAGGTAGGCAGAATAGCCGGCTTTAAATCCACGTCTGAAGGATGGCATGCTTCATTATACAGCACCACCCGCTGGCACTACACCAGAAGAAACTGAAATAATCAATGAGAATTCACCAAGTGGAACAAGGATCGAACCCAGAGTACATAGACGAATGACAAGCAGACTACCAACCGAGCTACCCTGCTTTTCCTCTTGAAGGGAGCATCCAGGTGGCAAAATCCATTACACGATGTTACACCTATCAAGTGCAGCACCGGCCTCATGGCATCGGGTTCATTAATGCCGAATAACTTGTACAACACAGAAAGCTAGATTAGGGGGAGAGAGAGAGAGAGAGAGAGAGAGAGAGAGAGAGAGAGAGAGAGAGAGAGAGAGAGAGAGAGAGAGAGAGAGAGATGAGAGAGAGAGAGAGAGAGAGAGAGAAAGAGAGAAAGAGAGAGAGAGAGAGAGAGAGAGAGAGAGAGAGAGAGAGAGAGAGAGAGAGAGAGAGAGAGCGAGAGAGAGAGAGAGGAGAGAGAGAGAAGAGAGAGAGAGAGAGAGAGAGAGAGAGAGAGAGAGAGAGAGAGAGAGGAGAGAGAGAGACGAGAGAGAGAGAGAAGAGAGTACGCTACGTGTGAAACAGCTGCTTTGAAGACCGAGAGAGGAGAATGAGATCGAAAAGAGTGTGGAAGGTGGGTCCACATGTAAGAAAAGAGAGGAATACAAGAGTGGAAGCAAGCTGTGGTTCTGGATTTAGGCTGTTTCACATGAGGGGGTTTCTGATGAACAACGTGCGTGCTGCATACATGGGGGGACAAAGCACAGAGAGGGCAGAAATTGCAAGATCAGAAATGAGGCGAAAGAATACGGAGAGACCACCGACCTGTGGGCAATGGCGAAGTGATCGGCCCGTAGACAGCTTCATTGTGAGAGATTCCAATGATATTGAAAGCCTCAGTTTTCACGGCGTCAAGCTGACCAAGATGTGAGGCCATCCGAGAGGGGAGAGCAGTCCTCTAGAAAGCTGTGGATGAAGGCCTTCTCGGTAGATAGGAGTTCAGGTGTGCCAAGCAATGACTTTGTACGACGCAGGATGCTCAGTCGGTGACTGGCTTTTTCGGCCAATTTTGAAATGTGTTGTGTCGAAGAGAGAGAGAGAGAGCATGGACGACAGTGAGACCCAAGGGTTTGAGTGAATGGACCTCTTCAAGACGGATGTTGAGAAAGTAGATGGGAGGGTTTACGGTACGGTCCTTCTCGGAGGATTGAAAGACATATTCCAAGTGTTTTACCAGTTTGTGATTTTGTTAATGTTGAGGACAGGGTAGAGGGTTGAGGAGAGGGAAGAGGCTGCTAGCTGTCTGTCAGAAGGATGAGCGATCTCATGGCAGAGAGTGAAGTCATCAGTGATCTTACGTGGATTACAAGGACATTAAGAGATGTCAATGCACTCCCGAATTAATTACAGGGACATGAGTAATGGACAACTCAAAACAGGATGTTCGAACCTGGGATCCCAACACCGCTATGTCGTGCTCAGATGGGAATGCCAACAACCTATCCCTTAGAGTCACGGCGGAATGTAAAAGCGCACATCGACAACCAGTCAAAAGACATCAGTGACAATTTGAATGTCTCCTTGAACAGTCTGAATGAACTGAACCCCGTTACTTAAACCCGACATGGAAGACAAAGATGCCGGACAGAAAGATCATTTTCATGCAACAAGTCGGATGATTCATTCACATAGCTCAACCAGGCCCAACAAATATGCTCGGCCAAAACTATTCCTGGCAGCAATGAAAGAGGGTCGGAAACAATGAAGGTCAAGTAAAGGGCTTGGATACAGCTGGAGGACTGGATGAATGAAGTTTTAATCACTCGCATGCCATTAGGCCTCACTGTCTATGGCGGCCTTCATTTATTTGTTACCTCCACCACGGAAGGTGAAGGAGGTTATTTTTTCACCCCTTTCTGTCTGTCTGTTTGTGTTTGTTTGTGTTCAGGATATCTCAAAAAAGTTGTGGACGGATCCGGATGAAATTTTGTGGACAGGTTCGGTGTGTGACAAGGACGAACTGATTCGATTTTGGTGAAGATCCAGATCCGGATCAGACTACTAGAATTTTTTTAAGTGATTCTTCACCATTGAGAGGTAGGGCTCAAAAACTATATGTAGCACGATATCTCAGAAAGTTGTCAACGGATTGGGACGAAACTTGGTGGACATGTTGGGTGTGTGGCAAGGCCGAATTGATTCGATTTTGGTTAAGATCCGAATCCGTATCTGGATGCGAGAATTATTTAATTTTAAAAGCGATTCTTCATCTTTGAGAAACAGGGCCAAAAACGATACGTAGCTTGATATTTCAAAAATGTATTGATTTGGCCCGATATGTTCACGTGGATCAGACATTACGTGGCGGAGGTAAGCACTCTACTGAGTGCCATTCTAGTGTATTATGCTTCGTGACGCAAGAAATGGACAAAATGTTGCTGATGAGTTCTTGGATTATTGCGCAAAATCCCATCATTCTTGGAAGGTGTGCAGAGTTGAACCTGTGTAGTAAGTGCTTGGTTGGGAGAACTCGGTGCAAAGTGTCTGGCTGTTGAGGGATGGCCGGATAAACGAGTTGGTCGTGCACTCCCTTCTCGGTCGCCTGTTCATGGTTTTCTTCTCAGAGTCAATTCCGACCGAAGACGAAAGCCGTCCTGGGGGAGTGCTGACGAGAGGTGCTGCATCACGGAGCACGCTGCCTATTCCCGATGGGGACGTCAATCCGGCCCCGACCCCGCTGCTTTTAGGTTGGAAACGTTTGAGACCTCACCCTTGTAGCTCGAAAAGACCATTGTGCTAGGGCTCTGGCTAAATGATTTACCAATATATTAAATAGAGGAAATGTATGTTAATTATATGAACTAGTACGTGCCCATACGTGCGTGGCTGTACGTGCAAAAATAAAAAAAATTTCAAACTGCGAGCCAGAAACAACCACACAGGCCGTTCCTTCGCTCTCGCGTGCCCATACGTGCGTGGCCCGGAAGTTCGCATATCGCAGTTACAATTATTCGCAATTTATTTTTATGGCCAATTATTCAATTAGCGCCAACGTATTTTGCCTTTTGCAATGTCATCGCAAGGAAAAACACAAGAGAAGAGAAAAAAAAAAAACAACAACAAAAAAACTTTAAAACAACCACACAGGCCGTTCCTTCGCTCTCGTAAACGACGACTGTATTGGGGCATTGTGTTTATCTAATATGGAATAGGAAAGCCTAGAAGCAAACGTAGAATTCTTCTTACATTCGCTTCTTAAATATATCGAATTAAAGTCTTTTTGCTATGAAAAAATAAATATTACTAACATTACCTTCACAACAACAACTACACCGCCTAGAACAGGATCTCATCTGCAAAAATAAATATTACCAAAAACATTACCTTCACAATGACAACTACACCGCCTAGAACAGGATCTTATCTAAAAAAATTAATATTACCTCAACATTTCCTTCACAACAAAAACTAACCACGCCATAGCGGATCTCATCTGAAAAATGCTTCATCTTCCTCTCTCACACTGTGGTACTCTTTACTGTTCATAATGCACTACTCTTCTGCTATTTTAACAGACTGCTCTCATTCGACCTCTCCTTCCATTCCTTGCCTAAAAAAATCCAACTATTACAAGCGCTCTTCTCTCCATTCTCTGAATTCGCCTTTATTGCATCCATCAAGATTGTGTTAAAATCGCATCTCTGTGAAAAACTATTTAAAAACCACAGTTGCTATGATGTTCGCTTCCATCAACCATTCTTTTTTTCAACTTCAGTGCCAACTCACCCTCACCTCACTCTCACTCTCCAACCCATCCCACTCCTTCTCCCCAAGCCTCCTCTCACTCTCTCAAAACTCCCCCCTCACCTTTCTCCCACCTTTCATCCCCTCACTCATCCTTCTCAAAGTTGCCCCCCCCTCTCATCCACCAAGCTTCCTCCTCTCCATGCCCTCTCACTCCATCTCTTCACTCCCCTCCTCAAATCCTCAACTGCTTCTCCCCTTCTCTTGTTCCCCCTCTCCCCCAGCACCACAGAGCCTTTTCTCCTCCTCCTCATCCGGCCCCCTCCCCTAGCTATTCTGCAATCCCCCACACTCTTTCAACACCCTCCTTACCTCCCCCCCTGCTCCCTTCTCCGTCTCCTCCCTCCCCCCCCCCCCTGCACCCAGCCTCCTCCCCTACCTCTTCATTAAAAGTGGTGGACTCAAATATCCGGGCCTCGCTCAACCTTCAGATCTTTCCATACAGGCTGCCACTGACAAACCAGACATAATCTGCCTACAGAAACTTTCTCTCCCAAGACGGTGTCTGACTCCCAAGTATCTCTCCCCCGGTTACTCCCTCTCCGGTATGACAGACCTGATCTCCTGGTGGAGGTGTTGCTCTCTTCATCAAAGACTCTATTCTCTTCTCATGCCTGCGCCTCACCCCCACACCCAGGAATACCTCTGGCTACGGCTCCCCTCCACTCCCACCTCATGTTTATATGTTGGTATCGCACGTCCACCGAACAGTGATGACTCCATCTACACCTCACTATCCGAAAACATGGACCATCTTCTATTCTTCATCCAAACTCTCTCTTCTCTTATGTGGGACTTCAATTGTCATCCACGCCAGTTGGCTAGGTATGGGTACCTCTCTCACCTGTCATGGCACCTCACGCAAAAGCTTTCTGTGACTCATTGGGACTGATCAATCGGTCACTTCCCGACCCGGATCTCAACCAATGGTACTCCATCTCTTCTGGATCTGATTTTGACAAATTTCCCTCGACAATATCTGCTGCTCTTTCTTCCGCTCCAATCGGTTCTTCTGACCACGTCCTGTCAAAGTGGACATCTCTCTGGTGTTATCAGGACCACCTCACCGCCGGTCGAGTCTGGCATTTCACTCAAGCCGACTGCAGGGTCTCCAAGCAGCTATCAAACTTAAGACTGGTCTCCTATCACTACTTTCTCAACATCAACCCTCAGGGATTCTTTCAAAGAAACTGCTCTCCCTCAGCACAGATTTATCCCTCTCGTCTTCAGTTTGTCCTACCCTTCCTCCCGCCCATTGTTTATCTGAAGCTTGTGGCGAGGCAGTTGTCCTGAAACAACTTGCTTTGCTCATGGAAAGGCACCCACTGAGGGCAATCTCAGTTCTTTCGCTGACATGTGTATCTACCTCAGGAGAGAGAAAAACAACATCTTTCTCATCTCAAGTCTGACTCTCAACCTCTCTCCCTCCTAAAATCCTGGTGGCTGCGTAAATCAAATCTGTTTCTGGTGTATGTTCCCCCTCCATCCCCTCCCTTACCTCAAATGGCCCACTGCGATACCGCCGATGATAAGCAGAATGTCTAAACTCGTGTTTTGCAGATAAAGCTTGTTTCCTAAACCCATCACTTCTCTACCCCTTACACCAGTCGCACCCAACTGTCCCGGTTGTGTCCTTTTCTCATAACAAGGTGGGAGAGCTTGCTTTCAAACCTCGACTCAGATTCTGCAACGGTCGACGGATCAGCCCAAGTGTCTCAAGCCTCTGCTCTACTGTCTCTGCTGCACCCTCTCTCTGTTCTACTTCACCCTCTCTCATTTTCAGGTCATCTCGCCATCGTGCTTAGAAATCTGCTGACATCACTGCCCTGCAAAAAAAGGTGCAAAAACAGATCCCTGTAACTACAGACCAATCAGCCTTTCCCAATCATCAGCAAGGTTATGGAATCACATCATCGCTTCAGACATGAATCCTTCCTCTTCTCCAATGGCTTATTCTCGCGATCATCAATTTGGTTTCAGACCAGGTCACTCTACCTGGATATGCTGCTTCTCTGCTCTCCCATCATGTGGAGGTCCTCAATGCCAACAGGAAATCGAGCCGACATCCCTGGACATATCACGTGCTTTTTGACACGGTCTGGACCCTGCCCTGCTCACCAAACTCTCTTCCTATGGTACCCGGCCATCTCCACTCATGGCTCGCAGACTTTCCTCTCCTGTCGCAGTTACGTGGCTTGCCTACATGGAGTTCTTTCATCCCTCTTCCTGTGCAGGCTGGAGTTCCTCAGGTAGCGTTCTGGGCCTCGTTCTTTTTCTGGTTTTCATCAATGATTCTCCGACTCTCTGGAAAATCCCTATTATCTCTTTTGCCGATGACTCAACCCCTCTGCCGTACCATCTGTCATCTCTCAGACCCGGCAAGCAGCAGCTTCTTCGCTCACTGCAGATCTGGATAAATTCAATCGGTCCAACACGTGGAACTGTCTTTCAATCTGGACAAATCTCACACTCTCCCATATGTCTCTTCGGAAGGACCGTTTGGAAAACCCCCCATCCACTTTCTCAACAATCCTCTGGAAGAAGTCTTTTCTTTCAAGCTTCTGGGTCTCACTATCCTCCATGACCTTTCCTGGGAAAGTCACATTTCCAACCTCGCCTCAAAAGCCAGTCGCCGACTGGAATCTCCTGTCTTGCAAAGTCCTTCCTCGGCCCTCTGAGCTCCGACCATTACAAAGCTTTCTTTGTCCGTAGCCTGATGAGTACTCGCTCTCCCTCTGGGCTGGTGCTCCTGCTCCCACCTTTCTCGGCTTCACATTGTCACCAGGGCATTTAGGATCATCGGCATCTCCCGCAATGAAGCTGAGTCTTTGGGCCTCTCACTCAATCACCGCAGGTTGTCGGTGGTCTTTCTGTCTTCTACCGACTCCTCTCCGCCTCCCGTCCCCCTGCTCTCTCTTGCGATTTGACCCCACCACATTTCCACAGGCGCTCAGGTCCGCCAACACCCCTTCTGTAAAACTACCAATCACGAATCACTGCTCACCTTCATCTTTCATTCCTCTTTTTCCCGCCTTTGGATCCTCACTCTATTCTTTCCCATTCTTCCCTCCAGGCTTTGTTCTCTTCGTCTGGTCCATGATCTTTCGCGCTCTTGTGTTCTTCTTCTTTCCGTCTCGATCCCCTTCACCCGTGATCCGTCATCTTCTTGCCCATTGGATTCCCCAGTCTCTCTTACTACTCCTCTCCTCCGTCTTACTCTCTCTCTCTCCTTCTCTCTCTCTCTCTATCGAGTGCAGCTGTGGCTGCTGGTTGCTCAATGGTTGGGATGTGGCTATGCGCTGATGGCGTGTCCCCCTTCCCAGTACACTAGGTGCTCATTTTGGCCAACCTCGAAAAAGATGACAGGCCTGAGTCAACCTCCTGGTGTATATTAATAAGCGGCCAACGGGGCTTGAACTCCCAGGACCCCTAGGAATCCAGCCAACGCACCCTAACCACTCTAGGATCCCAAAGCCCACCACCCTAAAACCCACTCTAGGATCCCAAGCCACCACCCTAACCACTAGCCAAACAAGGCTACACATGTGGCTCTTAGGACCCAGCACAATTCATGTATATAGGGGTGTTTTTATCACTTGCCGGTGATCTTGGTGGGGGGGGAGGTGTGACACAAGTTCTCTCTGTAAAATGTGTATCCTATGGTTGCTGTCTGCATGTTTCCTGGTTTAAAGTCTCACAACCATTACCAGTACAGTTTTCCTGTCCGCCCGTTTTCCAGGTGCAGTGAGGTGTTTTGGAATTACAAGCAGTCGTATGTTTTTTTGCTTTCATGGCAGGTGAACCCGGGTTAATTTTATTTACTTTGAGGAGCGATTTGAGCCAGCTATGAGTTTCCTATACCACCACCCAAAATAAATATATGCATCAGAAAAAATGGTTTGCATGTTTGGAACAGATTTCCCGGAGGACAGGTAACTCTGATATGTGTGGTATAACTGTAGAACCCTTCGGTGTTGTCTGTAGAATGGTCAGACACAGCTTGGAATCAAGTTGTTTATTGGAGACGATGCCCGGGCTATCTTGGAGACTTGGACACATGCCATCTTTGCTTCCAGCGACCAGACACCCCCAAAACAACCTCCCTTCGAGGTCACTCTGCAATACATTGTGTCAATCACAACATTGTCCAGCTGATGTGATAAAGGCAATGTCACAACTCGTAACGCAGGGGTGACAAGACATTGGTGCCCACCCTTCTACCTTCCAACGCCGAGATCTGGATGCTCATTGGATGAAGAAGTATGTTTTAGAAGAATACTTTTAAAGTTTTAATTGTTATTCGGATTAATGCAACCGTTTTCTGCCCATTTAATTGTACGGAATATTTATACTTGAATCATAATCCATGTCAAGTTACATCCTCCCATCACAAACTTTCGAACCACTTTCATCGAGAATGTTCATGAGGGGGTTTTTGCAGGAGCCCGGGATGCAGTCGGTGCTTTCGGGCGCCATATTGGTTTGGCAGGGTAAACAAGCAGGAAAATGTTAAAGAAGGCCAAAATAATTAGTGAAACCTTCCATTGGCAGTAAGTGAGAATCACAAGGTAACCCTGATAGATTTGAGAGTTTTGGACACTGAAGTACTGTACTATGAATTACATACGCGTTGCCAACATTTCCAACAGAAAAGGATAAGTGTAGCAATTGGTTTCATGGACAACTCGATCTGCTTGACGAAGACTCTGACTTCGTTTGATATAATCTGTAACGTCACGTGTCCAATCAGCAAATCGAAACGTGACGATCAGAGAGGGGGCGGAGCGAATTCGCTCCTCCCCTCATGAAAGAATTCGCTCCTCCCACTACCCATCCTCCCCCTGCGAGACGTCGGGTGGACTTGTCGAAGGAGGTTTTTTTTTTGTTTGCTTCCTTCTTTTAATAGTACATCCTGTGCAAAAAAAAAAAAAAAAAAATATTCATTGGGATTTAGTGTCCATAAACTGCAGTTTCACCAATTTTAACGCTGCTATGGCCGTGAGGTTTCTGCAAGTCGCTCGTGGGGAGCACGGCGCTTGCTCTTGGGCGGCCTCAGGTCTGGCAAGTGATCGGAGTCCTGGCTTGCGGAGCTTGGCAACTCCGATGCCTGTGGATGACGTGGTGAACGGCCATGACTATGAAAACAGAACCAGGTCACCTTCGCTCGTAATCTTGTTATGAATTTTGTTTTAAATCGACTGGTAGCTGTACTTCTGTTTTAAATCATATGCACTGTACATCTGTTTATTCGACGTATGCACATCTGTTTTATCGGTACTGTACTGCACAATGTTTTTATTTACTGTCTGTACATCTGTTTATCTACTGTACTGTAATCTGTTTTATTATCTCTGCACTGTAACATATGTTTTGTCTGATGCACTGTACATATGTTTTTGTCCTGATGCTACTGTACATCTGTTTTAATCTGATGCATCTGTAACATACTGTTTTTATAGGCTGTAACTGCGCATTCTGTTTTTATCGTATGCACTGTACAGCTGTTTTAAATGACTGTACTGCACATCTGTTTAGCCACTGGTAACTGCACATCTGTTTTTTTATCCGATGGCACTGTACATCTGTTTTAAATCGACTGTACTGCACATCCTGTTTTTATCTAAACTGTACTGCACATGCTTGTTTTATTTACTGTACTGTACATCTGTTTTATTACTGGTATCTGTAATCTGTTTTTATCTACTGCACTGTTACATATGTTTGTCTGAATGCACTATACATCTGTTTTATCGGCTGTAAACTGCGCATATGTTTTATCTACTAGTAATGCACATCTGGTTTGTCTACTGTAGCTGTAGCATCTGTTTGATCTACTGTATTGTACATATGTTTTATCGACTGTACTGTACATATGTTTTTTAATCAACTGTACTGTGGCATCCGTTTTATCTACTGTACTGGTAACGTATGTTTCTATCTGATGCAGTCTGGTACATTGTTTTATCTACTGTACTGTACATCTGTTTATCTACTGTACTGTAATCGTATTTATGCTGATGCACTGCACATCTGTTTTATCTTGTATTTGCATTCTGTTGTATCTAAACTGTATTCTGTACATCTGTTTTAATCTGCTGTACCAGCACATCTTTTTATCTAACCTGTACTGTACATCTGTTTTATCTACCGTACTTGTACAATATGTTTTATTTGTTGCACTGTACATCTGTTTTATCGACTGTACGTGCACATCTGTTTTTATCTACTGTAATGCACATCCGTTGTATCTACTGTAACTGTACATCCTTTAACAATACTGTACTGTACAGCGGTTTAATTCCACTGTTCAACTGGTACATCCTGTTTTTAATCTACTGTACTGTATATCCATTTTATTCTACTGTATGCTGTAATCTGTTTTTATCTGATGTACTGCACATCCCGTTTTATTTGACCAACTTAACTGTACCATCTGTTTTACCTACCGCACTGTATGCCCTGTTTACCTAATGTACTGGTACACGCCTATTTTATCTACTGTACTGCACATCTGGTTTAATCTACATGGACTGTACATCTGTTTCATCTACTGCACTATACATCTGTTTTATCTACTGTAACCGTACATTCGGTTTTATCTACTGCACGTACATCTGCTTTGTCTACTGTATTGTAGCATCTTGTTTTTATGCGGCTGCACTGCACATAGGTTTTTTGACTGCACGTACAGTGGTTTTTATCTACTGTACTGGCATCTGTTTTTATTGACCGCACTGTTAAACATGCCCGTTTATCTATACTGCACTGTACATCGAAGCTTATCTAATGTACTGGTACACCTGTTGGCATCTACTGTACTGCACATCTGTTGTAACTACTCTCTGTACATTGTTTTATCCAACCACCACAGTACATCTGTTTTATCTACCACACTTTGTACATCTGTTTTTCTACTGCACCGCACATCGTTTCATCTACCGCACTGTACATCCGTTCCACCCACGCACTGTAAATCCGGTTTAATCTACTGTACTGCACATCTGTTTTATCTACTGCACTGTAACCATCTGTTTTTATCTTTACCGCACGGTAGCATCTATGTTTACCCCACAACACTGTAATCTGTTTTCATCTACTGTACTGCACTTTGTTTTAGCTACCATATGTATCATCGGTTTTTATCTACTGTACCGTACATACAGTTTTTATCTAACTGTAACGCGCATCCTTTTAACATACGCATACTGTACATCTGTTTTAGCTACTGTTACTGCACATCGGGTTTATCTACTGTAGCTGTACTGTGCATACTGTTTTATGATGTCTACTGTGCATCTGTTTTATCGGACTGTACTGGCAGCCATCTTATTTATCTACTGTACTGTACATCTGTTTTACCGACTGTACTGCACATCTATTTTAATCTAACTGTAATGCACATCTGTTTTTTATTCTACTGCACTGCACAACTGTTTTATCTACTGCACTGCACATCTGTTTTATCTACTGTACGTACATCGTTTTACCGACACAGCTGTACATCAGCTTTATCTACCGCACTGCAACATCCGTTTATCACTGTACTGTATATCCGTTCCATCATACTGTGCTGCACATCCCTTTTATCCTACCGTATTGTACATCAACTTATCTACTGTAACTGTAACTGGCCAGCAAGCTTTTTTCATCTACTGTACTGTACAACGCTGTTTTGTTGAACTGTAACTGTACATATGTTTTAATCTGGTGCACTGTACATCTGTTTTAATCGACTGGATAACTGCACATGCTGTGTAATCTACTGTAATGCACATATGTTTTATCACTGTACTGTACATCTGTTTTATCTACGCATTGCACATCAGTTTTACCTACTGTACTGTACATCTGTTTTATTCGACTGCACTGCACATACGGGTTTTATCTACGGCACTGCAACATCTGTTTTATCTACTGTACTGTATATCCGTTTTATCTACTGTACTGCAATATCCGTTTCATCCAATGTACTGTACACCAGTTTTATCTGATGTAGCTGTACATCTGTTTTAATCGCCGACTGTACATCTGTTTTTAATCTACCCCACTGTACATCTGTTTTCATTCTACTGTACTGCACACGTTCTATCTACCGTACTGTACATCTGTTTTTAATCGCACTGCACTGTACAAATCTGTTTTATCTACTGGCACTGTGCATTGGTTTTTATGTATGCAACTGTACGTCTGTTTTATGTACTGCCTGCAACATCTGTTTTATCTACTACACTGTACATCTGGTGTATCTATCTGTACTGCACATCTGTTTTAATCCACTGGCACTGTAATCTGTTTTTATCTACTGCACTGTACATCTGTTTTATCCCACAGGCACTGTCATCTGTTCCACCCACTTGTACTATGCGTGTGTTTCAATCTACTGCCTGTACATCCGTTTTATCCTACTGTACTGTACATATGCATTATCCTACTGTACCGCACTCTTGTTTTATCTACCGGTACTGTACACCGTTTCTATCTACCGTACTGTACATCTGTTTATCTACTGTACTGTACAACGGTTTAATCTACCTGTACTGCAGCATCTGTTTTACCTAACTGGACTGTACATCGTTTTTATCTACTGTACTGTAACAATCGGTTTTTATCTATGCAACCGTACATCTTGTTTTTATCTACTTACCGTAATCTGTTTTATCTACTGCATCTGTACCATCTGTTTAATCTAACTGCACTGACATCTGTTTTACCCTACTTGTACTCCACTCGTTTTATCTAAACTGTACTGTACATCTTTTTTATCTAAACCGTACTGTACATCTGTTTTATCTACTGCAACTGTAAACAATACGTTTAATTCCAACCGCACTGTACACCTTTTTATCCACTGCACTGTACACCCGTTTCATCTACTGTAGTGCTGCAACACACCGTTTTTTTTACTGTACTGGTACATTCGTTTTATCACTGTACTGTACTCTTTTTTATCTACTGTATTGTACATCTGTTTTATTGACGAAGGTGATTAACGGAAATGCTTTCGTTGTGCACCCAGTACTAATACACCGCTCAAATCACAGGTGTCACGAGCTTTAATTTAACACCATAATTAAGTCCTCTTATACTTGTCGACATTGTCTACAAACAATGGTTATATAGTGAATCCTGAAAAAAAAAATTATCTTGTTGTTCGACAAACAAATAAAAATCAAACAAGTCTGAAGACGAACGATGGTTCAACGAAGCGTATTTGACGATGTAGATTGTTTCAGAAGTCAGGATGAGACAATGTGATTAATGTTTGACCAAGTTATAAAAAATGATCAACATGAATGTGGTACGAGTGACGGGTTATTTAGCTGCAAAATGTCCGAAAACGCCGTTTTCGTTCAAAACAACTTTCAAAATTTGACCTTTGCATAACTTTAAAAGATCACAAAACATGTTGTGGTGGACATTAAAATAAGGAACAGGTACGTGCTCTGCTTATTGGAAGTTGGTTCGTCGAAGAAGGTCCGAAAACCCGGTTCGATTCCCAAACTTTGAAAATTTGACCTTGTGGCCTTTAAAGGTCAAAGGTCAAGGATATAACCTTTGGTGCACTTCCTCTGGAACATTCGCAGGAACAATATAACGTCATAATAGGCTAATAATGGCATTTCGCAAACTCCTTGGATTATCCCATGACTTTGATGAAATCAGCGTAAAAAAAACTTGAAGGGGGCGCCACGGGTAAGGTGTTCGAGATGGAGCAAAAAAATGGTTTTGAAGACTTTAGTGGGGAATGACCTCAAGATTTAAGCATTAAAAAATATTGTCATCCCTCGCTCTCAAAGTTTTGGCGGTCGTATTATTTTTATGTTTCAAAATTCGCAACTTTTCTAAGTTTATTGACCTTAGTGACCTGACCTTGGGAATGAAAATGAAAATCGAGACAAACGACAAGTTGTAGATAATTAATTTTGCTATTCAAATACCGAAGAACTCCATCCATCCAGTCAATTCCCAAGGATAGAAGATAGATTTTTAATCCGACTAACCCCCTAAAAAATTTGCTATTTTTTTGGGCTGGCTCCGCCCACAATGGGCGTCGGCCAACGCCCTCAATGCCAGGAAAACCACAACTAGAACATTGATATGCGAAGACATAACCAAGTTTCAATCAAGATCGATCAAAGTTCACGGAGTTAATGCTCTGGACAGACAGACAGACACACACACATAACGAATCTAGTGGTCACTCTGGCTGCAACTCATTGAACCAAAAATCATCACGTGAGTGAGCTTCGTTAACGGATCCGGAACTGCGGTTGACGCGTACCTTTCCGCCAGGCTGAATAGTTTAATTTTGTAATGTCACTGATTGGTCGAATCTGAATCCAGATCTTAACCAAAAATCGAATCGACTTGTTTCTATGTCACCTCACAACTCGTCACGAACAAGTTTATTGTCATAACTCGTCCATCAACTTTGAGATCTCGTGCAATATCGTTATGAGCGCCCATCTCTCATTGTGAAGAATCCCGTTAAAAAAAAAAAAAAATAATAATAAATCTAGGATCTGGATTTCCGGATCTTACAAAAATCGAATCATATTCGTCTCGTACAACGTTACACCCAAGCTTGTCCCCAGTTTTTTGTGTGAATCCATTCATAACCTTTTGAGATATTGACCTAGAAAAAACCTTTGCCCTTTTGAGTTCAAAAATGTTGGATTCCCAATTCAGTGACGCAATATACAAATCTCTGTTCTTAAAATTTCAAGTCATCGGATAAAAAAATATGACGATTTACAAAGTTGACCCTAAAATCAATAGGCTTTCTTCAAGTTGAAACATCAGATAGGTCCAGGTATGGGAGCTGCGCTGGAGAAGCGCGTCGCGCGTCCACTTTCCGCCGGTACTTACCAGGGGCCTCCGTCGGCTATCCCCCAGGCAGACTGCCTGGCCCAATCCCATCTCCTTGAGATGCTGATCGCACCTTGCTGTAACACGGGCATGTGGTCGCCATTGGCCTCCTCACTCATGGACTCCCCGGCTGGAGAAGAATCTGGTGAGCAAGGATCAGCGTTCAGGAAAAAGGAGCCACATGTCCTACAGCCCGACAGCTTGACACTCACGGACTATGCAGGTTAACAAATCTCATTTTGAGTCTTCTCTCAGCAACCAACTCGTTGACAAAATCTGACCCAGTGGATAGCCAAAGGATTCTCTGAAGAGACCTGGTACCAAATAATGAAAGTTGCAAATCGTCAGATCCTGGTCAGAGTAAAGTCCCTCACATCCTAAGAGCAAGACTGGAAGCACCAAGGACCTGAAGACATACGACTTTTTGTTCTTTCCTGCACAGAACTGACAGCACTACAAACCCATGATCCAGTGAATCCATGACTCCCCCAGGCCGACCCAGAACATCCATTGACTTATGGCGCACAGCAGCAGAGACATGAAATATCACTGCCAAGGTAAGTGAATCTCACTCGTGACCTCACAATCCTCACCACAAACAAGCACAGACAAGATAGCAGCATCTAAGATGTCATTGAAAGCCTGGATCTTAGTTTTGACCCAGGAAACCCGTATCTCAGGCAACTCCGACTCCTCATGCAGCACCTCGAGGGCCCCCAAAGGAATCCAGAGTCTCCGCAAAGATGACTAACATCATCTGTGAAATCAAGTCGTTGTTTTGTCGGTTTCATGCTTGTTTAATCCTTTGCACCCGGCCGCCCTCATCCCTCTCCCTTCCACAGATCTCAATGTCTCTGTTCCACAGTATTTTCCTTCCCTCCCCTCTTGTCTCCTACTCCCCTTGTGTTACTGTTTTGTTGTTAAGCGTCATACGAGCCTCGACAGTGTATGCAAAAAAACAAAACAATATATCTTGACATTCCCAACGTGCCCGCAGCTTGATCTCTCTGACATCCCCCCAGAATCCAGTCCATAGAAGTGTGAAAGTGTGGGCCATACACATCCCCTGCCGAACTCCAGTAACAGCTGGAAATAAGTCGGTGAATGTAACACCAATCTCACAGCCTCATCGTACCAGAGTTAGTTTAGACATCTTGATCATTTGGCCCGCGAGACCTAGAGTCTCCAGAGGCATCACATAGATTGACGCTATTACAGTGATCAACATAAGGCTGCAGTAGCACCTGCCGAAACACTTGTCTGTTTCAATGAGGACCCGCAAAGGCAAGGATACGGTCCAATCGTTGAACCTCTTTGGGTAAACCTTACTAACTCTGGGCAACTGATAGCTTCCAGCAGATGGGTGGCGAACCTTATCAAGAATTTCCGAGCAAGACCTTGCTTCACTTTAGTGCTATCGGTTACTGTCCAGACCCATGGAGACCACAAACAACATGTCTCATAACCATATCTCTTCAAAATGCTCCAGTGAGACAAGCTAGTTGCCATTAGTAAAGCATAATATTGTTGTAGTCCTTCCAGTCGTTCGCTGTTGTCTGGTTGAACCAGAGTGTCTCCT
>CM068957.1:32768186-32788125 GCA_035128595.1 Eptatretus atami
CACACACACACACATATATATATATATACACACATAAACACACAAACACGGATATATTATGTACTGGTAAGAACTTACAAAAGTTATTTGATTTGAAGTTATAACCTTAACTTATAAGCAATTGACTGATTTCCCAACTGCATGGATCATCAGCTGGGAACCGTTTTTCATCGAGGTTTCGATCCTTTCAGCCAAGAACCTCTCCAAACGGCAGATCCACAACCCCGGTCACAGGCCCACATCAGTAGATTACTCAACATAAATGGACCTACAACCTCAAAGTTGTGTCCAGACAGTCAGTCAACACAGCAACGCAATGTCCTTATTTAAACATATTTTTATTTAAAGTATTACTACATATGAATAACTTTAATCATGCACCACTTTATATGAAGATATATTAAGCGATAAACACTTTACCTTGAAGATATGTCCATTACACAGCACCTCCATCTACCCATAGACTCAAACTGTCATCAATAACAGATTTTAACATGCTGCACTGTGTATCTTAGCAACCACCAATAAATTATTTTAATGCTTATTTATGATGTATTTTTAAAATAAAATTTATTTATTGTACTTTTGTTTAAATACCTCCATAAAATCGACATTATCAAAGCTTTAGTTGAAATGCATATTTAAATTTTGTTGTACGAATCGAATGTCTAAATACCTCCATTATTTAGTACCATCTAATATATATATATACATGTTTTATTAATAGTATTAGTTAAATAATTTACCTCACTAAAAGAATTAATTCATTATTATTATATCAAATGCAATGTAACAGGAACTTGTTCACACGAAAACCAACCAAACTTAAATAACAGGTGACGATGGAGTCTAAAGACATCAAACAATTAGCCAAATATCCTCTGTTTAATACGATGGAAAAAACCTTCTCAGCGCGTTCCACAAAATCATCGTTTACTGAACAAATTCTTGCAAATCTAAGTAGCTGAGATGAAAAGACACTGTAACCCATTTTAATTGGTACATTGCCACATGGAAAGGTGTACAAGACTCCAGGGAAACTGAAATCATTAACTTTATGATATATACTTGCACTAAAGCCATTCTGTCCAACTCTAACCAACAGATCCAGATATGCAGCAACTGTACAATCATTACCACTCCTGTTTCAATCAGGCTATCTGGATAAATCTTGTGAAGCGGCCTCTCAAAAATATTAACCACACAAATATCATCTATATAACATGTATGAGATAATATTTTATCTAATCCTAATTTTTTTTCTCCTCCATCAGTTTCTGCATGAATGAAAATTCATAGAAAATAAGAATAATGTCCGCTAGTAGGGGGATGCAATCACCCCATGGGAATACCCTTAACCTGTTGAAACATTATCCCACAAAAAGACACAAAAGTATTAAATTAAATAAAAATTAACAGCATCCTTAAACTTCTGCTTATCAAAACAATGAAAACTTGAGTATTTATTTTTGGAAAAGAATGATCTATCAAACCTGACAAATAAAAACTTATTAACAGAGTTTAAAACCTTGTCAATTACTTTGAAGAGTGATTCCCTCATTAGTACTAAATCCAAATTTGTATATAAAGTTCAAAAATCAAAAACTTCAACTGACTTGATATTAAAGCATCTAATTCTATCGAAGAACTCTAAAGAAGAACTAATTCTCCAGAAAGTGTTAATACCTGAATTCTTCTCAATTGTTAAACAATATTTCCTGAACTGTTCCCGAACAACTTGTAAGCCTGAGTTAACAATAATGGATAACTGTTTGGTGGAACACTGCCTGGCATCCACTATAAACCTATACTAGTACGGGTTCTTATGAAGATTAGGGATGCAGAAAAGTCGAGGAATGCAAAGATTTACCTCTTTTACATTTAATACTGAAATTATTACCTAAAACTTCCTGATGCTCAGAGATAATATCTTGGAGTAACTTATGACAAGAAACATATATGTGCTATTTCCTATACTGGTGAAAGTAACCATATCAATGCCTAACTCTCTTAATAAAACCTCCACATAAAACTTTTTACAAACCACAACAAAATTATTAGTAGCCTTATCCACTGGAGCTATTATGTAGCTATAATTGAGATCCTGAATGTCTTTACAAACACTCGGCTTGTTCAACACTGGTTTAGACCTACCCAGTGAAAGTAAGCCCTGACGACTAAAAAACTTAATCTTATTATCCAGGACTTCCACAACTCTGTTAAACCATGCATTAAAACTGTGTCCAGTTAACGTAAACTTAGTGCACATTTTGTTAACAAAATTAGAGACAGAATCCACAATTGAAGTCCTTATGCAGCTCCAAGGTTGAGTTACTGGTTCTCTATATTTAGCTTCCATTTTCATCAGATCCCGAATTTCACATGCTTAACTAATTATACTCAAATCCCAGAAACTACGTGTCCACAAGGTCCATATAAAAAAGGGGAAGACGAACATGCACAGTCAGTTTACAAAATGTCCTTTACTATATCTATACTAATAGTTTTAAGAAATTATCAAAAATTATCAAAAATCCACCATAATTAAATAAGGATTGTCCTATGGTCTGAGTGAAAGTGAAATAAACCTTCAATGGGGTTCACTCCCTAACAATATCTGGTAATAAACTCTCTACACTAGTATCCCTAAAAATAGAATGAAGCCGAAGCCTTATCTACCTGCTTGCTGGAAAAATCACAAACTAAGAACTCGTGAATCCCATCAACTTTGGGAGTATACTTCTTTATCAGAAACCTGCTACAAAAAGCTTCGATCAAAAACGAGCACATGTCATATGAACCTGTTAAACTCTGGACAAAGTTTAGATAAGACTTGTTTGGAACATGACCCTCAGAAGAACATAAAAAAATCATGAAAAACCTTTCCTTCATAAAAATGTTTAAGTTTATCAATTATCCCTGAAATTTCTATTTTTGGAGCTGTATGACACCGACTACGACACCCATGACCTCTGGGTCTCCTTCTCATTGGATAAGCAAAATACTCGTTACAAAAAATATTACCTTGAGAAACTGACCCAGTACCTTGTACCCTGTCATTAAGGCCCAAAGGATAGATCCTCTAATGTCCTGATCCAAAAATCCTCCTTGCATCCTAGCTCAACATTACACTCCTCTTTATTATCAAAATCATTAACTGAGTTTATAATTTGAATCGAACAACTACTAAAAGCATGTCCAACTTCATTGAAATGATTATATAAATAAATCTTAATACCAGACGATACAGCAGACCTATGTCCATTCAAACATTGATGCAAACATTGAGAAATTTTACCAACATATTGCAATCCACAATCTCTACAAGTGAGAAGATAAATAATGTACTTTGATTTGCATCCCAACAAACATTCACAATCAACAACAAAAGTCTTACCTGTCACATGACAAAGAAAAGTTTCACAAGGTCTAAAAACTTTACGACACAAACATCTAGAGGAATTACACTTTTAAAAAACAGCTTTACAAGTACTTGACAAAACATACCGACTCATTCTGACGCTGTATGCTTTTTCGTTTTTCATAAGCCTGACATTGTTGCCACTCTTTTTGGTTTCTGACCTGGTCCAGTTGGCTCAGACTAGACAGAAGAGACAAGCTGACCAGGATACCTGTTGGCGAAGGGCTGCCTTGCTTGAGACGGGCATTGCCTGGTATAGAACTGAAAGTTCTCCCACCTACAATGACAATGCCTTGCGATCAGGATGCTGTTCCCTACACCAGACATTACGCTGTTCAACCTGGTGGAGGGATGCGCTCTACCGAGTGCCATTCTTGTTTATTATACAGTAGTTATTATTGACTGACACTTTGTCTTAACAGAATAAATGAGGGGTGAATACATTTGAGAGAAAGATAAAATGTATGTGATCAGTCTGACTATGCTCTGGAGTGCATAAAACAACACTGTTGGGAAAAGATTGACTCAAACCTGATCCATAAACTAATCAAATCAATCCCAAATGGAGTTGAGGCAGTTCTCAAAGCAAAAGGGGATCGATCACAAGGATTAATTGATTATATGTAAAGACAGATTTGATTTTTCCATTTATAATAAGTGTTGCTATATCCTGAAGAGTTTGTGGAAATCCCTTGAAAGTGCTTTTGGTTTCATTTTACGATGATTCATTTCATCACATCTTGATTAATAAATTTCCAACTGGACTCATACTTTTAGACTCCACTGTGTAGACCCCACTCTCCTAGAAAAGTGAACTTGTATCTATGTTTGTTTGTTTGTTTATACATTGTTGCGGACCCGGGATCGGGGGCAAAGAGCATGAGGGGTGAACAACCTCAGGTTCCGACCAGACTCACCAGAATCGCAGGCTGTCGCACACAAATAACTTTGTGACGTGGTGGGTCGCTAATCGACCATGAAAGCCATTAACTGGGACCATGTGACTTAGGGTCCTCCAACTCATAAGTACCGTTTACCTCAAGGTTACATGATCTAATTACCAGGGAACACACCCTCAGTGCACACTTGCTCAAACCGGATCACCTTACTAGATCAGATGGAGCCGGGTGGAACTGCCAAGCACGTACCGGCTAGGAAACAGATCATTGGGGAATAACGTCCCAGCTAAACTCGGGTGCAGGCCATGCTGGACCAATGAAGGAAAACATGTAAATGAGCTGGGAACATTTTTATACAACACATTTATTTACAACCAAGCGAGGAAAGGTATGCGGCACAGTGAATGGAGTTTTATTTTATGTACAGCAGGGGATAGCAAGGAATTTGTGGGGTGCGGCAAAAGTCAACAACTTACAAGAGGACACAGAGCAGGATTATCCCAACTATCTCCAATAATCTACTTAATGTAGGACAGGCGCCATCACACACACAACACACACACACACACACACACCACACACACACACACACACACACACACACACACACGAGGAAAGTTAGAGAGCCAAGAAAGAGAGGGAAAGGTGGGGATGAGTGCCCTCTCAATACCTGGCGCGGTCGCGCTGACCAACGTGGTCAGATGGCTTAGGGAGGGGTAATTGGAAAGATACTGATGTTTATGGTGGGGGAGTGGGAGGTGTGATGTATGCGACGTGAGGGGTGTGGTGTCGTGCCAGAGGAAAATGGGATTGCGAGTCAGTAACGCATTCTTCTTTGTGTGTCCAGATTAGATGGGATAGAGGGGTGTATAGAGAGAGGAGAACAGATGCGTGAGAAGGAAGATTCCTAACCTAACCATGTAAAGGTCTGTATGTGCAAGCATGCACCTCCGTGAGAAGCTTCTCCTGAGCGTTCCCACCTCGTGATATGGCATGTTATCTCCTCCATATTTATTCGCCAGGGCTCGTGGCAATGTGCGCTGGGCACTGATACACCGTCCGTGGCTGGTGGTGAGTCTGTCTAGCTTTGCGCGGGTGGCAGCACGTCGACAGCATGGCAGGGAGTCCACTGTCTGCTCTCGAAGGACGGCAGTCGCACATGGATGATGTTCTTGAAGAAGAAACTCTCTCAACAGCTCCACGCTACCCCATTTTATAAGCCCCAGGTGAAAGGTGGGGTAAGGACTGGAAAGCGACGCACTGTGGCCCAAATCCTATTGCTCTATTGGGCCACAGCGGCCCTAGCCACGCTCGGCCAGGCTCCGGGACCGGAAACCGGCTCAGATGCCCACCAGCTTTGGCACGGCTCGAAGCTCCTGACTTAACATGGGGAGCATGCTCTCCGAGCCGGCCCTCCGGCCCCGAACGTGCACCAAGTGTAGTCTGTTTGTTGGATGGTAGTGGACTTTCTCCGCCACCCACAGACAACTTCACGAGCCAAAATGTAAACCTGGGACCCAAACCAATCTCCCGGATCGCCCTTCCCATGAACCCTCCTCATTGCTTATGGTCTTGCGGTGGTCTGACGACTGGATGAGGGCTGTAACAATGCCGGACACTCACCCAGGACATTCCCGTGAGATGTGTTGGAGCTATATAGTGTCTGTAGTGTGGTCGAGCATCGCGCGGCACCAAAGACAATGGCCGACGCCACGTGGTGCTCAAAATAGAGAGGCGAATTGTAGCAATGCAGAGGTACGAGGGGTGCGGGATTATTTTTCCCGTATGCGGGAGGCATTTGTGATCAAAATGGTGAAATTTGGTATACGAGGTGCGGAGTAAGGTGAGGTGCCGGTTGGGAATTGACTTGCAGATTTGAATGGAAAATGGTGTGCAAATTCCCGGGGCAGGTTGTCTTGTGTGCAACGGGGACGATCCAAGCCACGGGAGGCATCGTGGTGTGCTTATTAAACAATTGTCTGTTGAATGGCATGTGTGCTTGCATGTTTGTTGTATACTATGGCTAAAAGGAAAGGGTTAGAGGAGAGGGCAGAGTACAAATCAGAGATATTTATTCGACCTAACTACTAGTCCCACACAACACAATTCATCTCGTTAACCCACTAGACATGAGGGGAGGACTAACTACATGAATACTAATGAAATAATTGAATGGGGATCACTGTATGTTGGGTGCAATTGCCTTAGAGGCATGCAGTTTTGCAGAACTGCAACACTGCTTCAAAAACTAAAGAATTACTGAATCAAATCCAACCAGAGTTTGTATGTTGCCTAAGGGTACCCCGAATATGTTTTTTCTCAGCGTAGCATATCTGAGGAGGTGGTTCAGGGTGGTGGGGGAGGGGGGGAGACCCTAGTTCTCTCCATGTAAATGTATATTGTAAAGCACCACCCAGTATTATCCAGTCTTACAAATCATCATCTTCTGACATAAAGAAAGTTTAAACAACTTCACAATATGAATAGCAGCCCCATAACATGCTGCTGCCACCACCATGCTCGAAAGTAGGGATGGTGTTGACTGGGTGATGTGCAGTGTTTGGCTTGCGCCAGACATAACGCTTTGAATTTTGAGCAAAAAGTTCAATTTTCGTCTGACCACAAAACTTTTCTCTCCATGTGGCTGCATTATAATTAGGATGCATCTCTTTCAGTAATGGCTTCTTTCTAGCCACCTGTCCAAAGAGGCCAGCTTTGTGAATGGAACGGGATATTGTTGATTGATGAACACTGACCCCCATCTCAGACAAAGAGCCTTACAGATCTTTCAAAGTCATTGTTGGATTTAGAGACATCCCCTGAATCAGTTTCCTGCTTGCCCCCGGCTGCTGAGTTTGAATAGGCTGGGTAGAGTCTGGGCGGTATGATACTGTACGTCTTCCACTTCTTAATTATGAATTTCACCGTAATCAAAGGGATAATGAGTGACTTTGAAATCTTCCTATAGCCCTCTCCTGAATGGTGCTTCTCCACCACTTTATGTCTGACTTCTTTGGAAAGTTCCTTGGTCTTCATGTTTGCCTTGTTGGTTGACCAAGTGAGTTGCACTTTAAAACACCTTAGGTAAGTGGGGAGCTTAATTTTTCAGTTAAACCACTGATTACATCCAGGTGAAACCTATTACACTTCTCTTGTAACCTTTCAAACAAATATAATTTGCTCCTGAAGTAATTTAGGGTAAATTAGGTAAAGGGTTTGAATACTTGTGCAACTGAGAATTATCTGATTTTCTCTGTTAATCAAAGTTATTCACATCTTATCTGAGTTTTTCAGCTTTACCACTTTGGAGTAGTTTGTGAAGACTCGATACATACATTAAGTGTGATTTGAAAGCTTCATGAAATAAACACAGGTGGCATCAAAATGTGAAAACTTTGGAGGGGGTGAATACTTTTGCAGGCCACTGCACACACACACACACATATATATATATATATATATATATATATATACATATACACGTACATGTAAGATATATTAAGTGTGATTGGACTGATAGATTTTTCATGATTTTTCATGGTAAAGGCCCAGTCACACCTTGACGTTTTAGCCAACGTATGCCGATTTTTGAAAAATTTGTCTAAAACGCTGGCACACGTTGAATACGTTATGGGTAAGTTTTGATAACATTGAGAGCACGCTGGAAAACACTGCCATACGTCGTTGCACGCTGGCTTTAAACGTTGTACTTTTCGGTTGTCCTCAAATTTTTGCATGCTTTCAATTTCACGACGTATGCCGGCGTATGACTCACATGTTCCACTACGCTGGCCATAAGTTGTAGGCACGTTATGCGATCGTTGACAGACGTCAACACGTTACTTGTAAGTAATCATAGTTGAGACACGCCGAGGTAATGTTTAGCGTACCCGAAACTTATTCCTAGCCTATGAGTAACGTGTTGTAGGCACGTTACGCGATCGTTGACACACGTCGACACACGTTACTTTTAAGTTACTCATAGGCTGAAAGACGTCGGTATAATGCTTAGCGTGCCTGAAACTTATTTATAACCTATCAGTGACATGTTGCTAACACGCTACGCGATCGTTGACACACTTCGACACTCCTTGCTTGAAAGTTACTTATACGTCGAATCATGCCGAGTTATTGTTTAGGGCAAAAGAGGCTTTTATCTAACCTATGAGTGACGTGCTTTGCACCTGTGTGTAACGCACCTCCGCCGTATACTGGCGTATGTAGACGTATTTGACGTTTACCGGACGACTACAGAACTTAACGAACGAGTTCCCAACCTACAGATACCAGATAATGATGTAATGGCAGCGATTAGGGGAATTGGTAAATAAAAGGGGTTTCACAGGAGGAACCGTCAGTGTTGCAGACTACATAGCGAGTACATGTCATGACATTACGAGAGATGGAGTATCCGGCAACGATGACACTACAATATCTACCTGTCCTCCAACATCAGCATACCCTCATCGATTTGGCACTGCACCAGTTGCGTGCCAATAGAACCGAGAGAAGAAGACGTGAACGGAGGAGAAGGTACTGGGTGACACCATGGATCGGGATTTGATTTGCACCAATAAGATTTGCACCGATAGACACCAGTTGATTTGCACCGATAAGACACCAGTTGATTTGCACCGATAAGAACACGTTTAAGTGTAAACAATTGCGATTGTTTGGCGCAAGAGTCTATTTTCAATAGTGGAGTTTGAGCGATTTAGCACGTTGAATAGAAACGCTTCAAATTTCCGAGCGCCAGCGTCAAAAAACAAAGGCGAGTGACAGCAATTTAAATCGTTCATTGGAAACAATTAAAATAGTTGAGTGGCACCGTTTAAAAGTCGTTGAGTGTAAAAAAATCCAATTGTTGAGCGCAAGCGTCTACTTTCAATAGTGGAGTTGCAGCCATTTAAATCTTTGAGTGGCAGCCTATGAATAGCAAACCCCACGTCACCGGCAAAGATAAACTGCCGCACGATATGGATAAGTTAGGCTATCGTTGGGCATAGGTTGTGAACGCCGGCTACACGATATGGATAAGTTAGGCTATCGTTGGGCATAGTTGTGAACGCCGGCTACACGATAATTATTCGTTGGTATACCGTATCTATAAGGTATCGAAGCGCTCATGTACATTATTAGTACCTTGAGCATTTTTCCAACTCGTTATGAATACACCTAAAACGTAAAAACAAGCCATAGCTCATTGTTGAAAAAACCCCAAAAAAATTAGCCGCGAAGAACTTCGAACAATGGTGCAAAGATGTCTCCTACCCGTGGACACGCGACGCAAGGAGGATCATCATCACCCACACCCTCCCCATCACACTCACCTACTACTGCCAACATGAACAAACTACTACTAATACTGATACTGATACTGATACTGTTACTGCTGACATGGACATCGACTCAAAGAGTCAAAACACTGATGGGTTCCCCTTGTGAAGACCATTTTTATATACCAATTCCCCAAAACCTGGGAACACGTCATTATATGGCAGTTGTAAGTTAGAAACACGTTCATTTAGTTTTTTGTCGACCGGAAGACGTCAATGGAATACGTCTACATACGTCAATGTGCGTGGGACTACGTAAAGAATTGGTTCAAAGCACGTCAAACATAAGTTAGAAATAATTACGCGTAAAAAAGACATTACCGCGACGTGTTTCGACTTATGAGTAGCTTACAAGTAGCCTTTGTCGACGTGTGTAAGCGTCCGCATATCGTGTGTACAACTTATTCCCATCGCATGCGGAACGTGTGTCATACGCCAAGTACGTCGTAAAATTTTGAACATGTTTACAATTACTTGATGTACTCCACTTACTACGACGTATGATAGCGTACTTTAGCGTTCTATTCACGTATACCAATTACCCATACCGTATTCGACGTGCGCCAGCGTTTTAGACACATTTTTCTTAGGTCGGCATACGCTGGCAAGATCGCCAAGGTGTGACTGCGATGTTGACACTTCCATTTCTGCGGCGGTTATGATTTGAATCGTTGTGCGTCAGCCTTTTAATAGCTACGTCACGTCATCGTCGGCGATACGTGCAGCGCGCTATGCATAATGTAGACCATCGTTGGCATAGGTTGTGTAGGCCGACAACAGGTTCAGCATTCGTTGGTATAAGTTAGCTATAACACAACGAAACGTTCTGTGTCCGTTACTAATACGTTATACATAAGACCAAGTTGTTATGAATACGTCCGAATCTTTTAAAAAATATATCAAAGTTCTCGTAAGCCAGCGTTTTACATACATTTTAATACGTTGCCATCGCTGGCTAAAACGTCAAGGTGTGACTGGGCCTTAAGACTTGGAACGATGGAGGATGCCCACAGTTTATGGCAGACTTTGGCATCCAGCTTTGTTATGTTGGGTCCAGGAAAAGTCTTGACTATAACGAGGCATATAGTGTAACACTGAACCACTTCCAGTGACTCACCATGGAAATAGATAGGACGCTTCATTTGACTATCCTTCCAAAGCAACAGGGTGAGATTGTGGGTTTTGGGGCATTCAAAACTATTTGAGAAACGTTTCATGATGATAAAACCAATCATGGACAGATAGCCACTCTGTCACAGGATACTCGACTGAAAGTCTGAATTCCTAGCTGCCTGATCAACTCCAAAATTCCTGCCTCAATTATTTTGAAGGGAATGTCAGGCCTGGCCAGCCGGTTCGTGAAAGACTTGGGCCAAAACCTTTCCCTGGCCGATCGCAAAAGAATGTGGGAATAATTGGGGCTGTTAAGAAGTAGTAGTCATAGTAGTAGTAGAAGATCTGCAGGTCTTGACAAGTTTAAGAACAAAGATCAGCTCCATGGGAAATGGGTGAAGACCTAATCAATCACACTCTAGGAAAAGATAAAGTGAAGAGTGAAGTAAGGTAAGCTTCCTACCATATCACTTTTGCAACGCTTCATGCACCACACAAAACTGCCCACATGCTTTCACAAAGGTACAGTGGAAGGTATTGATTACATCATACAATGAAACCCGCCTGGAAATTCCAGGTGAGTGAAACCCAAAGGGCAGATGTGCCTGTCTATCTGTTTGTCTGTCTCTCTGGTAGTGAGTCCGAAGGCCGGTTTGTGTGCTTGTCTCACACTGGATGGTTTGTCTTTGCCTTCCTAGCAGTAGCCAGGGCAGGAATTTGGAATTTGGCTGCTGTACCGACACAGAATGGCCTGCTCTTTGCGAAAGGCACCCTGCAATCTTCAACGTCCACCAGCAGTTAATACTGTCAGAGGAGTCTTCCGGTTAATAGGCTTCCCAACAGATGGTGGACTCATTGATGCAACGATCTGCTGATGAAGCAACAGCGTGACAGTTTGTAGTTGGGGCAGGAATCAAACCCACGCGAGACAGCCCAAAAGTCAATTTTGCTACGTCTGAGTTGTCCTTCCATCCCTTTGTCATTTTCAGTAAAAGGGCCAAAAATGAGTTTTGCATTGGTCTAAATGTGGTAATAATCATCGTTTAATCGTTTTGTCTTTCACCTTGTCTGCAGTCTCAGTCTCTGTTCTCTTTCTCTCTTATATCCCGCTTTCTCTTCCAACATCAAAAGTGTGCCAGCGCAGGCCTTCGCCTCGTTTCTCCATCACTGACGAATGCAAATATACAGGTCGGGGAGGTGGGCGCCAATGGCTAAAGTCGGGAAATGATGTCTGATGGCTGATAGCGGTGGCGTGGTGCCCGTGTGGTCCGGGTGCTTGCTCTTCGCCGAATCCTCAATCCCAGATCTGATGTTTTGTGTTCGTGCTTTGGTGCTGGGTTGTTACGGCCGGTCGTTGGTGCTGTGTGCAGCTAGTTGGGCCACTGCGCACATGTGGCTGGACACTGAGTGCACACAATTGGCCAATGGGTGTAAGTGTCCAGGCAGTGTGTCTACAGAGTTGGACAATGGGTGCAAGCGTCCAGGCAGTGTGTCTGCAGAGTTGGACAATGGGTGCAAGCATCCAGGCAGTGTGTCTGCAGAGTTGGACAATGGGTGGAAGTGCATGGGTGCTGTGTGCACACATTTGGGCGCTGGGTTCAAGTGGCTGGGAGATTGATGCTTGTGACCACGTGCCTAAACAATAGCAATGACAAAGCGATCGGTAGTTACATACCTTCTATTGTTCCATCAAAAATAATGGAGTTTGCTATAAAGAAGGAAAAATAAATAGACAAAGACAAATTCTAAAGAAAACAACAAACACACAGACAGACAGAAACATACGCAGAGACAGAGACAGAGAGGGCCAGTATCTATGCTTGCCAGCGACGTTGGTGGTCAGATAACCCTTTCTTCCCCCCCTCTCCAATCCCCTCCTTCCTAAAGCATTATCTTCGAGGTGAAGTTAACAGACTTAAATAGGAAACTGCGCTGCTTCTCCCTCCCCCTTTCTCCCCAACTCTCCATGCCCCTCTCCCGACCCCAACACTGACCCAAAAGATGGTTGCAAAGAAAGGTTATCCCAAGGTTACACTGTACAGGTGTTAGTTACAAGCATGTATGCGGCATCAGCAGCACCTGGCATTTACACCTGCACAGGAACAACAACCAATCACATCTAGACCACAACACTAGGACACATACGAGCTATTTAAAATGCCCACCACCCAGGTAGCAGAATCCAACAGCAGCTGGAATGTGCTGCTCGCTTTGATTCGGTTCATGGAATATCCCTTGAATAAGTGTTCTGTAAGTACATTTTATGCCGGAAGGAACCATGTCTATCTATTAAGTATGCAAATATTGTGCAAATTATGATCTCCCCCAATCCCATACTACTTCATGAATTTTCCCTTCCCTTACTTCTATGTCCTCCTGACCTTCCTTTCTCTTTCCTTCCAGGGGGTGGTGTTTCAATCAGTGCATACATGTTGCATGCAGTACACAGTAGGAAGGGGTGGGAGGGTGAAATTGTTGCTATATTTGCACACATAATTAATAATGTGAATCATAGTATGGAGCAGCATTTAGAAAGCATGCTTTTTTTGGAGGTGGAGTTTAAGCTTGCTGTCTCAGCTACTTATACTCAATCATAGATGCTCTCGTCAAGTGGAGTTCAGCTGAAAAACCTTTGGTTGTTTTGACCTTTTCACGAGGGAACACGGTGGATATAATAATGTAGTATGTGAAACGACCGATTTGATATCGAATGGAAGTGCAACAAGTGCCTTGTTTGCTCTTGAATATTTTTGGAGTTGGCCATCTTACCTTTTATGTACATCCTGGTGGCATCCTTCCTAATCACCTTTCTTTTCATGCAACGTTCATGTCGTCATGGCTTCCAAGTGTTTTCTCTTTGTGTTGATGTACAGCACCGATTGACACCATGATGACACAATTTGGATTTGTGCAGCGGATGTGTCATAGGTCATGTACACCTGGGTCAAATTTACAAAAATCTATGGAGAATGTGGATTCATATTCACCCAAGAACCTCTCTCGATTGAAGATTCTTGTCCATCCAGAAACCTCCAGCCTTGTAACCACCACCAGGACAGGTCAGCCAGGTCTAGACAAATTTATATTAGTTGCACCTCATCGCCAAACCCTTTGTTTCGTGAAGTCGAGGAAGGCTACACTCAAAGACAATTCTGTTCTTGCGAATTGCAGCTTGGCTGCCAGGGTAGCTGTCATTTCTTCGAGCACGGCCGTGCCACTGATGCTGTGTCCCTCTACGAGTATACTGGTACTCATTTCACCAACCTCAGAAGGATGACAGGCTGAGTCAACCCCACCTGGTGTTAATTCAGTGGTAAACAGGGCTTGAACTCAGGACCCTAAGATCCTGAGCCAGCCATCCTAACCACTAAGCCAACACCAGGCTTGCTCAAAGACCATTAATGTAATTACATACAGATTCCTCCCACTAAATAGGAGGCTGAAAAATGTCATCCAACAGTTTGATGTTAGTCACAGCATAGCTCGAGAACAAACCGATTCATCGGTGCATAAACCTATCTCTTTCATGCCACATCTCATGTGTGTTTCCCCATTCTTGCAAGGGTGCGGTTATAATAATATATAAAACTTTAAGCCCAGATCATTAGACTTTTAGGAGATGACAGGGAAGAGTTGTATGTAGTCTTATTGCTCATGCTTCTCTACGAGCTAAGTTGACCATCAAGGTTGGCCTCCAACGCCAGTTACTGACTGGGCATCCTGCATCATACAAAGCCCTTCCTTGGCACACCTGAACTCCTATCTACCTAGAAGGTCTTCATCCGCAGCTTGATGGCGTACTGCTCTCCCCTCTGGGCTGGCTCCCCTGCTTCACATCTTGCTCAGCTTGATGCTATGGAAACCAAGGCCTTCAAGATCATTGAAATCTCCCACACTGAAGCTGAGTCTATGGGTCGATCACTGCGCCATCACAGACAGGTCGGTGGTCTCTCTTTGTCTTCTACCACCTCCTTTCTGGTCTTGCACCCTCTTTCGTGCTTTGTCTCCGCCCCACCGTCAGGTTCCTGCTGGGTGCACACGGTCCACCATCAACGCCTTTCTGGTGAAATTCCCAAAATCCAGGATCACTCATCTCCACTCATTCTTCCCTCCAGGTCTTCAAGACAGCTGTTCACCACCATCTCAGAATCCCCGTCCAAAACCATTATATTTTGTACCCCCCATTAACCACACTGCCCCGAAACTCACCTCCTTCGAAATTTAAAGTTTTTTTTTTTCCAGAGAGTTTGCTTCTGCATCCATCTTGTCTACTCCATGCATCCTCCCCTACCAATCTTTCTTCCCCACATTACTTATTAGTCTTGCCCCGAAGGGATTGTGAGACGATTGCAACGTGTGTGTGTGTGTGTGTGTGTGTGTTTGTTCTGTGTGTGTGTGTTCTGTGTATGTGTGTGTGCATGTCTATATATTTTCGCTTTAAATTTTATTCTCTGCAACCGCTTGTCCGGTCAATGCGAAACTTTAAACATTGGGGGGGGGGGGGGAGAGACTCCTCTTGGAGAATTTTTGTTGATAGCCCAACTATATTTATCAATGACATATGGCTGACAGGATCACCTAGACGTGCACACACTCAGCTCTAAGCTGTCTAGCTTCGGTTTGAATCCCGACCCAGCTATAAACTGTCATCCTGGTGTTTCACAGGCATGGTGATTCACCAATGTTCTAGCTCTTCTGTTCTTTGTTCTAGTTTCTTTTGACCCATTCTTTGGTCTAGCTCTTCTGTTCTTTGTTCTAGTTTCTTTTGATCCATTCTTTGTTCTAGCTCTTCCATTCTTTGTTCTAGTTCCTTTTGATCCATTCTTTGTTCTAGCTATTCTGTTCTTTGTTCTCGTTCCTTTTCATCCATTCTTTGTTCGAGCTCTTCCATTCTTTGTTCTAGTTCCTTGTGATCCATTCTTTGTTCTAGCTCTTTTCTTCTTTGTTCTAGTTCCCTTTGATACATTATTTATTCCAGCTCTTCTGTTCTTTGTTCTAGCATTTCTGTTCTTTGTTCTAGCATTTCTGTTCTTTGTTCTTTGTTCTAGCATTTCTGTTCTTTGTTCTCGTTCCTTTTAATCTGTTCTTTGTTCTAGCTCTTCCCTTCTTTGTTCTAGTTCCTTTTGATCCATTCTTTGTTCTAGCTCTTCTGTTCTTTATTCTAGTTCCTTTTGATCCATTCTTTGTCCTAGCTCTTCTGTTCCTTGTTATAGCTCTTCTGTTCTTTTTCTAGTTCCTTTTGATCTGTTCTTTGTTCTAGCTCTTCCCTTCTTTGTTATAGTTCCTTTTGATCCATTCTTTGTTCGAGTTCCTTTTGATCCATTATTTGTTCGAGTTCCTTTTGATCCATTCTTTGTTTGAGTTCCTTTTGATCCATTAGTTGTTCTAGATCTTCTGTTTTTTGTTCTAGTTCCTTTTGTTCTATTCTTTGTTCTAGTTCCTTTTCATCAGTTCTTTGCTCTAGCTCTTCCCTTTTTTGTTCTGGTTCCTTTTGATCCATTCTTTGTTCTAGCTCTTCCGTTTTTTGTTCTAGTTATTTTCTCTTCCATGAGCCTCGACTTTGTATACAAAAAAGTGCACTGGATGACAAAATGGCACCGGATACTTCAACAAATCCTCAGAGGGATCACACTTCAAGACAATGTTGTTTGTGCGCTATATCAACATCAACAATCCATCAAAACAGTGTTAATGGAACTGCCTACATGAAACGGTGGACTCACTGGTTGTAATCGGATATGTGACATCATACGTGGACAAATGTGGCAACGTTTTCATATTAACCATGCTCTCAATAAATCCGGGTTTTCAAGAGGAATGCAATTAAATAATTTCTGTAATTTCTTCCAGGAATGAGTTGAAATACCACTGTTGATAATTAATGCATATAACAAAATAAAATGTGCTGGAATAAATATCCATCCTTGAGTTGAAACCTAGTTAGTTTATTCTGCAGGTTTGTGACTTCTCTGTATTCTACCATCTCCTTTTTGGTCTCGCATCCTCTGCCCGATATTGGCTCTGTCCCTCCCAGTAACCCTCCTCTTGTTAAACCCTCAAAATCCAGGCTCACTACTCATCTCCACTAATTTGCTCCTCGTCATCACCTGTTGAATGAACTTCCCCATTCTGTTCAGTCCCATTCTTCCCTTCAGGGCTTCAAGACAGCTCCTCACAACGACCTCAGGTCACTTCCCATCCATGCTCATGATCTCTTCTACCCCAAATTACCCGATTCCCAAGCATTCCTTTTTCCAGGTTATTGTGACCCCCACCCCCTCCTTCACCTCATTTCATTTGTTAGTTGGTTTGTTCCTTTTTTGTTTTATCCTTGCTTTCTCCTTCCTTTTCTCACTGTGTTTCATTCAGGTTGTCTGCCGCTTGTTCACGCCCACATGTCCTTCTCCCCCTCCCCTTGTCCCATTGATCTCACTCTCACTTCTATCACTATTAATCATTTTGTCGAACAGGCTATGTCTGTCAGTGATTGTTTTGTATCACTTTATAACACAACAGGCCGATCAGGTTATGTGTATCGTTATTGATCATTTTATATCAGTTTATAACACATCAGGTTGATCCGGATTTGTAAATGGCTGTTTGCATACTTGTCTTGCTACACAACTTCTGACCTCTTTAATCTGTTTTCTAGGCTATTTTTATCTGTTTCGGTTGCTTTTACTTCTGGCTTATTTTACTTTTGCAAACTTGACATGCATGGCTCGGTTGTGGTGGAGATGATGATGCCCCCTGAGTTGACACCGCATGGTTGATCTGAATGAAAAAGTTATTTAATTGGGTAAAACTAGGTAAGACATCGGTGATGATTAGTGAAGGTTGTATGAACAAACAGTGTTCGGCGGAAGGGGGGTGGGCGGTGGTTCAGCAACTTTTATGGAGTAAATGGCCACTTCACAAGAAACTTTTACTTAAATGAGAAACTTTCAAAAAATAATATTTTGTAGCTGTGTCCCTATCAGCAGCCAACTTGTTACAGCTGCAAACAGAAATCTGTCTTTAGTAATGCAAAGACCGTTGACACTGGACTGCAAACTATGTTGAATGCGCCACGTGATCAGACGCAAACTATTTTGTGCTTATCAGAGGGTAAAAGGGTTGACAGATTGGTTCAGAGGTAGCGTACTCACTTTAGGGTCTCTTCAGGGTTTGATTCTGGGCCTGACTATAAGCTGCCACCCTGTGTTTTGCGGGCATCAATGAAGAGTCCATCTTTTAAAGAAGGATATTCTGCCAATATTTTACCGGCTGTCTGTTATGCAAGAGCCTTCACTGGTGGACCTTACATATCTCAAGTATTTTTAAAAGAGTATGCCTTGTGTGCTGGTATGCCAGCTAAATTATAACAGATAAGTGCCATCAATCTAAGGTGGGGAACAGAATCAGTGGCATAGCCACATCTCCGCAAGTTATCGAAACGCGTAGCCATGTTCTACGTATCAATGAAAGGGTAAAAGTTTTGTGACAGATTTGTCCCCCTTCCAGCATTGCTTCCACTGTGCAAGCCGCTGGCTGTTTTGGAGAGAATTTGCCTGGCATGGACCGTGTCTACCAATTTATTTTAAGGGCTGCATTTGTGCACCTTATGATTATCTGAGCATCATTGTAAACAAAGCATGTTTCTTTTCCCTCCACTACGAACGAGATATGTCCACCGCGAGAACATCACAATATATCGTCTCCGTCGTCATTTGTGATTTTTTTTTTTTTGTGCATACATGGATGAATCTCATGGAAGAGCTAGAGCAGAATGGAATTGAACGGAATAGAAGGGGAGAAATACCAACAGCAGAGTGGAGGTGAGAGTGAGATCAAGAGGAGGGGAAGAAGGACACGTGGGGGTGACTGAGTTGCACAAAAGCTGAATGAAAGACAACAAGAAGAGAAAGGGGATGAAACGGAAAAGGAAAAAATCGATTGACAACTAACAAACAAAAAGAGGTGAGGGAGGAAATCACAATAATCCAGAAAAAGGGAGTGCTTGGGAATGGGGGTAATTTGGGGGTAGAAGACATCATGAGTATGGATGGGGGGATGACCTGAGGTAGTGGTGAATAACTGTCTTGAAGTTCCTGGAGGGAAGAATGGGAATGAGCAGACTGGGGAAGTTGGTTTCCAAGGTGAGAGAAAAGAGGAACAAATGAGTGGAGGTGATGAGTGAGCACAGATTTTGGGAATTCACCAAGAAGAGTTACTGGCGGACCGTGTGCGCCCTGCAGCAACCTGAGAGGGTTAGAACAGAGAGGGCAGAGGGTGCGTGACCAAAAAGGAGGTAGTGGAATAAAGAGGACACTAACGTGCCTGCAATGTGAAAGTAACATGCCGAGACACTGCTTCATCGTGGAAGATCCCAAAGATTTTGAGGGCCTTCTTTTCCATGGCATCAAGAAGGGCAAGGTGTGAGGCAGGGGTGCCAACCTAAAGTGGAGAGCAGTACTCCATCACGCTCGTTTTGAAAAGCATGACAATGACCTCAACTTTTCCTCGGCTACCACAGTCATCAGCAACACGACAGAGAATCTGAGACGATATATAGAGCACATGTCTTGATACCGCATGCTTCGCAAGACTTAGAGATGATTATCCATAAAAGAAAAGGGAAAAATGAAAGGAATGGAATTGTCATCTGGAAAATTTCTGGATTTGATTCCATGACTTGTAGTTGTGGTGAAAAATACCAACACCCATCCTCCAAACCCCCCGGCAGCAACTTTGATTGACTATCACACAGCCTTCCATACTGAACACAAACTAGATAACAACACTGAATCTGCCAAAACCTGACAGTGATGGCGCAACAAAACCTGTAATGTATGAACATGGAATAATACAAGCTTAACTGAACAACCGATCTTAAACTTTTGTCACGTCCTGATTAACCCAATAAATACATGAGTGTAAAATTACCGAAGTAATGTAAAGGCTAGAGTCAAACTTTGTAAGTCAAGAAGCAAAGTCAGAGATTTGCAAATGCTGAAAGAAAGACTGAATGTATGGAAAGAGAAGTAGGAATAGTTGGATTCAGAAGGCAAGGTTATAAAACGTAGAATGAAAGTAGAAAGACAAAAGGACAGATATAGATACCAGAGTTATGAATCTCACCACAAACCAATGCAAAGCTACTGCCCCCCCCTCAAACCCCCCTCCACCAA
>CM068957.1:32788135-32808369 GCA_035128595.1 Eptatretus atami
ACCACCCACATCTCCCCACCCCTCACCCCCTACCTGCCGCTTCTGTTTTGAATTAGAACCATCTTCTCTTCGTCTCCATATCTTTCCCTGTGTCAACCAACTGTGTCTGTTAATCCTACCCCTCCCTCAAAACTGCGGTTCCTCATGTCTTCTCCCCAATCCCCTCCCCTCTCCCACAAACCAAACCATCTTCCCATTTTTCTGCCCCTCTAGCTGCCCGACTCCTTAATTTTCCAGTTCTGTGGCTCTTAAGTAAACGACTCATTGCTAACTCTGTTGAACCATGCTGCCGCTCAGCAACTGTGCAACCCAGTCTGAGTACCATGCACCCTGGCCCTGCTGTCTAATGTTGATCATTTTCTCTGGTCTCATTACTGAAGCTCTCAGGAACCTCAGTATTCATTAGTCTCATAATATTTGTGCTCTATTCTCTTCAGGCAAAACATTATATTTCCTCACCTCTTTCTCTCTTTTGATCTTCCCACTTTTCCTCCCGTGACTTCTTTCTCAATACCTGCACCGTGATGGCCAATATCGAATAACATCCATCTTTGGAAGTTAAATCTCGTTTTTCATATCCCCTTCCTACCACCAAAATCCAATTCTCTCACTCCTCTGCTGACTCAACCACCCCACCCCCCCTCTTTCTCCCCACTGTCTCTCCCTTACCCTCATACTCTCTCACCATTTCCCTCTCTAAATCTGGCACTTGCAAAATGCTCCCTCCACCCTTCCTCCTCCACTGTCTCCTAGAAATTCTGAGGCATTATGGAAAACAGACGCCATTTGGACGATACCCAGTCAGACAAGTTTATGTGGAAGGCAGGCCGGGTGCCGGGGTGACGGGAGGGAGGCAGACAGACAGGCGGGTGAGACATGCAGTACTTGTACCACTGCCCTGATAGTGAGTTGGGGAACCAGTGATAGCGAATTATTTGTGGGGCAGCAGCATGAGCTCTGGTCCCAGCTACTGCCCTGATAGCCAGCTGCCGCCACCTTGCAGGAGGCAATGTGTGTCCTGCACACAACAACTAGATTGTCTGTATATGGCTACCGATAATATCCATCATATCCCAACCGTCCACTTCAAAATCACAGATATCTACTCAAAAACTCCAGATATCAGTAACCCAATAATTATAACTGAAGAATCATGCACACATCAAAACATTTATGCAAAAACAATTTAGTTTTTCCTTCAAAAGTAGGACACATGAAAGCACTGGTTTGTAATTAAAAATAAATATATTTTTTTAATCATAAAGTCAAATTCTATACTAAACCGAGTGTGTTCATTTCATGCTAAATGGTTGGAAGAATGTGTTCATGTAGTTGTTAAAACTGAAATACAGGTGCAGGGATGCTTGAGAATAATCTCAGATTATTCTTCAAAACCAGTATCTAATTAATATGAAAACTCAGGAGGAACACTAATTAGAATATAGAATGTAAATCGAAAATTGTCAAAGAAGAATGTCTTACCAAGTTGTGCATATTTACAGGGAGAGAGAATGAAAAAACTATTCATGATGGATGGTATGTAGTCCACTTTGCATCACATTACATACTATAATAACTAATGTTAGATCACATTACATACTATAATAACTAAAGTCAGATCACATTACATACTTCTATACTAACTAGTACATGCGTGGCCGTACGTGCAAAAAAAAAAACTTTCAAACCGCGAGCCAGAAACAACAACCACACAGACCGTTGCATCGCTCTCGCATGCCCGTACGTGCGTGGCCCGGAAGTTCGCATATCGCAGTTACGATTATTCGCAATTTAGTTTTAATGGCCAATTATTCAATTAGCACCAACGTATTTTGCCTTTTCGCAATGTCATCGCAAGGAAAACACAAAGAGAAGAGAAGAGAAAGAAGAAAAAAAACTACGTGCAAAAAAACAACAAAAAACAACACAACAAAAAAAAAACAAAAATATATAACTTTCAAACAACCACACAGGCCGTTCTTCGCTCTCGTAAACGACGACTGGATTGGGGCATTGTGTTTATCTATAAATGCGCATAAGAAATCGAGAAATTATTAGAATACACAGTCATCACTTTCCTGAAGTCATACGTTGTAACCCGTAATGGGGAACGCGGCTGAGGTTCTCTTCCCCATCGGCCACGCCCACGCAGCAACGTGTCTTGTCATTGGTTGGTAAATAAATGGCCATAACTTGGGAAGCACTTGTCCGATTAATATCAAACCTTGAAAAGGCACATCCACAGGGCCCCAGCAATATACCTGGCAAGTTTCAATTAGATCGGACAGTGGTTGTCGAGAAATAGCGGACACACACACACACAACACACACACACACATTGCTGGAATTATAGATAGATAAATGTCAGTGTGTGTGTGTGTGTGTGTGTCTCCTCCATAACTCCAAAACTGTAAAACCGAGCAGCCTAAATCTTTGCACACATACTAAGAAAACTCCAAGGAAGTGCATGACTGAAAATTGGGTGTTTGGGTTAATTAAAACACCCCTTTTGAAGATAATTAACGGCCTTATTTAATTAGATCCTTCATCAGGTGATCCTCAGCCACCTCACTCTCTCAGGTCTTAAGGCGTTTCCTAGGTAACCTCGGTGGGGTCTGAAGCCGCCATGTTTTTTTGGCCTGCTCAACCTTGCCTTGACTTGGAACAGGCCGTAACGTTTTCTTAACGAGAAAGTTTTCTTTTCACTTTCCTCACTCATATTATCGAGTGCTTGCCTGTTCATCATCGCTACAAATCGCTGTATACATCACTTTTGTAAGTATTATAGTTTTCAAATTAGGAGCTTGGAGCGATTTCATGCGTTATATGATACAATTTTCCATGATATACACTCACGGACTAATGAAAGTATATCATCAAAATATTGTTTCGGTTTTGAGGATCGGATATCGTCCGGACTAAATAAGTGTTGAAATCTGTTTTGAAATCTGATATAGTACAGCAGTTATGTGAACTATTTGGTGGAATTGTGCCTTTGATGATAGAGGCATGAAATTGGGCACACAGTTAGGGCATGCCCTTGGGAAGATTTTTGGCTATAGGGCCCATCATAGATTTGTCCCGTGACAGGAATGGCAGACATTTTCCAAAATGGCCACCAAAGACATGATAATTATGTATGCTATTGTGTGGATCAAAATTTTGTTATTAGTTCTGGAAACACATATATAAGTAAAATCTCTTCTTCTTTTAAAGGTGGAACAGAGTGAACTATGTAATATTGAACATTTGTGTTGTGATTAGCTGTGTTGTACTTTTGGTTTCACCTTTGGTTATGTGTTTACTGTCATCTTGTACTCACCTTATGTTACCGGCCTACTCATTCATTCCCTATTTCTGCTTTTAGGTGTAGCAGTGTGACGATGGCAAAAATGTACAAGCTGGTGGATCCTCTTCAGCATGGGGCATCAACACATTGTCCAACAACAGACTGGAGAAAGTGTGCTCTGTGCCAGGAAGACACATCAGAGGTGCTTCGCTGTCAAGCTGAGTCCAGACGTGACACGCAGGAAGCAGGCTACATGACAATTGCTAACCTTCTTGTGGGTTTCAGTAGGATTGGTTGTTCGCCAATACAGTAGTAATAAATCTCTCATGCCTTGAGGACGGTGAGAGCATTGAGGCAACACTGCAGCAGCACAAAGCCAAGTGGCATGACTCATGTAGACTTGAGTATAACAAAACCAAACTAAACCTCACAGAGAAGAGGAAGAGACTGATAGAAGATACTGCAGATGCCTCTAAGAAGTTCACCCGTCAGAGTTTGGGAGAGACAAGGACTGATATTGAAACATGCTTCTTCTGTAGCAAACCTGCACCAGCTGGAGGGTCCTTGTGCAAAGCATCAACATTCGGGGTTGATGTCCATGTCTAACAATGTGCCCTCAAATTGTAGGACAAACGACGAATTGCCAAATTGAGTGCAGGAGACCTAATTGCACAAGACGCTCAGTACCATGTGCAGTGCCTGGCCCACTTGTACAATAGAGCAAGAGAAACAAAAACATCTGAAAAGTCTAACGTGGACACAGTGAACCATGGCATTGCATTTGCTGGACTGGTATCTATATTGAAGATGCTCGCATGGACGATTGAGTTGCACCCATCTTCAAACTCACAGACCTTGTGAATCTGTACAGCACCAGACTGAAACAACTTGGGACTGATGTAGTAAGGTGCATCTACTCCACCAAGCTCAAAGTCAGAATATTGGGTTACTTTCCAGACATGGAAGCTCACAAGCAAGGTCGAGATGTGGTCCTCATTTCCAATGAAGATATTTGATCCACATTGAGCAAGGCATGATACTGACAATGATGCAGTTTATCTCACCAGGGCTGCTCACATAGTGAGGACGGACATGTTCAAAATAAAAAAAACAGTTCAGTGGTTCATTTGGAACCAAGTGTCAGGAAGATTATGTGCCAGTTTCTCTCTTGGCACTAGTTGCTATGGTGTTGAATGGACCAAACATCAAGTCACAATGAAGTTCATCAGCAATGCCCCAACCAGTTCTCACCATTTCGCAGCGACTGATGCACAACAGTTTGGTACAACGTCAGAGTAATCAGGCTACAAGTACAACTAGGCACAGCCAAGAATGGGAAACACCTCTGCCTATCTACCTCGGGTTAGTTCCATGCCTTCACTGGGTGTGACACGGTGTCCTGTTTTGGAGGTAGAGGCAAGAGGACTGCATGGGACACCTGGAACACATATGGTGATGTCACTACAGCATTATGTGCCTTAGTTGCTAGGCCAAGCCTACAATCCATAGAGGAATGGTTGGGGCCACTGGAGCGATTTGTGGTCCTGCGATACGATCACACCAGTAGCCAGGAGTGTGTCAACAAGGCAAGGAAACAGCTGTTCACTCAGAAAGGCAGAGCAATTGATTGTCTGCCTCATACACAGGCTGCACTCATCCAGCACATCACATCAAGAGGGCTGCCTGCCTACCAGGCTGGTCACTGCTAGGCCCGCCCAGATGATGATCACGGCTTCAGAGCTTCCATCTCCAAGTGAAGAAGTGGAAGAAGATGGGGGTGGAAGAAGAAGGTCGAGGGAGGCTGGGAAGTATGCTAGACAACTCTAGCAGAAGCCATGCAAGCTTGTAGGGAACTCATACGTTGTGGCTGCAAGAAGGGCTGGACAGGACACTGCAAGTGCCGGAAGGCTTTACAGTGCACTGTTCGTTCTTTGTCTCTGCGGTGGATTTTGCACTGACTGACTGACAAGTAACAACGGTCACAATACTTATGAGACATGAATTGGACACATTGAGCTGTAAACTGAAACATAATAAGTCCCTTTAATTAATATGTGCTCATTCGTAGCTAGAAAGGCAATTGCTCCAGTGAAGTTGTCCCAACTTGAAATAAAAGTAATGTTTTACGACCCCCCATAACGATATTTGGCATTATCTACCATTGTAGAGTTACATATAGTGGGGCAACTTAGCTAAATATAGCATAACAATTGTGCATTTTGTGAGGAAAGCACCAAATTTGGCACACTAGTAGCCTATCATATTATGAACAGATTTGGATATTGGGCCATCTCAAATTCAGCCGCTGATGGCTGTGGCAGCCATTTTCCACTGCCATCAAAAATTTTGAGAAGGCCCAATATCCAAATCTGTTCATAATATGTTAGGCTACTAGTGTGCCAAATTTGGTGCTTTCCTCACAAAATGCACAATTGTTATGCTAAGTTGCCCCACTACATATACCACTGATATGAGGTAGACAATTCAAAAAACAAAATCACAATACAATCGACTTGATCTCTCATATCAAAGGTACTACAACAGCCGATGGTGGCCATCAAGGAAAATGGCACCACTTTTGTCACAGGGCAAATCTGCGATGGCCCAATTGTCAAAAATCTTTCTTAAGGTATATTCTAACAGTGTGCCAAATTTCGTGCTTCTATCATCAAAGGCACAATTTATTTACAAATCTGCAGTACAAATAATTTAAAGAAATAACGAGTCTTATAACTAAACCAATATACCTATTTATTTTGAGCAAGCAAGGCTATGTTCCCTCCTTCTCCATACATACACAAGAAAGTGTGAAATTTCCAAAGCATTAAACTGATCTTTTCCTACTGTTTAGAAAATTATATTGAGTGAACAAAAATTTATGAACGTGCCAAAATTAACGAGCTTCATTGAGCTATATGATTTAATGCATTCACTGCTGGACCTCGTGCCCTGTCCCGCAGAGGGACTGCCTATCCACAGCGTCTGCCAGATCTGTGACTATTTTTGGAGGTTTTGTGAGGTGCTCTTCAAGGAATCAAAGCAAATCTGGTTAAAAAAATGGACGTTTTAAAAAGAGTTATAACGTTTGTACAGACCCCGAACCAATGTACCATGTGACACGTACACAGACGAGCAGGCAAAATGGCGGATTTTCTGCAATGTTTATTTCATGGGTGATTGAACTTTGCGATGTATCCAGGGTAGTTCTGCATTAAGCAGCAACTCTTTTGTGGATAAAGTAATTTTATTTCATTAACTGCTGCGTGCGCTGTCTTATTCTTCTTGCGTATTGCAGCTTAGCTGCCGGGGTAGATATCATTTATTGGAAGCACGACTGTGTCACTGATGCAGTAGCCCCTCTACCAGTACACTGATACTCATTTTGCCAACCTCAGAAGGATGACAGGCTGAGTCAACCCCCTGGTGTATTAATTCAGTGGCCAACGGGGCTTGAACTCAGGACCCTAGGATCCCAAGCCACCACCCTAACCACAAAGCCAACACCAGGCTACTGTGTGCGCTGTGAAGACTGGCTTTAAAGTGAAAGGTATCCTTTATGGAATGCAGCGACAGCCTGGCCAACTGTTCCTTATCAACCATTTAATAGGAGTGCTTGCATGAGTGCGTAAGCCACATGCTAAGCATCCATTGCTGAAAGCGGAACCACACTACGTCATTCTGAGCGAATACTTCACTCACTGCGGACACTTTTGCCACGCCACATCATTCGGAGGGGGCGCTTCGTGTTCCGCCACCCAGAGCGGGCGCTTCATGCTCCACCACCCAGAGTGGGCGGTGCGTGCTCCGCCACCCGGAGTGGGCAGTTAGCGCTCCGCCACCACGAGCAGACGGTTCACGCTCCGCCTCTCCGAGCGGGCGGTTCGCGCTCCGCCACTCCGAGCAGGCAATTCATGCTCCGCCACCCAGGGCGGGCGCTTCATGCTCCACCACTCTGAGCGGACGCTTCATGCTCCCCCACCCCGTGTGGGTGCTTTGTGCTCCGCTACCCAGAGCGGGCGCTTCGTGCTCCGCCACCCCGTGCGGGCGCTTTGTGCTCCGCCACCCCGAGCGGGAGCTTCATGCTCCGCCACCCTGAGCGGGTGCTTCGTGCTCTCCCACCCCATGTGGGCGCTTCGTGCTCCGCCATCCCGAGCAGGCGATTCATGCTCCGCCACCCCGAGCTGTCACTTTGCGCTCCGCCTCACCTTGTGGGTACTTCGCGCTCTGCCAATCTGGGCGGGCGGTTTGTGCTCCATCACCCCGAGCGGGAGGTTCCTGCTCCGTCACCCCGAGTGGGTGGTTTGTGCTCCATCACCTCGTGCGGGTGGTTCGTGCTCCGTCACCTTGAGCGGGCAGTTCCTGTGTTGTGGTGCCGGGGTTCGGTGGCGAGGACGACCGCAAGAAGGAGCAGTTGGGCCGTCTCCCACCAAACACCGGAATTGAAGGTTGTCACTCTGGATAACTCCGAAGTCACGGGTCGCTTAATGGACCGTGGACGCCAATATTTCGACCGCGCGGTTAGGTTCTTTTTGTCTGATTCCAATTTACCTAATTAGCCGCGCGGTCTAGCTACCGTGGAAGCCACACCCTCGGCCGGCTTTGTCCGAACCGAGTCGCTGTTATCGACTCGGATCCGGCGTAACAGAGCAGGAATTACCAAAGCCGCGCCGGTCCAAATAACAATTTTAATTGCACAATCGGCCTTCCTAATTCTCAGCCCGAACACATACTGGGTCAATGAAAGAAAACACAGACAACGAACTGGAACATTTAACAGTTATTTATTTACAATGTAAGAAGGAGGGAAACACAGAGCAGCCTTAACCACGAATATGATGTTGGCAAATGTACAAGGGCAATCACTTAACGACATTTCTACTTATCAGACTGGCCACAGACAGACACACACACCCAAAAAGAAATGGACCTCGTGGGTCTTTATTCGCCCTTCAGCTCGGGATGGAAGGCGAGCTGAAGGTCAGAGTCTGGCCGGGTACCTGGCCACCTCGTGCGGTTTTATATGCGAGTCGAAGTCCGTGGACGGGAACGGGGATCCCCAGCTCGAGCGCTCCAACACAACCCACCACAGTGGGACTCGAACCCACGACCCAGAATCCAACGAGCCCACGATCCTGGCTGCCACGAACGACGATCGACGACACGAGCACCATAAAACACCCCCGCCACGACCACCACCACCACGAGCACCAGCACGACCACCGACCACCAAGAAACCCCAAAAAGACCAGAACATGAACACACCACCAACCAACACCTGGATACAGCTCGCGATCCTTCTTATTCCTCCCCCAGGTGGGTGGAGGGATCCGCTCTGAGGTAACTCGCCTCCGGATTGGTCGGGGGGCGTCGGGGGATCGTGTCCTTCCCTCATTGGACGAGGCAACATTCCATCTGGCTGGGGCGAGTCGGCCCTGAGGTGATCTCACCCCCGATTGGATGAGGGGAAACATTCCATCTGGCTGGGGTGGAGTTGGCCCTGAGGTGATCTCACCCCCGATTGGACGAGGGGAACATTCCATCTGGCTGGGCGGAGTCGGCCCTGAGGCGAGGGGGGCTCCGCCCACGTCTGTAGCCTTGAACACGTGGGTTATGGTGCCGTGGTGTGAAGTGAATTGATGTAGAAAACTAACTAGAAAGAAACTCACAGCGCACACATGAAATTAACCCATTAGACATAGGGGAGGCATTCTAACTATCCACATATACTTAACGAAATAACTAAACTTTTGGTCAACTGTATGTGTGAAGGTGAATGGTTTCCAGATTCGTAACACCTGCTCCCTCACCCCGAACGGGCGGTTCGTATTCCGTAATTCTGAGGGAGTTGTGAAATTTAGATAACACCCAATTTCCAAGCTGTTTGTCGTATTATTGCGTTTTCTAAATTACCAAGCCAAATTTTTTTTTCCACCCGTCACACGCAGCTGTTTTTAAGACTTACTAGACGACCCGTGAACCCGTTGGGTTCCCGTTGTGATAGCGGTTGATAAAAAAAATATTTAAGAAAACAAACAAACAAGATAGCTCCAGCGAACTATACCGCTGAGGTTGTTTGCATTGATCAAATAATCCCGAAGAGTACTTGACTGAATCGGGAATTGATTTTTTTAATTATTTTTTTCGTTGCCCGATTTGAACGAAACTTGATACTGAACACCGCAGGAGAATGGTGAGTAAGGTGGGAGTAAAATTTTTGCGGTATCGTGTATCGTTTTGGCTGAATTTCTAGAACATACATACATACATACATACATACATACACACATATATATATACAAGATGAGAGTTTGAGTAATATAATAATAACATAGATAGAAGATGTTTGTGAACATATCCCTGAAATGTCCATATAAATGCACCGTTGTTTTTTGGTGAAAGCTACTGATGGTTTTTGGGTTGTTTGCAGTACATATTGCAGTCAGTAATCACACTGACTCCAATTGCCAAATTCCCGAGAAATTGCCGATATCGGCCAAGCACTAATGGGTGCAAGTGTGTGTGTGTGTGTGTGTGTGTGTGTGTGTGTGTGTGTGTGTATGTGTGTGTGTGTGTGTTAATAAAGCATAACATGTTATATCTGCTCACTCCACGACCCAACCCCCTCTCTCTTTTTGTCCCCCCTCCATACTTCTCTTATATAGCTCTACCCCCTCCATATCTCTTTCCTCTCTCTCTCTCTCTCTCATTGGCTGTGTCTGGGCGGTGTGTCTTCTCGGGGCTCGTCCGGGTGGTGTTCGTCTCCAGGCTCGTCCAGGCGGTGTTACTCTCTGGGCTCGTCCAGGCAGTGTTCCTCTCCGGGCTTATCCGGGCGGTTTTCGTCTCCGGACTCGTCTGGCGGTTTTCGTCTTCGGGCTCGTCTGGGCGGTGTTCGTCTCCGGGCTCATCCGGCGCGTTTTCATCTCCGGCTCGTCCGGGCCATGTTGTTTCTGGGCTAGTCTGGGCGGTGTTCTTCTCCGGGCTCGTCGGGCAGTGTTCCGTCTCCGGGCTCATCAGGGTGGTGTTCGTCTCTGGGCTCGTCCGGGCGGTGTTCGTCTCCGGGCTCGTCGGGTGCGGTCATCTCTGGGCTCTCGTCTGGCGGTGTTCGTCTCCGGGCTCATCAGGGTGGTGTTCGTCTCTGGCTCGTCCGGGCGGTGTTCGTCTCCGGGCTCGTCTGGGTGGCGGTCATCTCCGGGCTCGTCGCGGGCAGTGTTCGTCTCCGGCTCATCAGGGCGGTGTTCGTTCCGGGCTCATCCGGGCGTTGTTCATCTCCGGCTCGTCGGGCCATGTTTGTTTCCGGGCTCGTCTGGCGGTGTTCTTCTCGGGCTCGTCCAGGTGGTGTTCGTCTCCGGGCTCATCAGGATGGTGTTCCTCTCAAGGCTCGTCCGGGCGGTGTTCGTCGCCGGCGGGCGTCGTTCCGGGCGGTGTCATCTCGGGTTTCGTCTGGGGGGGCCGGTGTTCATCTCCGGGCTCGTCCGGGTGGTGTTCGACCCCGGGCTCGTCTGGGCAGGAGTTTATCTCCCGACACGTCCGGATGGGAGTTTGTCTCCGTACAGCTTAGCTCCTGATGCGTCCGGCGGGTTTGGGTTCCGGACGTGTCCAGGCACTGTTTATAGTATGACTGGTAGAAAATGGATATCAGACGATTTTCTTTCCATCTTCACTGTTATTCCATGCAAAATCATTTTGATGAGACAGTATGAATCGTAAAGAATGCTGCACCACACGTCTGCCTTCCCTTTCTCTCACTGTCTTCCCTTCCCCCACCCCTCATCGCTCCCCCTCCCTCCAACCTCTTCACTCTCCACCCCTCCCCTCTATCTCTCCCCCACCTCTCTCTTTCTCCCCCCCCCCCCACGCTCTCTCTTTCTTTTCCCCTCTTTCCCCACCTCCCTTTCGTATTCCAATCTCGGAATAACGAAAGTTAGATCACATTACCATTACTATATTGATGACTCACTTAGCCTGGCTATAATTAACTAATATTTGATCAAATAACACCAATGTTAGATCACATTACATACGATAACTAGAAAGGCACTCAGAAGAGCGCATACCTCTGCCACGTAATGCCTGATCCACGAGAACACATCGGGCCCAATACATTTTTGAACTAGAAAGGCACTCAGAAGAGCGCATACCTCTGCCACGTAATGCCTGATCCATGAGAACACATCGGGCCCAATACATTTTTGAACTAGAAGGGTACTCGGAAGAGCGAATACCTCTGCCACGCAATGCCTGATTCAGTGGAATATATCGAGCCCAATAACTTTTTGAAATATCATGCTATGTATCATTTTGGCCCCATCTCTCAATGGTGAAGAATATATTTATATATATTTATATAATATATTTATTTAAGAATATATTATATAAATATATAATATATATTTATATATATATTCATCACAATGTATCACATTACATTACACGAACATTACCTCTCGTTACACGACAGCAACACTGGCATTCAACCCATCGCTTCACTGACTGTAGTTCAAGAACATAACTTGTATGTTAGAGCACAGTAATACAGTGTATTGATCATCAATATCTGCAAAAAAATTTATCATTCTTGAAATATTTTGTTTACTCCGAGCTACCCAGTGCTCTGCCTTCTTCCACCTCCTTTCTGGTCCTGCACCCTGTGCTCTTTACGTGCCTTGTTCCCCCCAGGTTTCTGCAGGGCTCACACGGTCCACCATCAACCCAATTCTGGTGAAACTCCCAAAATCCAGAATCACTGCTCTCCTCCACTCATTCCTTCCTCTTTTTCCCCATCTATAGAGCCAACTTTGACATTCTTTTCAATCTCATTCTCCTTTTCAAGTCTTCAAGACAGTTGTTTAACACCATCTTGGATCAGTCCCCTTTCAAAACCATGAGCCTTTTCTATCCCCCATTAATACCCCAACCTGAAATAAATCTCCTCTAATTTGTCCCCCCCCCCCACCAACCTCTCTCTCTCTTCTCTGCTGTGGTTCCTTTTGTTCTTTTGAATCCTGATCCATTCAGTTTTTCTAACTCTTCCACGAGCTCGACTCTGTATACATTTTTTTTTTTTATCTTAACAACTATTTCTCGAGGTAAACAACAATAATTAACAACAAGTAACAACAACAATCACCACCAAAACAAGTGTTGGCAGTACATCTACATTAATAGCATTCATTCCGCAACTCCATCTCACCCTGGGTTATTATGGTTCGAAATCAAATTATAAATCTTACATCCTAATGTCATCAAAGTAAGTGGTGCAACATCTCAGAGCATGTCGTCCTCAAGATGGCATTTTCACCGCTTTTGCTGCCTGCTCTTACTCACTTGAAGACGTTAGGGAACACATGGTCGTGTGTTTCTGAAGAAATGGCCATCGTAGCTGGAAACAAAGTCATTTTCCAAGTTCCTCATATCGGTCATGGATTATGTGTTATCGTGTTGGCCCCCTCCACCTGATAAAGATCCTTTTGGTCTGTAAGCACCTTGACCTATCGGCTCAGTGGATACTTAAGCCTCCTTCGTGTGTCAGCCTCCGATGGGAAATGAACAGGATTAAATATTACCCTTTGCAGGGACATGTGGGGCCCACATGGCCTGTCAGTGCAAGTTTATGTACCAAGGACTCTTTAAAGGTTGGGTGAGCATTTTTACACTGAACTCTCAGACCTTTGATATTATAAGAAAAAAAAAAAATACACCGATACATAATTTGTATAAAAACAAAAAATACAAAAATTGTTTACGATTAAAAAACAAAACAAGAAGACAAAGACTTGAAGACTTCCTATCGTTTCAACGCAAGGCCGGGAGAGGGAGCCTTATTCAAATCAGATAAAGTCAAAGGGAATTCATAACTTTCATATTTCTTTGTGTGGATGGTCAACATGAGGGTCTCGGAACACTTTTTGCCACAACATACCTGCACTGAAACTCAACCTCATGTATTATTATCATTAATACAATATTTCTAGATAGCAATATCCTTTTGCAGCTGAGCTTTCGTTTTGGCAATGATGTTGAATAAATTCAATTCGACTGCATTTTATTACACAATCCTTCGTAAATACACTGAACGTTTGCCTGGAAGTCTGGAATGACCTTGAGAGAAAAAGCATTAAACAACCCCCTCAAAAAAACCCATTAAAAACAATTAAGAATCCAAAATGAACCATAAAATTAAACACAAGAAACGAATTGATTGATATGTAAAATAATACAACAAATAAAAATTTTAAAAATGCAAGAGAGAATATGAACAACGTTGTCATCATCATCATCATCATCATGATGGTGATACAGGATAAAAGGTCGCGTCCTGTGGTTCCGGTCACTTCTGTAGTTCATACTTTGTGATGCGCATGTCTGAGGGTTCTGGAGCACAAAATCTTTCCTCCCTGCAGTGTTTGTTTAAATCACTTTTACATTTCAAAATCAGGTCTAGTTCAATCATCTGCTGCAGGCGAGTTCCAATCCTCGAGACCACTCGGTTCCAAACAAGAATGACCGCACTGTGGTCACAACCTGCGGCGGAATCCGTTAACGGGCCGATTGGGAAACGCACATTTACTTCGCTTTTAAAAGATTAACTCGACATCTATCATCCATGTCAGCCTCCACCATAGTGATATCAGAACGAGCTGATTCATCACACGGTCACAGATTGTTTAACCCCAATTTTTAGATCCTCGTGGAGGATCTCTAAATCTTACTCACGTTGTTCTTGTGGACTTTTTTGTTTCACAGCCTACAGTTTTCATCGAAACTTCCTGAAACTTGGCATATATATGTAAAAATACCTGTGTAGACAGTAACCATCTCCGATTTTGAAAATTCCTCCTAGAAAAAAGTTATGACGTCAAAATATCTCTGCTAATGGAAATCGCCTAAAAAATAATCTCCGAAACTAGGCAAGCTTTTTGAATTCTGTTTGCGGGAATCGAACAGGGCATTAGCAGAGATGAATTAGCGCACATATGATACATCACTATGACACATATCAATTTTTATGACGTCATTCCTATTTTTTGACATTTTTGTTTCACAACCCAGAGTTTTCATCGGATCTTCGTGAACTTGCCATGTATTGCAGAAAGCCCACGCGCAGCGTAACCATCTCCGATTTTGGAATTCTTCTAGAAAAAAAGTTGACGTCATAATATCGCCGTAATTGGAAATCGCCTTATACCATTATCTCCGAAATAGGCAAGCTTTTTGAATTCTGTTTGCGGGAATCGAACAGGGCAATTAGCAGAGATGAATTAGCGCACATTATGATACATCACTATGACATCATATCAATTTTTATGACGTCATTCCTATTTTTGACATTTTTTGTTTCACACCCAGAGTTTTCATCGGATCTTCGTGAAACTTGCCATGTATATGCAGAAAGCCCACGCGCAGCCAGTACCATCTCCGATTTTGGAAATTCTTCAAGAAAAAGTTTACGTCATAATATCGCCGCTAATGGAAATCGCCTATACCCATTATCTCCGAAACTAGGCAAGCTGTTTTGAATTTTGTTTGCGGGAATCAAGCCGGGCATTAGCACAGATAAATTATCGCAAACCTGATACATCACAATGACGTCATATTCGTTTTATGACGTCATCATTAAGAGGACGAGGATCTAGCTCATTCGAGCTTGTTTTTTTTGGAGAGGCGCATACGTGTGTGCCGACGGCTTGATTAAACCTTTCGAACAATTTTTATGCCATATGGATTTGATTTTTTTGGGGGTCCCTCATTGTGAGTAGCACTCGCACCCGAAACAAAGCCAATGCGATTGTGAGGTAACACACCCAGACAATGTATTATCAGTTAAAGTAGAGAGTTCATAGTACATGATACCCCACGTAGTGTTTAAGTACATACAGGGGAGCCTTGACGTTCATGGGGATTAGATTCTTGCGAATCCCCGTGAACCGCAAATCCGCAACCTTAGGGGGCTAATGGGGAAAACAGGGTGAGGGACTTTCATATGGAGTCTGTGGCTGATAGTTGCAACATTTCTGAGAGCACAGCTGTGCCACTGATGCAGTGCCCCGTTTCCAGTAAGCTGGTATTCATTTTGCCGACTTCGGAAGGACGACAGGTTGAGGTAACCCAAACCCACCTGGTGTTATTTAACTGCTCGACAGGGGCTGAACTCAACACCCAAAGATAAGCCAATCATCTTAACCATTAAGCCAACACTGGGGTTATTTTCCTGTATGAACAACATAAAAATAATGTTTATTTTCTTGAGATATTAAGATAATGAAACATTTTTAATAATAATGATAAACGTGATCCAATGTTGATGATAAACACGAGTTGATGGAGATGACCACACATCACCATGATGGCGGAAGATTCTTCACCACGACACATATGCCACGCCCTCTAATGCTATATAATCGATATATTGCATGCTTCTTGGAAGTATTATGAAGGCATTTTGTTTTATACAGTCTTCAAGTATATAATTAAATTTACATATAGCTTTAAAGGTGGATAAATAAAATTCATTTCGGGTATCTCAGCCAAAGTACAGTGAAAGACTTGTCTTCCAATTTGTGTTCAAAAATATAACATTCAATTTAAATCAGTTGTTCCTCGATCATAAACCGATAAGACGGACAGACGGACAAACGGACTGCAGACAGACGTGAACCAATTTCTCAACCCCACTTTTGGCTTTGCATGTGCGTGGGAATCAGGACCTTTGTACTGTTGATTATCCGTTCCATGGGGCATGTATTTGATTATGGGTTAATAGGCAGGGATTGATTACCTCCGCCGCCAAAGGTAGAGGGAGGTTATTTCACGCCTACCTGCCTGCTTTGTTGCAGCCTTTTTAGCCCCATCTGTTTGTTTGTCTGTCTGTGTGCAGGATATCTCAAAAAGTTGTGGACGGATTTGGATGAAATTTGGTGGACAGGTTGGGGTGTGTGACGAGGAAGAATTGTTGAGATTTTGGTGAAGATCTGGATCCGGATACGAGATTAAAAAACCAAAAAAATTGAAATGATTCTTCACTATTGAGAGATGGGTCAAAAACAATATATTAAACGTGGTAATCTCACAACGTTGTGGATGAGTGATGACAAAACTTGGTGGATCAAGTGGGTAAAAGTGACCGAGACAAGCCGATTCAGATCCGGCCTATCAGTGGGATCGGAGGTGGCGTTCGTCATTTGGGAGCCCCATGCAAAACGCAAGAGTGACCCAGTCGGGCCCCTGTCAAGTGTCAACCCATCACACGAAAATATGCGTTTTGATGTCCGTCTGTCTGACGTCGATGTATTCGGTCGATACTTTTGCAATCTCAACTCCTAAACTTGCCAAAAGGATGATGGGTCGTAGGACAAAGGTTGTAATGACTTAATTTGTCCTCCTGACCGGGAGTTCCGAAGGTGGTGCGACGCAAATGATCTTCGCAAATGTGTACCCTGTAGCACCAATCCCGGTGGTGGTGGAAAGGGTATTACGAGTGACTCGTTCCACCTTCTCGTGCCATTTTTCCTCGTGTGATGTCACAGAACTGTAGTTTATGCGAATGTCTACATACATGGGTGCACTGGGGTGTGGTTAAGGAGAGCCAGGTGACCCGTCCATGTTCCGATGCTGTGTTGTGCCCGTGTCCAGATTAAACCTGTTGTTCCCACTTCAGAGTCGTCGTCCCTCTCTATTGAGTACATTACAGTGGCGACGAGGATGTCTTCGTGCATCGGCATTTTGTGTGAATACGCAGTGGGGTGAGATCTAGAAGACCTATACCGATCTTTGAAGCAGCACTTCGTGGAAACAAAATGGACACCGATGAGACTCTGAAAGACGGCGAGCTTTATTACTGACCTATGCGGCGCCCCGACGGTTACAGCCTCATCAAAGATCTCTGCCCCAGCCAAACATTTGACAATCCTGGATAGCCTCATCATCTCGTGAAAACATTATAACCCCGAAACCGTGCTATAAGATCGATCGAGAGATTATTTATATACCACCATGTCAAGATGTCAGTCAGCATCCGAAGTTCGTGGCGGGGTGTCGACTCGCCGAGCAATGTGAGTTTACAGATAAACTCGAAGAGATGTTACGCGATTTCTTTATAATAGGCATCAATGATGACTCGATTCTGCAGAAACTCCTCACTGAATCCGACCCCAATCTGGCTAAAGTCATGGAAATAGCCACTGCGTGTATGCAAACTGCCGAGAGCTTGCGTGTGATCTCCAACAAGTCAAAAGTTATTCAGCAGGGCCCATCGGTTAACAAGGTAACCTTTGGCTACAAGCAAAAGTGTTTTGGCAAGCCACAAAATTCACCTCCACCTCCTGACATTTCTGAATCTACCCCGAAGGTTGGGGTAACTTGTTGGCATTGTGGTGGTAATCATCAAGCTTTCCGAGAGAGACAAGTGAGGAACTTCATGAGGTTTTCTCTGTTGGAACAATGAGCTCCAATACGAGCTCTGTTGGAACAACGAGCTCCGATGCTCCAATTATAGTTGATATAACAATCGATATGATCCCGGTGAGGATGGAAGTTGATACCGGCGCTTCCAGCTCAATTATGAACGAGAGCAAGTTCACCTCCATCTACCCTCCAAGAAAGGCTCCTGCACTCCGGCCTGTATCTACTGACTTGAGGACATACACGGAGGTGGTGGTTCCTGTAGTTGGCTCAGCTAACATAACTGTAGGATATGGAAACAGCACTCATGTCCTACCACTACTGATAGTGTGTGGAGAAGGACCAACCCTCTTCGGCCGAGATTGGTTACGAATAATTAATCAGACTTAATTGGAGTGATGTAAACAGAGTCTCCAACTCTGATGCTGGATACAATACCATGCTCAACAAGTACCCTGGCCTGTTCAGCGATGGTGTTGGCACCTTTGCTTGTGCTACCAACGGCAATCCAGATTTGTTACAAATTAAACGCTGTGTTATGTCAGGTGATTGGGCATCACTACCGGAAGTGGTGAAACCATACCTCATTGGGAAGGATGGGCTCTCTGTTTGTTTTTTGTATACCTTGTCGAGGCTCGTGTGAGAGCTAACACACAACCGCACTAGCAAGCATGAACAGAGGGAGGAGTGGGAAGACAAAACAGTGGGCATCAAAGGACATTAGGAATACTGTGGAGGGAGAGGATGAGGGCAGGAACATGGAATAGTAGATGGACATTACAGGGACTTTCAGGAAGGAAAGCAGGGAATTTGAAGAGGTGGTTTGGGGATTATCAGGGTAGAAAGATCGAGAGATTTGGATGGATGATAAGATGGGTGTGAACAGCTGTTTGAAAGCCTGGAGGAAGAATGGAGGAATAAATAAGTAGGGAGTTTCCAAAGCGCGGAAAAAAAGGAATGAAGAGAAGGTGAGCAGTGATTCGTGATTTAGTTTTACCAGAAGCGGCTTGCTTACGACATTGAGCGCCCTGCGGAAATGTGGTGGGGACAAATCGCAGAGAGAGCAGGGGGGGGCGAGGTTGGAGAGGAGACGGTAGACCCGTGCTTCTCAACCGGTGGGCCGCGGAGCCCTCACAGGTGGGCCGCGAGGTCGGCAAAAAATAAAAGAAAAGAAGAAGTATATATAAAAAAAGGGTCTGATCTTACAGTGTAAGACTTACACGACACAGCTGGAATTCAGCTAGGTCTGTGTGTACTTCCGTCTTTCCGAAACCGTCTAGCGAGCGCGCGCGCGAGAGAGATAGATTGAGTCATTTGCCTTACGTTTACGTATTTTATCAGTCGTGGTTTACGCCGCGTTTACACCCATGTTGTCCCTTTGTTCGATCTTACTCTTGTAACTGGGATGGAACGATACTAAATCCGTGCGTTCGCTGTGTTTGTGTATGATAGTTTGTCTGTCACTGTTGCGCATATATGCCACGACTAGTGTGTGTTTATTTGATACTGGTATCAGTACGTGGCGGTAACTTATTCATTTCTTTCCGGACGAACTTGAAATTTTTGTAACTGTTTCAACTGTTCTGCGAGCAGACTAATTTCTTTGAACGAAAGGAATCGATTTTGAAACCGAAGTGTCTATAGAAGACAAATCTTCTACTGGAAAAATCTGGCATAAGTTGTAGGTGAGGAAATATGACCCCGATAACAAAAGTAATGAATTCACGATGTGGAGCAGCGGAGTTGCTAGCATAAAGCACAGTGGTTGTGATGTGCTAGAAAGTCCTGCTCAAACGATGGCGCTTAAACCCGTCAAAAGCTCAGGAGACACTTAACACAAGACACTGCCAATGTGCAGTTAAGCCAAAGATATCAGTTTCAGAGAAAAGGCGGCTGGACTTCAGGCACGCAGAAAGTGCATTAGTAACATTTACAACTCAGTCAAGAATCAGCATTGAAGCTCAGCTACATGGTTGCTGCTCGTGTTGCTCGGAGCAAGAAGCCTTCTCACAATCTTGCGAACGAGCTTATTTTCACAGTGGTCGTTATATGTTCGCGAAATTCTTGGCAGAGGCCAGCTGCAACCAACTTCAGCCGATCACTCTCTACATGATACTGTATGAGATAAAATTGTTTTGAAATGATGATCATTAATGCCAACTGTGCGAAAAAATAAAGCCAGTCGTATTTTCATCAGTGGATGAAATCTGCTCATTAACAATAATGCTTATTGCTAGTTTTCGTGAGTACTGCGGGGAACAAGTGACTCTCGACATGAGAGTCTCTGTTTGAAGACCCTTCCCCACAAAACAGCTGCAGATGATGTAATGCATCTGCCTTGACAAATACTTCACTGACAAGAGTATTGATTGGAAGAACTGCGTAGGTGTGTGCACAGATGGTGCCTCATCAATGACAGGAGTCCATCATGGTGTTGTAAAACAGATCCAACAGAGGGCACCAGATGCCAAGAAGACTCACTGCTTCTTACATAGAGAAAATCTGGCAACAAAGCAGATGTCACCAGAACTGAATGAAGTCATTAATG
>CM068957.1:32860509-32880521 GCA_035128595.1 Eptatretus atami
TATCTCTTACCACCCCCAGATCCTTCTCCTGTTGGTCATGCTCTAAAATTGCACCTTGCGTCATGTAATCTCGATTTTCATTATTCTTACCTATCCCAATCACCTTACATTTCTTGATATTAAATTGCATCTGTGAATTTTTTGCCCAATTTATTAAGGTAGCTCGACTTTCTTGAATCTGATCACTACCCTCTCTGCTAACTACCTTACCTCCAAGCTAAGTGTCATCGGCAAATTTCAAAAAAGCCTACTCTGAACTCCACAATCCAAATCATTGATGTAGATTATGAATAGTAATGGTCCTAGTACTGATCCCTGAGGTACCACACTACTTGTATCCTCCCATCAAGACATCCTCCCACTTACAACCATTCTTTGCTTCCAATCACTGAGCCAGTTTCCATCCATTTATCAACTCTAACAGCCACTCCACAAGCCCTCACCTTGCCCAACAACCTCCTTTGTGGTACCTTAGTAAATGTTTTTTGAATCGATGTCTAATCTTTAACTACAAAGCTGATGCTTGCTTTCTCTCATTTTCCACTTGCTTACTAAACTCATCCATCCCCCCCCCCCCACCCCTGCCACCACTGCCTGTGCTGACTCGACTTTGCTTCCCACACTTCCTGCCATAACCACAACTTCCTCTTCAAACTTCCCTTTTTCTCTCTCCATTAAACTACCATACCAGTACACATCCATAGCTGTCACGGTGTCGCTCCTCTCCTCTATCTCCATCCCTCTCCCTCTCTATGGCATATAATATATGCCCCAACCTCTACCGTTTATGGCAACGTTTTATGGTACGAGTATTATATCTGCAATCGGATTTTTGGTTTTCAACCAAACCTCGAGTTCAACCATAACCAATAGAAGTTTAAAGAGAGAGGCATGATCTGTACATGCTTTAGTAATACCCATTTTCTTTATTCTTCTTGCTTGTAACCATAAAACCCTCCTTATAACTTAGATTCTGTTTCCAGGTATGGTTTCAAGACTTCTCCGGTGGACTGTGGGGTCAGAGTTCAAACGATGTCGATGATCTTGTTCAATCAGAAGGCAGCTTGGAGTCCTCCACAGCAAATCGTTCAAGGTAATAATTTGTCTTATCTTTGCAATCATTATACTTTGTCATCGTTTAAATAATATTGCCTTGTCCGCATGGCCTAAGTGCGTACAGACATTCTTAACCGAGTATGGAGTCGCACGTTAAATAAGCAGCTGTGAGTGGTCAGCATCTTATGCATGACGTATCGACACTACATAAAGAGTTTGGCAGAAATGTGTTCTCTTTTAAAATATTTTTCTGTGTCTATCTAACCCTTGTCGCTATTTTTTTTTTTACTAACACTATGGGATTTTCGAAATGATGTAAACTGCCTTGGAATGATCAGTGCACATGTGCAGAGCCCCCCCCCCCCCTAGAAATAGCGACCTTTAGGTTTCATGTGTGTGACGGTGTTTGATCCCTAAAATGGCTGACAAAACTTTTAAAAGAAGTTGAAAATACTTGGAAAAGTACCTGAGAGAACCTGGGGTGTGTCTGTCAGAGGGGTGGGGGGTGGTGCGAGTATTGTTTTAATTACAGATATTTGATTGTTTGGTTCTGGTGTAACAAGCCACAAGATAAATTATATTAGATTTTTGCATCTATTACAAAAAGGTGTGTGTGTGTAAACTGTTGACGCTCACCTTATATAACAGGAAATAATAGGAACTCGACACCTCTCATCCACAGATATATCTCGTATTCCTATATTTCCACAAGTCTGTTTTTCAGTTAGAAACAGAACAATTATGGTTAACCATTTTGGAATACCCACTCTTTCCTTTAAATGCTGAAAATTATGTTTAAAAAACAAACAAAACAATTTGAATTGCAGATTTCACTCCAGCAACGGCAAGTTAAAAGTGGCCGGTGAGCAGAAACGAGTCACTGGAAAACACACACACACACACAACACACACACACACACACACACACACACCACACACACACACACACACACACACACACACACACACAACCGCCTCGTTTAGCATTCATACTCATTTTGAAAGTCCCATTTTAAAGACATAAAAATGTCGCGATTATACAGACACAAAGAACGTGATGTGATCTTTCTTATGACGTAATCACGAACATTGCACTGACTCCAACCAAACAAGCTTTTCCTTCAGTAGCAGGGGGACCTGGCATTGCCCAGTGCTGTTCTAATCCTGTTGGCATTTTGAAGAAATCAACTTTAGTTTTTTTCTATGTTTTTTTTTGTGAGGGCTAAAATACTTCGCTTCACCCATTAAGGAATGTGGTCAGGAGCATTTAATATTACCTTTCACAGAGGTGCAAAGCATTTATCAGAAGGCAGCTCGGAGTCCTGCTTAGGCACTGCAGAGTGATGAGGAAAAAAAAAATCTCCAACTTTTTTTTCTTCAAAATTTTCAAAACAATTTTGGCTAAAACACTCACCAACGAATCTCTGAAAGTTTGAGGAAGATCTGTTCTGTCATCTCTGAGAAATATGGTGACACACACAGACGTATGAACACACACACACACACACACACACACACACACACAGCACACAACCGGTAGGCGGTGATGGGTCGCCGAGCATGGAAACTATAAGATATAGAGCAAAATGGATGTCATATAGCGGATAGGGAATCACCGTAAGATTATGCATATCAAATCTCATCCAGTTCCATCTACTGATAACTTCTCTGTATCCATTTGAATGAAAAGTACCGAAAATGCGGTTTGAAATCGGAAATCCCCAAAGTTTGGGGGTGCTGTGGGTGAACAAAGATCTAAATCGAAAATCCGCCTCGATTGTTTGTGCACAATGTATTCCAGACGATTAGTGCGAATTTTCATGACCATCCGACCATAACCCTAGGAGGAGTAGCATTTGGCGCGAAGGCACCTCCAGCTCTCGCATATTATCGATTTTTGCACTAATTGACCTTTGACCCTGACCTAAGCGAAATCGGTTAATATGTCCTGAGGCAAAGTTGTAGTACTCATTGAGTACCATGAACTGCAAAGTTTCATTCGTATCGATGCACTCACCTGGTCGCTAGGGGCCTTCAATTTTCGCCAATTTTCTGCATACCCTAATTGTAGGGGTGCTGCGGGTAAAGTATTCCATATATCACAAAAAACCGGAATATTTGATAGAGCATCACCTGTAGATCATTCGTGCCAAATTTCATAACCCTATGTGGGATAATGGCTTTCGGAATTGATTTCGCGGTACCGATTTTGAAGGTTTTTCGGTTGTTGCTAGGGAACCAAAGCGTCCCTAGCAACCATCACAATTTCCAAAGCACTAGGTCATAAGAGTGTACCTACCACCCGAGTTTGGTCAAAATCCGCCACGTTTACTACCAATTATGCTGATGACAAACGAACAAACAGACAGAATTACTGACCATAAGGGTCACCTATTTCGGGACCACACACACACACACACACACACACACACACACACACACACACACACACACACACACACACACACACCTCTTATAGTATAGATTAAGAACCTCCTCTCATTTGTAGAATTTTCTGGTTAGGAATGAAAAGCAGCTACATTAACCACCTTCTGGAGATTATTAGGCACAGAGATGAACTGCTAAATAAATAGATGAAAGAAATTAAAAAAAACTCTGGCACAGAGAAGTTTTTCCAAAGCTAGGAAGAAAGTTCAAAGAGATTTTAGGCAAACCAAAGCTATGTATTTCAGCAACAAAATGGATTAGCACAGAAAAAAAACTGTGGCATCAATTGAAATCTCTCGGTTATAGTTCTAAAACCAAACACCAATCTAAAGTTGTCCTTTAATATTGACGAATAATTGTGCTTTGACTCAACAGTTGCCAATTACTTAAATATTTATTTTTACTCGTGTCTGTTCTGCACGGGTTGGCAAGCTTCCCACAGGCACCGAAATATTCGACATGAATTCAAAGTTCTTCAATCATTACTGTCGGGGGTGGGGTGATACACGCACCTCGGAGGTTTCCTTCCCTTTGGTGTACGTATGTTGTTTATGGTGCCGAACCCAGCGTGTTCTCTGACTGCAATCCAGGGTCATGAACGAATGTACAGGTCAGCTACCACTCGAATGGATCTTTGTCATTACCTCCACCACCGAAGGTGAAGGAGGTTATGTTTTTACCCCTTTCTGTCTGTTTGTCTGTTTGTTTGTGTACAGGATATCTCAAAAAGTTATGGATGGATCCGGTTGAAATATTGTGGACAGGTTTAGTCGGTGACAAGAAAGAATTGATTTGATTTTGGTGAAGATCCGGTGAAAGGTGAAAAAAAACAAACAAAAAAAACAACAACAATAACTTCTGATATTTCGTCACGTGCCTTGATGCAGCCAATAGCGAGACCCGTCATGGACAATCATCGTTCAGGACGAGAAAATAGTGTATTTACGAAATTACAATACTTTAATTGGAATAATCTATAAATAGTAACGTGAACTTTTCGAAACTTTAAAGCAAATGTCCGAATATATTTAAAAGTTCATGATAGACGCTCTCAAAAGGCACCTTCAATGCGAGGATGTGTACAGGTGTTTAGTATTTAAGGAGATCCGGATCCTGTATATAAAAGTCTCGCTACGCGAGACGCGGCTAAAAATTGAAAATTCTTGTATCTGGATCTGGTTCTGGATCTTCTGGATCTGGAGATATTTTCTCCAAAATAGGAAAATATATTCGAATGAAAAACAGACAGATACTAACATTAATCTTTATTCTTCCATGGTGCAAATTTATTTATCAATATAATCATCACTGCAGTCCACACTTTCTACCAACGTTCAAGCAGTTTTGTGATGACATCATGATGGAACTTTGTGTTCTGCTGATAAAACCAGTAATTCACAGCGGCCCTGACATCGTCGTCGGAAGGAAAATGTTTTCCTTACACAGGTTTTCCTTAAATTTGGGGAAGAGATGTGAATCTGACGGCGATGAGTCCTTTGTGGTGGTACTCCATTGACCGTCTTTTACTCTCATGATCATAATGGTGCACCCTCTCATCTCCAGTCATCTCATCTCTAGTCAGTAGTCTGGTGTTGGCTTCGTGGTTAGGGTGACTGGCTTGAGATCTTAGGGTCCTGAGTTTGAGCCCCGTTGGCCGCTAACTCAATACCAGGTGGGGTTGACTCAGCCTGTCATCCTTCCAAGGTCAGCGAAATGAGTATCAATGTACTGGAATAGGGGCATAACATCAGCGGCATAGTCACACCCTAACAAAATGACAGCTACCAAGCAGCCAAGCTGCCATACGCAAGAAAATCTTTTGTCAATCATCCCAACTCTCATCTCCAGTTCTTCACTCTTTGTTGAAAAGAGAAAAGCCCCACGTGGCATAAAAAAAACTCCACCTGGCAAAATAAAAAATGGTGTCCATGACAATGATTTCACCCCATTATAATCAAATGGGATTTTTTTTGTGATTTTATGATGGCCGAACCTCAGGAATTTTTCAAGATATCAGATTTAAACTTATCCAGGTAATTTGTATGCATATGTAGTATATGTGTATAAAATCTGGTCAAAATTAGTCAAAGGTCAAGGTCAATGCCATCCAAAACGTGTAAAACACCGATTAGGCGGCAATTAGAAAATGCATCAACCAAATTTGTTATGTACAACATTCAATCACGTAAAATACTTGATAGATCAAATTTATCGGAATTACCAAATTTCTGTTTCCATGGCAACTATTGTTTACTTGGATTTTGCAAGTATTGTGCTATGCACGATATATATATGTATATTTATTGTTACGGCGCCGGTGCGTCAGCCGCGAACCGACCGCTCTGAACGGAGCCGCAAGTCGAGTCGGCCCGACCCTGTCGCGCCGATATAGTATCGCCTGCCTCGGATATAGTCGCCGGGATGTCGAGTCGAGGGTCCTTGTACAAGACAACCGAAATACGAATGCGCACGAGGCCACGTGGAGGTAGGGTTACGATTGCCAATGCCCTTTACTAATGCTTAACCTAAATACCCCCCAATTTACTGTGATCACAGAACTACCGGGTATTTACTCACCCTCGACACGAACCGACACGCTGACTAACCAAACCGCAACGGCGAGCCTGTCCCGTGCGCGACATTCCGAGCGGCTTAATCGCCGAGAACCAGTCGGTCCAAATGTCCCCCCTTTTTACGGCAAACCAACGGCTTTCCTAACTCCGAACACACGAAATGCTCAGTCAATGAAAGAATCGACGCGCGACGGAGCCTGAAAAACATTTAACAATTGGGGTATTTATTAATAATAATGGGGAACTAGGGAAGCACGTAAGAGCAGAACTATCCGACTATACGAAATGCAATGCAAAGATTTACAGCACACAAAGCACTTAACAATTTCCTACTTATTAGACGGGCCACGGACACACACGCTACACACACCACCACCCAAGAAATGGTGGCTGAGCCTTTTAATAACGAGCTCCAGCTCGGAGGACAGGTGAGCTGAAACCCAGAACCTATCTCGAACCTCTCCACCTCGTGTGGTCTTCAAGTTGTTCGGACCCGGGCTCCAGCGAGAGCGAGCTAGATCCAATCGCCGTGAGCCGCGATCCTTCCCGAGCTCCCGTGAATCCTCCCGCGCTTCTTAACACGCTGCGGAACTGTGCGCACCGAGGCCCGATCCTTCCCGTCGATGCGTCTGCTTCCCGCGAGGAACCACCTCAAGAAGAGGTATGAGTCGCACCAAGCCGGGAACCAAACGGAGAACAAAGAGCTCCACGAACCAAGAAGAAGAAGAAGCCACCATTCGCAGCTCGGCCGACAGCCCGGCTCAACTTCTTCCAAACAAAGCAGCTCTCCAAAAAGCCTACCGAGCCAAGCAGGACCCGAAGCTCTGCTGAACAACTCTCTGCAGAAGCAAAAAGCTTCCGAAGGCCTCAACCCTAACCCAAGCCAAGCAGGATCCGACGGCCTGCTGAACGACGCAGCCCCCCACACCAGTCGAACCACCGGACAAAAGAGAAGGATCTCGCTCTTTAGTCCTTACTCCAACCCCCGGTCCGCCCAACGCTCCAGGCGCCCGCGTGACTCTGGCCCTCGTGGAAATACCCCCGCTCACCAAGTGGGAGCGGAGTTGTTGTGACCCAGTCTCTAGCTCTCGACTTGCACATCACAGGGACAGGGAGAGAGCTTCTTCTTTTCGCTTCTTCCGGCGCCGTCACGTAAGAGGCCGCGGTCCTGTACTGAAGAGAGGGCCATCCCCTGCCTCTCGCAGAGGGGACTCTCATGTTTTTCTTGGGCCCTATATCCTGACTTCTCTAAATCGGATCCGAGCGCCATCTAATCCGATTTCTAACATTAAACCAATGGAGAGGTGAGCCTTATCTGGGAACAAGCACTTCACTAGAACCCATCAACATTCGCCCGAGCTGCACCTAATCAAAGGGAACCTTGGTAATGTCTGTCCGTGCCACTCGCCACATTCCGTAAACTCTGGCCGTTAACTCCAAATATACTTTTTTAATTCACCTTAACCGGATTATTTGCCTTCCTGACCGGACTGCCATTGTCTATAAGCTAAACATGTACCGGTTATCATGGTCCACATCATCACTTTACATTTAATTCCTGTTTCCACCAATACACACTCCAACAAATTGCTTATTTGAGGTGAGACATCTACGAACCCGTCGGAGATGGGTACCCTGCTAATATAAATAATTTCAAGTGTTTGTGGGTTTGGTTGCATTTGTTCGTTAGTCTTTCATGGCCGTAGCACCGAGAGGCCCCAAATTTTGGGTATAGGTACTTCAGAATCTGGACATGGTGCACGTTGGCCTTGAAGGTCGTTTTGAGGCCACCAAAGGCCACTATGAAGTGTATATTGGGATGTGGGGTCAGGCAGTGCTGCTGCCAGCCCGCAGGCAAAAGGTAACGGTGATGAGGCCAATAAATCCATTGCTGTTTGATGTCCAACATACCCCCAAACCCACACCAGGAGAAGCTCACCACCATGATACCAAGAACTCCATACATTTTCAATGCACAACATGTGCCAGAACCCGGACATACATAGTTTTTTTTACCGTGCAACCCGAGTACCTATGTAAATGCAAGTTACGTGACTGTATCTGAAAGATGTAAATGTCATAACCACAGCATGTGTAATGCTGAATGATGACTCGTTTAAGAGCTCTTGGGTCTGGACAGTACATGCGGAAATTCTAACAACATATATATATATATATATATATATTATATATATAATTATATATATTCATGCAAAAATATCGATATCGCAGACCTACCAGAAGTTAAAAAAAAAACAATCACAAACTATTCAGTCAATTCTGTCCAATGTATAATTACCTTTTCCATCATTTATTCACCACAAAACCTTCGCAGTCTTAACAGTTAATGACTATTATGTGGTTTCGGGGTTTGAGGTTTAGGACTTGAAGAAGAAATGAGGAGTGGAGGAGAGAGAGAGTTAGAGTGGGAGGAGAGCAGAGAAGGAACAGAGTTGGGAAAGAGCTGAGGCTTGGAGGGTGTGTGTGGGGGGGGGGATTGAGGATTTGACGAAGAAAGGGGAAGGAGAGGACAGGACAGTTGGGGGAGGGACAGAGAACTGGGAGAGGGGGTTTGAGGATTTGGGGTGGGGAATGGGTTTGAAGACTTGGAGTTGAGGACTTGAGGCTGGGAGGGGTTTGCGGTGTTGAGGATTTCAGGAAGAAAGGGGTATGGGACTTGGTCACAATTTACATTACGCGGAATTTCCATGGGTCCCTGCCATTATGCTGGTTAAAGGACATTCCTAGCAAACTCCATAAATACTCCACACTCTATTGGGGGGAAAAACATCCTTGTAACAGCCCGCTGGAACCAGGATATCTGCTAGTAATATAGAAATGCAAGGAAAACGTACCTGTCTCCAATGATGGGGAAAGTATCCTGGGCACAGGAAAAGTTTAAGTTAATTTACCATTTTAAATTATTTCATGGACCATAAAAAGGTTAATTGTGTTGCATTGTTGGTTTCACTCAGAGCCAAAGCTCTGTCAAGCAACTTATACCACCCACCGCAAAATGGTGGTGCAACATCTGGTGGCGGAAGTTAGATTTGTTTATAAAGAGTGTATGTAGACTATCCTGCTTGCAAAATAAAATTTGGCATTAACATTATTCATTCCTATTCTCCCGTCATTTAAAAAGTGTATGTTGAGGTTTTCAAATGCAAGGCGGGAAGCTGCCGCCATAAACGGGAGACAGATGAACGCATGGACAGACACCACAGTTCACATTATACAATAGATGACTTCCCCTCCAAGGAACTTCAACACAGAAAGAGACCATTCGGTCCACCAAGCCTGCACAGTGCTTGCCAACCCATAACAGTTTTTTTGTATACTACAGTCTCAAGGCTTGTGGAAGAGCTAGAACGGATCAGGATGCAACAGGACAAAAGGAACAGCAGAGAGACTGGGGTGGGGGAAGGGGACACCAACTGCGCAGCTGAAGGCCAAAATAGAGGGAGACTTGGACAAACAATCGGGTGGGGAGGAATGGGGTGGACAGGATGGACACAGAAGGAAACTTCTCCCCACACCACCAATCCTCTCTTCTCTCCTTCCCTCCTCTCTCACCCCCCTCACTCTCTGTCACCCTCCTTCCCTCTCTATCTCCCTCCCCTCCTCCCCACCTCTCTATATGTCCATGCTCTATCTTTTTTTGAGCAGACGCTCTAACTTTTAATGAATAACATCATCAAGTCCACCGCTAATTAAATTTAAGTTTATTTTGAACCTCTGACTTTTTTATGAAACGTTCTTTTTCGGTTACAATGCTAAATCACAATAATCAATTAATCTATAATTGTGTGTGTGTGTGTTTCTTCCATACCTCCTAAACCATCAAGCTTTGCATTCCGAAACTTTGCATGCATACCCAGGGAACTTAGGGGGAGTGCATGAGTCATTAATGAAAACTGGGTACTTGGGTAAAGTTAAACAACCCTATTGAAGATAATGAAAAGCCAAAACAGGCTTACCCTTGTTCAGCCCACGTTCACCTTGCAGGAGTTTTAATCTGCCATTTTGTTTCAGCCTATTCAAAAAGCCTTGGCAATTTTCCACGATGACCTCTCATGGACTGATTAAAACATATAATCAAAATCTGTCCTCAGATTTGAGGATTGGAGCTGGTGGACTCAATAACTGCTGAAATCGGGAGTGAAATCTGAAAATTTTAATAATTTAAAGAAAATTTTAAGATTCTTTTCACTAAGCGTATTTACTTATTTACTTTAAACAAGGCTGTGATTCCTCATTCTCCATATTTACAAACTGCCAAAGCATTAAACTAAACTCTTTCTACTTCGGAGAATTATATTGAGTGAAGAAAAGATTAAGGAATGTACATAAAGTGCAACTTCATTGAGTGCAAGGAAAATAATTACGATAAAGCGCTCATCATCGAATTCCTGATCTTCGCTGTATACATCGCTAATCGCCTGCCAAGCCGGCTGTTCCTTATCAACCGTTTCTTGGAGTGCTTGCTTGAATGCTTAATCCACTTGGCAAGCACTCCACAAGCTGTTTTGTAATGGCTGCCTACTCCTCTGAGCTCCCAAAATTAATCACGCCAAGAAGTGGTGGGAGGAAGGAGGGGAAGCGGTGGAGTGGGAGTGGGGTGGGAGGAGGCAAGGTCAGGGTTGGGATGAGGGCGGGACCTGGCGTTTTTCAAGTAATCAATAAAACTATGGATAATGGCAATTTTTTTAAGCTAATGACTTCCCTTCCTTTTTAAAGCTAATGACTTCCCTTGAGTTGGACCTTTATTTGGAATTACTGCACAGTACAGTACAGTAAAGCTGTGGTAGGCCCAGTTCCTGAAATATCACATAAAACTGTGTTTGCCTCTCAGCCAGTGTTACTTTGACCATTGTCGATCCTCCTGGTATTCTGCACTTTCACAAAAATTTTTTTTAATAATAATCCTAAATAAAATGGTAAGGTTCATACTGGGTTAGACCCCAAGGACACAAATAGGGAAGCTATAACCTAGATTCTTATTTTACTTTTGTATGCAGCACAAGACTGTGGAGTAGGATCATTGGCAGAACCCATGGCTGTGCTGCTGATGCAGTGCCCTCTGCAGGTTAGGGCAGGAATTAGTAATAAGTTCAGGGTGCTGGAGGTAGCTCACTTGTACTCTTCCCGAAGGACATCGTGGGATATTTAACGTCCACCAACTAATGCTGGCAGATATACAGTACGCCCTGTTGAACGTCCATCCGAGGGACGGTGCACACCTTGATGTCTTTCCCTGCCTGGGTAACACTGGGATGACAGTTTATAGCTGGCCCGAGATTTAAATCCAGGCTAGACAGCTCAGAGGCAAGTGTGTGTCGAGAGAGAGAAAGAGAGAAAGAGAGAAAGAAAGAGAAAGAGAAAGAGAAAAGTTGTCATCAATAAAAATAATAGGCTAAGAGAAGTTAAGTATAAAATAATAAGTTCTCCTTACCCACTCTCCGCATCCTACCAACTACAGATCAAACCTGCTTTTGACCCTGTCCTCTTAAATGTCTTCTTCTTTGAGATTTAATGATTGACGTAAGGGTATACATGCCACATCCTGCCTTTGGTCTGGGCCGTCACTTTAGTTCGGTCTGTAAACCCAGCAGGTGGATAAGACGGGCCTTTCCAATTTTTTTTCATTCTACAGGTATGATATGATTGAGCATGACATGCACATTATAGATGAACATTTTGTTTACACAGACATTCACAACATGCACCCAATCAAACACGGACTTTGAGGAACTTTGGACGTTCATTGTGTTCGCAACATGTCTACTACTATATGCATATGGTAGTGAAGGGACCCGGTGAAATGTAAATTCATAGATAGTGAATGTGATTATTATCCCCACGCTTTATGAAAAAAACAGGGGGATAGTGTAGTCTGCCTGTCTGTCTATATGTTCATCATGCTATCTCCTCTTAAACAGTTGGGCAGAAATTCACCAAACTTGGTAGTTCTGATCACTACGTGGCAAGAAGGTGCAAGAGCAGTGCCACTTTTGGCTCTGCCCCCTGGGGCGGGGTCATAAGGTCAAATCCCGAAAAATGCAATTACGGGCACATTTTTGAACATTAAAAAAAAAATGAAACTGGATATGTAATCAACATTGGGGGACGCATGAAATATGTAATGATTTTGGAGGGGGGATTTAACCCCCGGTTCCTGCCCCAGGAGATGGAGACTTAGGGTCACGACCATCAAAACAGAGAAAAGAAATTTAAACTCAAAATTTGACATTGCGTCATTCCTGGTGGAATTTTTTTTGCCATCTTTCAACTTTGCTTGAGGAGGGAAGCATGGGGATTTGCAATGGTGCGCCATTGACTTCACTGTCATTTGTTAATGGTTCAGCCTTCCGCTATAGCGTAGGATAAGGCTTATTGTCATTTTAGGATTTGTTTCCACAATTAGCACCCCCAATTTTTAAATGGTACCACAGAGTTTCTTGGACCCCAAGGAGTACTAAACCACCTTTTAGGTTTTTCTCCATTTTTTCTGCCAATGTCGGAGGACTTTCGGAATTAAATTTTGCATCAGTAATGGGAATACAAAGTATGTGGGTTTGACAATTTTTTGTCCTTGACTTATTTTAAATGTCATTACCGAAGAAGAAATTTTAACATTTTTCACCATAACTCAACCAAGGTTTGTCCGATCGGAACAACATTGCCCTCTCTAGATAGCCTAGAGCAAGCTGTATTTACTCTTAATATACATCGTAATAACACGTTTTAATAACTGAGTTAAAGAAAGGTAAAGGTCAAATGGCGGTTTGAAAAAAACAACAAAACACATTTTTTGTGGTCAATTTTGCCAATGCGGAATCTCAAAGACCACATGGCCTTCCAATATGTTTTTGCTTCATAATAGTGTACCTGCATTGAAGTTGTGCTTTTATATCTGATTTGTCTACTATTTTGATATCTACTATTTTTTCATATTTTGACCGAATTAACAAAAAACTCCTTTTCGATCACAACTTGAATAATTTTCCTCTGAATTTCATGATGTTGAGTTTTCTGGACAAGCACACTCGTTCCCTACGGGAGCAGCAGGAAGGGTCATGTTATTATCCTCTCTGGCGTATATAGATTACAGTAGATCTAGGCTCGAAATGCCACGATAAGCTATTTATACACATTGACACGACGTTTGTCCAAGGAAGAAAAACCCATTGGGGAGAGGGGATATTATTAGTATTAATGTTGTTTTGTAATAACATTAATATTATGCCATTATTATAAGTGTTATTATTACTTTTGTTATTAGAAGTGGCCTTGGAAAAACACCATGGTTATAGCTATAATAACAAGGATATACACCTTAACACTGATTTCACCCAAGAGGGAAAACGCCCTTGTGGAGGGGAGCAAGTGAAGTAGCTACAACCTTCATTGTGTGACTCTTAGTCCTCTTGTCAAGTTAGGTTGACAGTGGATAAGTAGCGACCAAATTTTTTGCAGTCAGACAGACAGACAGACAGACAGACACCAAATTTCATATTTTGGTATGATAGATTGTATATGGGGACAAATTTTCTTAATTTACACTCTATCCCTAAATGTTGAAGGTCAAGGCCATATGGTGGTCTCAAAAATCTCCCTATTACAACAGAATGGATCAAACACGAACAACTGAGAGATGCTGCTAATGAATTTATTTTATTTTCTTATATTATTGTTAATGTTTGCTTACTCATGTCTTTGCACAGGTTATGATTCTCTCCTTTTTGCATTTTATTCATTAATCCCCACTAGACATGAGGTTGATACAAATACCACTGAAACAATCAGACAGCAGCCCACAGCTCAACAAACTGCGGGGAAGTCCAGTGCATGCGTGAGTGCAAGTTCAAATGTCAAAGGAAATGCAACCCTAGACGACTTTGACCTGCCACCGTTGGAGGTGAGAAAGTCTGTATGGGACCATCCATATAATCATGTATACAAAGAGTATAAGGGATAAGATTAACTCCTATCCACAAACAAGGCTTTCATGGAGTACTGCTCCCCCATCTAGGCTGGCTCCCCTGCCTCGCATCTTGCTCAGCTTGACGTCATGGAAACCAAAGCCTTCAAGATTATTGGAATCTCCAGTGATGAAGCTGAGTGTATGTGGGCCTATCACTTTATCATTGCAGACAGGTCAGTGGTCTCTCTGTCTTCTACCGCCTCCTTTCTGGTCTTGCACCCTCTGCTCTTTCTGTACTCTGCCCTTCTTCCCTCCCAGGTTTCTGCAGGGCACACACGGTCCACCATCAAGCCCCCCTCCAAGGAAAGTACCTAAATCTGGGTCACTGCTCACCACTACTCATTTGTTACTCTTTTTCCCCAACTATAGAACCAACTTCCATATCCTGTTCAAAATATCAATCTCATTCTTCTCTCCAGGTCTTCAAGACAGCTGTTCACGACCATCTCAGATCGTCCCCAATCCTAAACTATGATCTTTTATACCCTCATTAACCCCCCACCATCCACCCCAATCCCTCCTACTTCCAAATTTACAGTTTTACCTCCAGAGTTTCTTTCTGTATCCATGTTGTCCACCTTATGCATTCTCTTTTGCCCCATTCCTCTCCACACCCATTGTTTGTCCAACTCTGCCTCTATCTTGGCCTTCTATTCTACCGTTGGTGTCCCCCCCCCTCTCTATCTCTACTGTTCCTTTTTCCCTGTTACATCCTGATCGGTTGAGTGTACTAGTACTAGCTCTTCCATGAGCCTCGACTCTATTATATATTAATATATATATATACAAGTGAAATGCTTTAATCTACGCATGTGTGGGTGAATCAATGAGTACACTAATGTTAAATATGCAATTTATGCTTTTTCAGTTGAAAAAACATTAAAAAGCGTACTTAATTTTGAAATGTAAAAATCTTGTTATTATTGTGATAAGCACCTTTATATATAACAGAAGGAATGAAATCGTTCTATCAGCGTGGCTGGAAGCCGCCAAAGAATGATTGTAAGTAAATTTCAACTACTAATGCATGACGAAACACTTGTTTATGGCTAATATTAAAGAATGATGCGATAAGAAGAACTTAGCCTGGAATTCCTCGTGCATATCACCGCCCACACACACACGTGGTGTCCTTTGACCAATCAGGAGCAGTGCAGTTACAGTATCGTTCCTTCAGCTCGATTGGTCTTGTCCTGCACGTGATGTTTTCGGTTTTTTTTTTTCGTTCTTGTTGAATCTGAGGAGATTATTTTTTCGTTCTTGTTGTAAGTAAATTTCAACTACCAATGCATGACGAAACACTTGTTTATGCTAATATTAAAGAGAATGATGGCAGAAGAAGAACTTAGCTTTCTGCGTTCGGCGTGAAATGCCATGGTGGACGGAAATGACGTCTTTCGTTCGTTCGTTTGTACATGAGGGGAGCGTTTCTTTCGTTTTTTTCCATCAAGCAATAAATTAAATGGTTTTCACATATATAACACATTAGTTTCACAAATTTCCATTGAAATACTCGGGTATTTCCGTCAATTGTCGCCATTTCCGTTGAGGTTACGCACTGCATCTACGGACGGCCTCATTGGCTGTCTTGAGGCACGTGGGGGGGGGGGGGGGGGGGGGGGGACACCGGACCCACAGAGACGTGGTAGACGACGCCGGGGACATTTCAAACTCGGTGCAATTGTATACAGCGCACGCGCTGTAAAAGGAGTGCAGAATGGTAAATGATAAAAACAGCTCTTCAGTAAGAAAAGACAATAGGTGAGATAAGGATTGGGGATGAAAGGGGTAAAAGTAGTTGAGGGAAAGGGGATATGTGTGGTGGCTAGGGGTTGGGGGGGAGGTGGGTAATATGTCGGGCTATTATTCCGTACCTAATATGTCAACGACTCTTCACTACTTAATGAAATGATACAAGCAGTTTATTTTGGATATTGTGGAATGAAATTTCATCTTTTTTGTAACTCACTAAAAAGGCAAACAGGTGAGGGATAATTAAGCTCAAACTGTTACAATGTTGGGTGGTGATTGGGGGGTGGGGAGTGATGTCGCTGCAGATTGGGGCAAAGAAAGTCCACCTGGAGGACCAACAGAGCAGAGTGTAATATAATGTTGCTGATAATACCAAGACAAAAAAATTGATTATTAAATAGCCTACCTATTTTCAGCTACCTTCTGTAAGCTATGCTAAAACGTTTGTTGACATGCTGGATGCTTCATATCAGTATAGCTCCCTTCAAATGATGTTCTGTTCACATTCATGCTCATACCTGAGGAAAGATCTGTAAGTACTACATGGACCTCACAAGAAAGAGTAAGCATCTCTCCAGAAGTATGGCAATCAACCATGATGCCAAGGGATTCAGTAGCATATTGCAGGTTCTAGCCACAGAACAACTCTCAGCACTTTTGATGTCCACAAGTGAGTGCTAGTAGACTAGACACACCGATTAATTTCGCCTAAAAAGGTTGTTTACTTTCTTATAAAATGCCTGCTTGCAGAGCATCAGCGCAACATCCTGTTCCATGATGAAAGAAAAAAGTTGAAACGTTTCCAAGATAACCAATGTGATTGCCAAACTGTTGTAAAAAGTTGTGCTGAGAGTTAACAATAATTTGGTTCTGAGTTTCAAGGGACACATGCCCTGACCAAACAGTGAAACCATAATATAATAATATAGTTTCGAAGTGTCTGTTTTGGGTAAAAAAAAAAATCCGGATTTTACCTATATTAGGTAAGTCCACTTTTTTTTTGTAATACATAGTCGAGGTTCGTGAAGAGCCAGTACACTGAATGGATCAGGATGTAACACGAGGGAAAAGGAACTGTAGAGAAAGGTGGGGGGAGGGGGGGAAAACACACAGCAGAGTAGAAGGCAAAGTTGGACAAAACAAGGGTGTGGATGAGGAATGGGTGGCAGGAGAGGATGCATGATGTGGACAAGATGGATACAGAGGGAAACTCCAAGGAGGGAAAACTGGAATTTGGATGGAGGAGGATTGGGGTGGGATGAGGGGTTGGGGGGGGGGTGTTAACGAGGGTAGAAAAGATGATGGTTTTGAATTTGGGATGATCTAAGATGGTGGTGAACAGCTGTCTTGAAGACCTAAATGGAGGAATGAGAATGAAAAGACTGTGGAAATCTGTTTCAAGGAAGTAGATTCCATGGCCAGGAAAAAAACAACAGAACAAATGAGTGGAGGTGAGCAGTGATTGTAGATTTCGGCAGTTTAATCAGAAAGGAGTTGCTGTTGGACCACGTGCACCGTGCAGAATCATGGGGATGGGATGAGAACAGTTAACCTGTTTCATGGTTTCACTCTCTCCTGCCATGAAGGAGTTCAGATCAGAACAACCGATACTCAAACTCAAACAGTAGAGATAGATAGATACCTGCTCTAATTGTTTGAAGCTCTGGGTAAGCTGTGTTGTAGAGTTCCACAACAAGTAGTGAAATGTATACATATAAAGAACTGCAAAATGCACATATGTATACCTGAACAGTACACACGGTACACAAAGGCCCGATCAAATAAGTTTTAAGTTTTGGTCTGGACTTCCAAATCTCACTTTCACTAATTGGTCAATTAAATTAGCTAACAGGCACTCCTGCTCGGTACCATTCTCGGCCCAGATTCGGTGGGCAATGTGCTGCGGCACATTCTTGAAAATGTACTTTATAATGTTTGAAAGAAATTTTATTGATCGCAACATGTCATACAATAAAAGAAGATGATTTGTTATACCGGCACTATTTCTGCAAAATATATTGTTACGGGTTTCGGAATGAGCGCGGGATTCACAAGGGTGTTGCTCGGACCGGCTACTTGACCTCCGACCCTGAAGCTGCAAGCCACGGAGAACTCTGCAACCCGATGGGTTGCTGAGCAACCACAGACTAAGTCTGAGAAGCCTAAGTCTGCCAGGATCCCCGCTCCAAGACACGTGTTACCTAACCATTGATTTAGCCATGCTCAGATGGGGAACCATGCTCTCAACATCCCACCTCGTCTACTTATTGTGGTACGGCCGAACAAAACTGTCAGTGGGGTGCTGGCTACTCTAATGGAGCAAATCAGTGAGGCACAACTTCCCATCTATTTGTTACGTATGCTACGTCAAACCAATGAAGGAAAAACAACAACCACACATGTTTTAAGCAGTTTACCAAATACGAAGCATGTATTTACAGGCAGGCAAAGACACACAAGAACAGCAATTATACCAGAGGCAAAATTTGTACTGGCAGCTCGCAGTTTAACAGACAGCTCATGAAAGGCAGGCAGTTATGGGTTCCTCAGCACGTCAAACACCCCGTGCGCCGGCGCATCTCGGCGTTTTTATATGTGATCGGTGAGGCGGGGCTTCAGGGAGGGTAAAGGTGGTTGTTTCCCACTTGTGTCGCATCCTCACTGGCCCTCAATTGGCATAGTGTGATATCATTGACCAGTCAGCCCCGCCCACTCGTCTCTGAGTCCCTGTGCACTCCCGCCAACCAGGCAGCCCTGGCGTCCGCCATGTGGCTTGCACGTGGCCCCTGCAGTTTTCCCTTACTGGCAGCGCAGAACTGGCTCTGTGTGTTGGTGTAATTGTGGTGTTGGTGTGGTTGTGGTGTCAGAAGGTGCTGGGGAGGATAAGATTGGAAAAGGATTGGAGGGGATTTTTTCTATTTGCAGTATACCTTGTCTAGAGGCTCGTATGAGAGCTAAGCATCACAACGCACACAGCAAGGGGGGCATGCAAACAACGAGGGGCGCGGAAGTTGGGCAAGGGACAAAAACAGTCGGGAACAAGAGTTATGTATAAGGAGATCTGTGGAAGGGAGAGCGGATGGGGTGGGGCAAACACTGGCGGTTACAATGATGCGAACATGTACCAAGGCGACTTTTCAGAAAGGAAAGCAGGGATTTTAGAACTGGTTGGCGGGTGTTTGGGGTGGATTAAACACGGGCAAGAAAACGATTCAAGTAATTTGGAGCGGGGACGATAAGAGGTGGTGCCGTAGAACAGCCTGTTTTTGAAAGGCGCTGGAGGGAAAGAAAAGTGGGCATTGGACACGAGTGAGGGAGTTTTTTCCAAAGGCAGGAGCAAGAGGAATGAAAGACCGTGAAGGTGAGCAGTGATTTGTGATCTTGGTAGTTTTTACGCAAGTAAAGGGGGTGTTGCGGGACCTGAAGGCGTCCCATGCGGAAATCATGATGCAGAGACAAATTCACACCGACAGAGACGAGCGCGGGGGGCAAGGGGTGAGAGACCGGCATGAGCGAGATGGTAGACGACAGAAAAGCGCCAGCGAACCTAGCCTGCCGTGAGAGAGTGAAGAGGCCCAACCAGACTCAAGCCTCCATTGCCGCGGAGATGCCACTGATCCGAAATTGCCGTTGCGTTTCCACTGTGTGAAGCAGAGAAACGTGGGAGCAGGAGCACCAGCCCAGAGGCGAAGAGCAGTACTCCATCAGGCTTGCGGACGAAAGCTGTGTATGTGAGAGTCAGCTACAAGGTGAGGCCGAGGAAGGACTGTTAGCACGAAACGAAGGCATTCCCAGTCGGACGACTGGCCTTTGGAGGCCAAGGGTTGGAAGAATTAGGGTTTCCCAGACGAAAGATTCATGAAGGCCGAGAGGGGGGGGCGGTTTCCAAACTGTCCTTTTGGAGAGACAAAGTTAGAGTGTGAGATATGTCCGGATTGAAAGACATGTTCCTCGTGTTGGACCAGTTTGTGATTTTAACCAGATCTGCAGTGAGCGAAGAAGCTGCTGCTTGCCGTTCTGAGGGTTGACAGATGGTATGGCAGAGGGTGGAGTCAGCAGCAAAGAGATAAAGAGGATGTTCCAGAGAGTCGGAGAGATCATTGATGAAAACCAGAGAAAGAACAGGGCCCAGAACACGAGCTTGAGGAACTCCAGCCTGGACAGGAAGAAGGGATGAAAGAACTCCATTTGGGGCCACA